>JAQISU010000086.1:6155000-6755000 GCA_029339505.1 Unio delphinus
TATTCATCCTTTCCTCCTTAAAACATCTTTTTCATTTGCACATCATTGTGATATAGTGTCATGCAGCGATTATATATACAATCCAAGTAAACTGCCTACCTAGTTACCTACCTACCTACCTACCTACCTACCTACCTACCTACCTACCTACCTACCTACCTACATACCTACCTACATACATACATACATACATACATACATACATACATACATACATACATACATACATGTAAATTTGTAACACATCTTTGGCAAAGAACTAAAAGCGTAGCATGCATTTTTAATGCCTATATATTTTATAGAATAGAGGAAATTTTAAATTGTTATTTTATATGATATGATGTTTATATCTTCATTTTCGTTTATCCTTCTTTAAAGGTTGTATTTATCGATCCTTCAATCCATAATTTGAAAATACAACATGAAGATAAATTGCATCAGGAAATTGTATACAGATTACCTGTCGAACAGTTCTTTCCTTGCCAACCGATTGGACATTTGCATGAGTATGACCCGTTGGTATTAGTACAGTTACCACCGTTTTTGCACGGATGATTCAAACATTCATTAACATCTGAAACTGAATGAATAAACTGAATAGAATTATATTTCTTCAAAATATTTTGCAGTCCTTTGAAACAAGGTCAATAAATGAAACGTTCTGGATTATAATAATGTCTAAGACTTAAGAAGCATCTGCAGCATTGTTGCGTTATGTCCCACGCAGTCGCCTATTTATCTATTTATCAATCTATCTATCTATCTATCTATCTATCTATCTATCTATCTATCTATCTATCTATCTATCTATCTATCTATCCATCCATCTATCTATCTATCTATCTATCTATCTATCTATCTATCTATCTATCTATCTATCTATCTATCTATTTATCTATATATATATATATATATATATAGAACATAGAACATAGGAAAATATTATTTCAGCCTGAGGAAACTCTGGAAAACTTGTAAAGAATGTGTTTTAATACAATTTTTATTTTTTTATCATGATCTGCATCGGCTTAAAACTTTCATTAAGGATGATATCAACTTATGATATAAAGTCAATCAGTGTGATAGAAACCGTTTCGGCAACTGCACGAGTAAGAACCATTGTTAAAATTCAAATTGATAATATTTTTGCACATATAATACAAAAAGTCATCAATATCATGTATTGTTTTGTACATGGTGCAAAGTATGCAATGTAAATATGAAAAAATATATATTGACCAAGATCATTTAAAAACGTCCAATTCGTTGTCATAAAATAACTTTATGTTTTAACATCATTTTTCATGTGATCCGCTGGAGGCAAAAGGGTATGAAAACATTTGATTAGAAGGTCTCTAAAACATAGTTCTTCAAGATGTTAGTAAATGTTAAATCGTTGTAGAATGCACATATTTTATCAAACTTTCTCTATTCATCCTTTCCTCCTTAAAACATCTTTTTCATTTGCACATCATTGTGATATGGTGTCATGAAGCGATTATATATACTATCCAAGTAAACTGCCTACCTAGTTACCTACCTACCTACCTACCTACCTACATACATACATACATACATACATACATACATACATACATACATACATACATACATACATACATACATACATGTAAATTTGTAACACATCTTTGGCAAAGAAATGAAAGCGTAGCATGCATTTTTAATGCTTATATATTTTATAGAATAGAGGAAATTTTAAATTGTTTTTTTATATGATATGATGTTTATATCTCCATTTTCGGTTATCCTTCTTTAAAGGTTGCATTTATCGATCCTTCAATACATAATTTGAAAATACAACATGAAGATAAATTGCATCAGGAAATTGTATACAGATTACCTGTCGAACAGTTCTTTCCTTGCCAACCGATTGGACATTTGCATGAGTATGACCCGTTGGTATTAGTACAGTTACCACCGTTTTTGCACGGATGATTCAAACATTCATTAACATCTGAAACTGAATGAATAAACTGAATAGAATTATATTTCTTCAAAATATTTTGCAGTCCTTTGAAACAAGGTCAATAAATGAAGCGTTCTGGATTATAATAATGTCTAAGACTTAAGAAGCATCTTCAGGCATCTTGCGTTATGTCCCACGCAGTCGCCTATCTATCTATTTATCAATCTATCTATCTATCTATCTATCCATCTATCTATCTCTCTATCTATCTATATATCTATCTATCTATATATCTATCTATCTATCTATCTATCTATCTATCTTTATATATATATATATATATATATATATATATATATATATATATATATATACATATATATATATATATATATATATATATATATATATATATATATATATATATATATATATATATATATATATATAAAATATAGAACATAGGAAAATATTCTTTCAGCCTGAGGAAACTCTGGAAAACTTGTAAAGAATGTGTTTTAGTACAATTTTTATTTTTTTATCATGATCTGCATCGGCTTAAAACTTTCATTAAGGATGATATCAGCTTATGATATAAAGTCAATCAGTGTGATAGAAACCGTTTCGGCAACTGCACGAGTAAGAACCATTGTTAAAATTCAAATTGCCAATATTTTTGCACATATAATACAAAAAGTCATCAATATCATGTATTGTTTTGTACATGGTGCAAAGTATGTAATGTAAATATGAAAAAATATATATTGACCAAGATCATTTAAAAATGTCCAATTCATTGTCATAAAATAACTTTATGTTTTAACATCATTTTTCATGTGATCCGCTGGAGTCAAAAGGGTATGAAAACATTTGATTAGAAGGTCTCTAAAACATAGTTCTTCAAGATGTTAGTAAATGTTAAATCGTTGTAGAATGCACATATTTTATCAAACTTTCTCTATTCATCCTTTCCTCCTTAAAACATCTTTTTCATTTGCACATCATTGTGATATGGTGTCATGAAGCGATTATATATACTATCCAAGTAAACTGCCTACCTAGTTACTTACCTACCTACCTACCTACCTACCTACCTACCTACCTACCTACCTACCTACCTACCTACATACATACATACATACATACATACATACATACATACATACATGTAAATTTGTAACACATCTTTCGCAAAGAAATGAAAGCGTAGCATGCATTTTTAATGCCTATATATTTTATAGAATAGAGGAAATTTTAAATTGTTTTTTTATATGATATGATGTTTATATCTCCATTTTCGGTTATCCTTCTTTAAAGGTTGCATTTATCGATCCTTCAATACATAATTTGAAAATACAACATGAAGATAAATTGCATCAGGAAATTGTATACAGATTACCTGTCGAACAGTTCTTTCCTTGCCAACCGATTGGACATTTGCATGAGTATGACCCGTTGGTATTAGTACAGTTACCACCGTTTTTGCACGGATGATTCAAACATACATTAACATCTGAAACTGAATGAATAAACTGAATAGAATTATATTTCTTCAAAATATTTTGCAGTCCTTTGAAACAAGGTCAATAAATGAAGCGTTCTGGATTATAATAATGTCTAAGACTTAAAAAGCATCTGCAGGCATGTTGCGTTATGTCCCACGCAGTCGCCTATCTATCTATTTATCAATCTATCTATCTATCTATCCATCTATCTATCTATCTATCTATCTATCTATCTATCTATCTATCTATCTATCTATCTATCTATCTATCTATATATATATATATATATATATACAGATATAGAACATAGAACATAGGAAAATATTCTTTCAGCCTGAGGAAACTCTGGAAAACTTGTAAAGAATGTGTTTTAGTACAATTTTTATTTTTTTATCATGATCAGCATCGGCTTAAAACTTTCATTAAGGATGATATCAGCTTATGATATAAAGTCAATCAGTGTGATAGAAACCGTTTCGGCAACTGCACGAGTAAGAACCATTGTTAAAATTCAAATTGCCAATATTTTTGCACATATAATACAAAAAGTCATCAATATCATGTATTGTTTTGTACATGGTGCAAAGTATGTAATGTAAATATGAAAAAATATATATTGACCAAGATCATTTAAAAATGTCCAATTCGTTGTCATAAAATAACTTTATGTTTTAACATCATTTTTCATGTGATCCGCTGGAGGCAAAAGGGTATGAAAACATTTGATTAGAAGGTCTCTAAAACATAGTTCTTCAAGATGTTAGTAAATGTTAAATCGTTGTAGAATGCACATATTTTATCAAACTTTCTCTATTCATCCTTTCCTCCTTAAAACATCTTTTTCATTTGCACATCATTGTGATATGGTGTCATGAAGCGATTATTTATACTATCCAAGTAAACTGCCTACCTAGTTACCTACCTACCTACCTACCTACCTACCTACCTACCTACCTACCTACCTACCTACCTACCTACCTACATACATACATACATACATACATACATACATGTAAATTTGTAACACATCTTTGGCAAAGAAATGAAAGTGTAGCATGCATTTTTAATGCCTATATATTTTATAGAATAGAGGAAATTTTAAATTGTTTTTTTTATATGATATGATGTTTATATCTCCATTTTCGGTTATCCTTCTTTAAAGGTTGCATTTATCGATCCTTCAATACATAATTTGAAAATACAACATGAAGATAAATTGCATCAGGAAATTGTATACAGATTACCTGTCGAACAGTTCTTTCCTTGCCAGCCGATTGGACATTTGCATGAGTATGACCCGTTGGTATTAGTACAGTTACCACCGTTTTTGCACGGATGAATTAAACATACATTAACATCTGAAACTGAATGAATAAACTGAATAGAATTATATTTCTTCAAAATATTTTGCAGTCCTATGAAACAAGGTCAATAAATGAAGCGTTCTGGATTATAATAATGTCTAAGACTTAAGAAGCATCTGCAGGCATGTTGCGTTATGTCCCACGCAGTCGCCTATCTATCTATTTATCAATCTATCTATCTCTCTATCTATCCATCTATCTATCTCTCTGTCTATCTATCTATCTATCTATCTATCTATCTATCTATCTATCTATATATATATATATATATATATATATATATATATATATATATATATATATCTATCTATCTATATATATATATATATATATATATATATATATATATATATATATATATAGATATATATATATATATATATATATATATATATATATATATATATATATATATATATATATATATATATATATATATATATATATATATATATATAGATATAGAACATAGAACATAGGAAAATATTCTTTCAGCCTGAGGAAACTCTGGAAAACTTGTAAAGAATGTGTTTTAGTACAATTTTTATTTTTTTATCATGATCTGCATCGGCTTAAAACTTTCATTAAGGATGATATCAGCTTATGATATAAAGTCAATCAGTGTGATAGAAACCGTTTCGGCAACTGCACGAGTAAGAACCATTGTTAAAATTCAAATTGCCAATATTGTTGCACATATAATACAAAAAGTCATCAATATCATGTATTGTTTTGTACATGGTGCAAAGTATGTAATGTAAATATGAAAAAATATATATTGACCAAGATCATTTAAAAATGTCCAATTCGTTGTCATAAAATAACTTTATGTTTTAACATCATTTTTCATGTGATCCGCTGGAGGCAAAAGGGTATGAAAACATTTGATTAGAAGGTCTCTAAAACATAGTTCTTCAAGATGTTAGTAAATGTTAAATCGTTGTAGAATGCACATATTTTATCAAACTTTCTCTATTCATCCTTTCCTCCTTAAAACATCTTTTTCATTTGCACATCATTGTGATATGGTGTCATGAAGCGATTATATATACTATCCAAGTAAACTGCCTACCTAGTTACCTACCTACCTACCTACCTACCTACCTACCTACCTACCTACCTACCTACCTACCTACATACATACATACATACATACATACATACATACATGTAAATTTGTAACACATCTTTGGCAAAGAAATGAAAGCGTAGCATGCATTTTTAATGCCTATATATTTTATAGAATAGAGGAAATTTTAAATTGTTTTTTTATATGATATGATGTTTATATCTCCATTTTCGGTTATCCTTCTTTAAAGGTTGCATTTATCGATCCTTCAATACATAATTTGAAAATACAACATGAAGATAAATTGCATCAGGAAATTGTATACAGATTACCCGTCGAACAGTTCTTTCCTTGCCAACCGATTGGACATTTGCATGAGTATGACCCGTTGGTATTAGTACAGTTACCACCGTTTTTGCACGGATGATTCAAACATACATTAACATCTGAAACTGAATGAATAAACTGAATATAATTATATTTCTTCAAAATATTTTGCAGTCCTTTGAAACAAGGTCAATAAATGAAGCGTTCTGGATTATAATAATGTCTAAGACTTAAGAAGCATCTGCAGGCATGTTGCGTTATGTCCCACGCAGTCGCCTATCTATCTATTTATCAATCTATCTATCTATGTATCTATCCATCTATCTATCTCTCTATCTATCTATCTATCTATCTATCTATTTATCTATCTATCTATCTATCTATCTATCTATCTATCTATCTATCTATCTATATATATATATATATATATATATATATATATATATATATATATAGAACATAGAACATAGGAAAATATTCTTTCAGCCTGAGGAAAATCTGGAAAACTTGTAAAGAATGTGTTTTAGTACAATTTTTATTTTTTTATCATGATCTGCATCGGCTTAAAACTTTCATTAAGGATGATATCAGCTTATGATATAAAGTCAATCAGTGTGATAGAAACCGTTTCGGCAACTGCACGAGTAAGAACCATTGTTAAAATTCAAATTGCCAATATTTTTGCACATATAATACAAAAAGTCATCAATATCATGTATTGTTTTGTACATGGTGCAAAGTATGTAATGTAAATATGAAAAAATATATATTGACCAAGATCATTTAAAAATGTCCAATTCGTTGTCATAAAATAACTTTATGTTTTAACATCATTTTTCATGTGATCCGCTGGAGGCAAAAGGGTATGAAAACATTTGATTAGAAGGTCTCTAAAACATAGTTCTTCAAGATGTTAGTAAATGTTAAATCGTTGTAGAATGCACATATTTTATCAAACTTTCTCTATTCATCCTTTCCTCCTTAAAACATCTTTTTCATTTGCACATCATTGTGATATGGTGTCATGAAGCGATTATATATACTATCCAAGTAAACTGCCTACCTATTTACCTACCTACCTACCTACCGACATACCTACCTACCTACCTACCTACATACATACATACATACATACATACATACATACATACATACATACATACATACATACATGTAAATTTGTAACATATCTTTGGCAAAGAAATGAAAGCGTAGCATGCATTTTTAATGCCTATATATTTTATAGAATATAGGAAATTTTAAATTGTTTTTTTATATGATATGATGTTTATATCTCCATTTTCGGTTATCCTTCTTTAAAGGTTGCATTTATCGATCCTTCAATACATAATTTGAAAATACAACATGAAGATAAATTGCATCAGGAAATTGTATACATATTACCTGTCGAACAGTTCTTTCCTTGCCAACCGATTGGACATTTGCATGAGTATGACCCGTTGGTATTAGTACAGTTACCACCGTTTTTGCACGGATGATTCAAACATACATTAACATCTGAAACTGAATGAATAAACTGAATAGAATTATATTTCTTCAAAATATTTTGCAGTCCTTTGAAACAAGGTCAATAAATGAAGCGTTCTGGATTATAATAATGTCTAAGACTTAAGAAGCATCTGCAGGCATGTTGCGTTATGTCCCACGCAGTCGCCTATCTTTCTATTTATCAATCAATCTATCTATCTCTCTATCTATCTATCCATCTATCTATCTCTCTATCTATCTATCTATCTATCTATCTATCTATCTATCTATCTATCTATCTATATATATATATATATATATATATATATATATATATATATATATATATATATAGAACATAGAACATAGTAAAATATTATTTTAGCCTGAGGAAACTCTGGAAAACTTGTAAAGTATGTGTTTTAGTACAATTTTTATTTTTTTATCATGATCTGCATCGGCTTAAAACTTTCATTAAGGATGATATCAGCTTACGATATAAAGTCAATCAGTGTGATAGAAACCGTTTCGGCAACTGCACGAGTAAGAACCATTGTTAAAATTCAAATTGCCAATATTTTTGCACATATAATACAAAAAGTCATGAATATCATGTATTGTTTTGTACATGGTGCAAAGTATGTAATTTAAATATGAAAAAATATATATTGACCAAGATCATTTAAAAATGTCCAATTCGTTGTCATAAAATAACTTTATGTTTTAACATCATTTTTCATGTGATCCGCTGGAGGCAAAAGGGTATGAAAACATTTGATTAGAAGGTCTCTAAAACATAGTTCTTCAAGATGTTAGTAAATGTTAAATCGTTGTAGAATGCACATATTTTATCAAACTTTCTCTATTCATCCTTTCCTCCTTAAAACATCTTTTTCATTTGCACATCATTGTGATATGGTGTCATGAAGCGATTATATATACTATCCAAGTAAACTGCCTACCTAGTTACCTACCTACCTACCTACCTACCTACCTACCTACCTACATACATACATACATACATACATACATACATACATACATACATACATACATACATACATACATGTAAATTTGTAACACATCTTTGGCAAAGAAATGAAAGAGTAGCATGCATTTTTAATGCCTATATATTTTATAGAATAGAGGAAATTTTAAATTGTTTTTTATATGATATGATGTTTATATCTCCATTTTCGGTTATCCTTCTTTAAAGGTTGCATTTATCGATCCTTCAATACATAATTTGAAAATACAACATGAAGATAAATTGCATCAGGAAATTGTATACAGATTACCTGTCGAACAGTTCTTTCCTTGCCAACCGATTGGACATTTGCATGAGTATGACCCGTTGGTATTAGTACAGTTACCACCGTTTTTGCACGGATTATTCAAATATACATTAACATCTGAAACTGAATGAATAAACTGAATAGAATTATATTTCTTCAAAATATTTTGCAGTCCTTTGAAACAAGGTCAATAAAGGAAGCGTTCTGGATTATAATAATGTCTAAGACTTAAGAAGCATCTGCATGCATGTTGCGTTATGTCCCACGCAGTCGCCTATCTATCTATTTATCAATCTATCTATCTATCTATCTATCCATTTATCTATCTCTCTCTCTATCTATCTATCTATCTATCTATCTATCTATCTATCTATCTATCTATCTATCTATCTATATATATATATAGAACATAGAACATAGGAAAATATTCTTTCAGCCTGAGGAAACTCTGGAAAACTTGTAAAGAATGTGTTTTAGTACAATTTTTATTTTTTTATCATGATCTGCATCGGCTTAAAACTTTCATTAAGGATGATATCAGCTTATGATATAAAGTCAATCAGTGTGATAGAAACCGTTTCGGCAACTGCACGAGTAAGAACCATTGTTAAAATTCAAATTGCCAATATTTTTGCACATATAATACAAAAAGTCATCAATATCATGTATTGTTTTGTACATGGTGCAAAGTATGTAATGTAAATATGAAAAAATATATATTGACCAAGATCATTTAAAAATGTCCAATTCGTTGTCATAAAATAACTTTATGTTTTAACATCATTTTTCATGTGATCCGCTGGAGGCAAAAGGGTATGAAAACATTTGATTAGAAGGTCTCTAAAACATAGTTCTTCAAGATGTTAGTAAATGTTAAATCGTTGTAGAATGCACATATTTTATCAAACTTTCTCTATTCATCCTTTCCTCCTTAAAACATCTTTTTTATTTGCACATCATTGTGATATGGTGTCATGAAGCGATTATATATACTATCCAAGTAAACTGCCTACCTAGTTACCTACCTACCTACCTACCTACCTACCTACCTACCTACATACATACATACATACATACATACATACATACATACATACATACATACATACATACATACATACATACATGTAAATTTGTAACACATCTTTGGCAAAGAAATGAAAGCGTAGCATGCATTTTTAATGCCTATATATTTTATAGAATAGAGGAAATTTTAAATTGTTTTTTATATGATATGATGTTTATATCTCCATTTTCGGTTATCCTTCTTTAAAGATTGCATTTATCGATCCTTCAATACATAATTTGAAAATATAACATGAAGATAAATTGCATCAGGAAATTGTATACAGATTACCTGTCGAACAGTTCTTTCCTTGCCAACCGATTGGACATTTGCATGAGTATGACCCGTTGGTATTAGTACAGTTACCACCGTTTTTGCACGGATGATTCAAACATACATTAACATCTGAAACTGAATGAATAAACTGAATATAATTATATTTCTTCAAAATATTTTGCAGTCCTTTGAAACAAGGTCAATAAATGAAGCGTTCTGGATTATAATAATGTCTAAGACTTAAGAAGCATCTGCAGGCATGTTGCGTTATGTCCCACGCAGTCGCCTATCTATCTATTTATCAATCTATCTATCTATTTATATATCCATCTATCTATCTCTCTATCTATCTATCTATCTATCTATCTATCTATCTATCTATCTATTTATCTATCTATCTATCTATCTATCTATCTATCTATCTATCTTTCTATCTATCTATCTATATATATATATATATATATATATATATATATATATATATATATATATATAGAACATAGAACATAGGAAAATATTCTTTCAGCCTGAGGAAACTCTGGAAAACTTGTAAAGAATGTGTTTTAGTACAATTTTTATTTTTTTATCATGATCTGCATCGGCTTAAAACTTTCATTAAGGATGATATCAGCTTATGATATAAAGTCAATCGGTGTGATAGAAACCGTTTCGGCAACTGCACGAGTAAGAACCATTGTTAAAATTCAAATTGCCAATATTTTTGGTTATATAATACAAAAAGTCATCAATATCATATATTGTTTTGTACATGGTGCAAAGTATGTAATGTAAATATGAAAAAATATATATTGACCAAGATCATTTAAAAATGTCCAATTCGTTGTCATAAAATAACTTTATGTTTTAACATCATTTTTCATGTGATCCGCTGGAGGCAAAAGGGTATGAAAACATTTGATTAGAAGGTCTCTAAAACATAGTTCTTCAAGATGTTAGTAAATGTTAAATCGTTGTAGAATGCACATATTTTATGAAACTTTCTCTATTCATCCTTTCCTCCTTAAAACATCTTTTTCATTTGCACATCATTGTGATATGGTGTCATGAAGCGATTATATATTATATACAAGTAAACTGCCTACCTAGTTACCTACCTACCTAGCTACCGACCTACCTACCTACCTACCTACCTACCTACCTACCTACCTACATACATACATACATACATACATACATACATACATACATACATACATACATACATACATACATACATACATACATACATACATACATGTAAATTTGTAACACATCTTTTTCAAAGAAATGAAAGCGTAGCATGCATTTTTAATGCCTATATATTTTATAGAATATAGGAAATTTTAAATTGTTTTTTTATATGATATGATGTTTATATCTCCATTTTCGGTTATCCTTCTTTAAAGGTTGCATTTATCGATCCTTCAATACATAATTTGAAAATACAACATGAAGATAAATTGCATCAGGAAATTGTATACAGATTACCTGTCGAACAGTTCTTTCCTTGCCAACCGATTGGACATTTGCATGAGTATGACCCGTTGGTATTAGTACAGTTACCACCGTTTTTGCACGGATGATTCAAACATACATTAACATCTGAAACTGAATGAATAAACTGAATAGAATTATATTTCTTCAAAATATTTTGCAGTCCTTTGAAACAAGGTCAATAAATGAAGCGTTCTGGATTATAATAATGTCTAAGACTTAAGAAGCATCTGCAGGCATGTTGCGTTATGTCCCACGCAGTCGCCTATCTATTTATTTATCAATCTATCTATCTATCTCTCTATCTATCTATCCATCTATCTATCTCTCTATCTATCTCTCTATCTATCTATCTATCTATCTATCTATCTATCTATCTATCTATCTATCTATATATATATATATATATATATATATATATATATATATATATATATATATATATATATATATATATATATATAGAACATAGAACATAGGAAAATATTATTTCAGCCTGAGTAAACTCTGGAAAACTTGTAAAGAATGTGTTTTAGTACAATTTTTATTTTTTTATCATGATCTGCATCGGCTTAAAACTTTCATTAAGGATGATATCAGCTTATGATATAAAGTCAATCAGTGTGATAGAAACCGTTTCGGCAACTGCACGAGTAAGAACCATTGTTAAAATTCAAATTGCCAATATTTTTGCACATATAATACAAAAAGTCATCAATATCATGTATTGTTTTGTACATGGTGCAAAGTATGTAATTTAAATATGAAAAAATATATATTGACCAAGATCATTTAAAAATGTCCAATTCTTTGTCATAAAATAACTTTATGTTTTAACATCATTTTTCATGTGATCCGCTGGAGGCAAAAGGGTATGAAAACATTTGATTAGAAGGTCTCTAAAACATAGTTCTTCAAGATGTTAGTAAATGTTAAATCGTTGTAGAATGCACATATTTTATCAAACTTTCTCTATTCATCCTTTCCTCCTTAAAACATCTTTTTCATTTGCACATCATTGTGATATGGTGTCATGAAGCGATTATATATACTATCCAAGTAAACTGCCTACCTAGTTACCTACCTACCTACCTACCTACCTACCTACCTACCTACCTACCTACATACATACATACATACATACATACATACATACATGTAAATTTGTAACACATCTTTGGCAAAGAAATGAAAGAGTAGCATGCATTTTTAATGCCTATATATTTTATAGAATAGAGGAAATTTTAAATTGTTTTTTATATGATATGATGTTTATATCTCCATTTTCGGTTATCCTTCTTTAAAGGTTGCATTTATCGATCCTTCAATACATAATTTGAAAATACAATATGAAGATAAATTGCATCAGGAAATTGTATACAGATTACCTGTCGAACAGTTCTTTCCTTGCCAACCGATTGGACATTTGCATGAGTATGACCCGTTGGTATTAGTACAGTTACCACCGTTTTTGCACGGATGATTCAAATATACATTAACATCTGAAACTGAATGAATAAACTGAATAGAATTATATTTCTTCAAAATATTTTGCAGTCCTTTGAAACAAGGTCAATAAAGGAAGCGTTCTGGACTATAATAATGTCTAAGACTCAAGAAGCATCTGCAGGCATGTTGCGTTATGTCCCACGCAGTCGCCTATCTATCTATTTATCAATCTATCTATCTAGCTATCTATCCATCTATCTATCTCTTTATCTATCTATCTATCTATCTATCTATCTATCTATCTATCTATATATATATATATATATATATATATATATATATATATATATATATAGAACATAGAACATAGGAAAATATTCTTTCAGCCTGAGGAAACTCTTTAAAACTTGTAAAGAATGTGTTTTAGTATAATTTTTATTTTTTTATCATGATCTGCATCGGCTTAAAACTTTCATTAAGGATGATATCAGCTTATGATATAAAGTCAATCAGTGTGATAGAAACCGTTTCGGCAACTGCACGAGTAAGAACCATTGTTAAAATTCAAATTGCCAATATTTTTGCACATATAATACAAAAAGTCATCAATATCATGTATTGTTTTGTACATGGTGCAAAGTATGTAATGTAAATATGAAAAGATATATATTGACCAAGATCATTTAAAAATGTCCAATTCGTTGTCATAAAATAACTTTATGTTTTAACATCATTTTTTATGTGATCCGCTGGAGGCAAAAGGGTATGAAAACATTTGATTAGAAGGTCTCTAAAACATAGTTCTTCAAGATGTTAGTAAATGTTAAATCGTTGTAGAATGCACATATTTTATCAAACTTCCTCTATTCATCCTTTCCTCCTTAAAACATCTTTTTCATTTGCACATCATTGTGATATGGTGTCATGAAGCGATTATATATACTATCCAAGTAAACTGCCTACCTAGTTACCTACCTACCTACCTACCTACCTACCTACCTACCTACATACATACATACATACATACATACATACATACATACATACATGTAAATTTGTAACACATCTTTGGCAAAGAAATGAAAGCGTAGCATGCATTTTTAATGCCTATATATTTTATAGAATAGAGGAAATTTTAAATTGTTATTTTATATGATATGATGTTTATATCTCCATTTTCGGTTATCCTTCTTTAAAGGTTGCATTTATCGATCCTTCAATACATAATTTGAAAATACAACATGAAGATAAATTGCATCAGGAAATTGTATACAGATTACCTGTCGAACAGTTCTTTTCTTGCCAACCGATTGGACATTTGCATGAGTATGACCCGTTGGTATTAGTACAGTTACCACCGTTTTTGCACGGATGATTCAAACATACATTAACATCTGAAACTGAATGAATAAACTGAATAGAATTATATTTCTTCAAAATATTTTGCAGTCCTTTGAAACAAGGTCAATAAATGAAGCGTTCTGATTTATATTAATGTCACAGACTTAAGAAGCATCTGCAGGCTTGTAGCATTATGTCCCACGCAGTCGTATTATTCTGACCAGTCTACACTATAAACTCTTAATGCTGAGCGCCACGTTACTAAGAATGAATAATATGTGTTTAAAGTGACACGTCCCGAGGGCTCTTGCCACTGTTTTATCCGTCAAAGGACGGTTATTTCATTTTATCCTGAGGATGGGAATGGAGCCACCACCCTGCAGGCGTTTACGTGTTCATGGAACACTATTTAATTAGGCCGTCACATCTGAATAGCTATTGAGCTACCTCTGTGTGATTGTAGGGCCTGTTTAAGTATATGAGTGGGAATAGTTCCAGCACGCACTCATATTATGCCAACCGTGTTTGTTGGTTATTTGTGGACGTGCTAAGCACGTGTAGTTGCTGCAGACGCGGTAGGCGAGGCGGAGGGCCAGACAGGGTTGGTATTTGTCCCTATTCCCTATATTTATACCCTGTGCTGTTCTAGAGGTATAATACAACTTTTGAAATACAGTGCTTTTTGTGTTACTTTTGCGATTGATGTTCTGTGTATTTTTAATGCTTAGTTGTTTTCTAAGTGTGTATTTCTTGCAACATTGTGTTGCGGGGCCTGATGACCTTGGTCGTTGGGTCACCTTATAGTTACTATTTGGGGTCTTATTTTACTCCTATATTCTGTAAGTTATGTTTTTTTTGCAGCCTTGTGCCGCTGGCCCTGATAGTCTTGGTTTTTGGACTATCTTATGCAAGATATTTAAAGGGATTTCCTACACCTACTGTCTTATGGTATTTAGTTTTTGCGACCTTGTGTCGCTGGACCTGATAGCCTTTGGATTTTTAGGCTACCTTATAAATACTAATTTGGGGTCCTATCTTAATTGTCTATCTGTTTTATGTGCATTGTTCTCAGTGCACAGTTTGGTATTATATACTTTTATTTTAACCTGTAGGTATGTTATTTGCACTGTATACTTGGTTGCATTTATATGGGAGAATGATAGAAGAAAGAAGAAGGCGGGGAATGTATAAGAGCGTGTTTATCCTACTTCCTATATTTTTCACCATAGTTTGGTTGTTTAGTTGGTATTTCTGAGATATTATTTATTGCGATATTTTTTTTTATATGATCCTTTATAATTATCCTTATTTTTGTGTTGCTTTTGTTCTTCATTCCTTACTTAGTGTGGCCCTATATATATATTAGTTTGGTCCTTTGTTTTAGGTCAGGTGAGTGGTTCGGTTACTAGGTGGTAGCAATGGGTTCCTGCCTGAAATATCCGGGGCCGTTAAGCGACACGGTCAAGGATTATCCACTTCCACACCCAGATACCTCCCCATGGTCCGATCCGTGAGACGCGGCGACCAAGCAATAACAAAGGACCTCTGCCGGAAGTATCCGGGGCCGTTAAGCGACACGGTCAAAGGTATCCCTTGCTACACCCAGTTTCCGCACCCCGGTTCTAACCGTTTCTTGTTTTCCTTTCCTCAAAGGGCTTATTTTGTTTTATCATAGGTGCTTACACTATTTGTATCCTGGTGGTGTTATATTTCGATTTTGTCTATTTTCCCTATGTTTTTTAGGAATTCAATCATATTTGTATAAGTGCCTTCAATGTTGGTGTTATTATTTTGTATAATTTCTGGGTATGTATAAGGGGCCTTTATACTTTGTTGTTGAGATCTAAATTTGTCCCTTTCATTTTTGGTTTTAGTACAATTGTTGAAGACATGATTGAGATCTTCGGGAGTGTTACAATTGTAGCAATTTATGTTATGAGGAAAGGGTCCTATGTATTTCCCGCAGCTGTTTGCCAGCCTGGTTTTTCCTAGGATGATCCTATTTATAATCGTTTATTCTTTTGGTGGGCCTCTGTGCGGTTTCCTATTTCTATTTACTTCGCTAATAGTGGTGTGCAAAACTCTCCCTTTGGTACTTCTATCCCAATCATTTTGCCATATATTATTTATTTGGGTGTTGATGATGCTGTATAGCTCGTAGGTACTATATTGTATTGGCTCGTAATTTGGTTCATTTAGTTTTTCTTTGGCTAGTTTATCCGCCATTTCATTACCTTTAATTTCTATGTGGGATGGGATCCACATGAATTCTACTATCCTGTTATCGTTATAGAGCTGCCTTAGTTTGATATTTATTTGATCAAGAAATTCTTCTCTACATTTGGTGGTGCTTGTTTGGATTGAGGATAGGACGCTAAGCGAGTCGCTAATAATCACTGCCTTATTTGGTTTGAATTCTTCAATCCAATTTAATGATTGTAGGATGGCCCAGAATTCAGCTGTGTAAATAGAGCAGTGGTCTGGGAGACGTCTGCCTATTTGGATGTTATGCTCTGGGATGACCAGTGCCGCAGCTGTTTTGCATGGATTTGTAATTTTGGACCCATCCGTGTAGATTTTTATATATTGATGGTACTGTGAGTTGATTATTTCTAAGGCTTCTAATTTAAGTTTATGTTCTTGAGTATGTTTGTTGCCTTTTGTAGCTAGGGAGGTGTTGACTTTAGGTTGTACGTTGTACCAAGGTTCGTTTCCGTACACTATACTAGGTTCTAATGGAAAAAGCTCTACTGGTAATAAGAGTTTGAGTTGATGGACTTGTTTTCCCATAGGTAATTTCATTTTGAGTCCTTTTCTAAATGGTTTGTTAGTTTTATTTATGGCTAAAAGTGTGGGGTGCGTTTTAGGGTGGGTGGAGAGTCGCGCTGCATATTTTAACATGAGTTCCTGCCTTCTTAGGTGTAAGGGCAGTTCTCCCGTTAATATATGCAGTTCGTCTGTCGATGTAGTATTTAGCGCCCCCGTGCTGTTTAGTAGGGCTGTTCTTTGGATTTTATCTAATTTTTTGAGGCTTGTTTTTGAGGCTGAGGAGTAGATTTGACAGCCATAGTCTAATTTGGATCTTATTAAGGCTCTGTATAATTTAAGGGAGGTTTCCTGATCGGCCCCCCATTGAGTGCCTTTGAGGCTTTTTATTAGGTTTAAGTCCTGATGGCACCTTTTAACTAGATCATCTATATGGCACGCCCAAGTAGGGTGCTGGTCATAATACATACCCAGAAATTTAGCTATTTTAACAAATTGTATCTCCCTATCTTGGATTGTTAGTTTAGGGTATGGTATATGTTTTGCGTTTGGGGTGAACAGTACAGCTACCGTTTTTGGATGCGATAGTTTAAATCCCCAGGTATTGGCCCATATTCCAATATTGTTTAAACTGGTTTGTAGTTCGGTGATGTTAGTGCGGCTGGAGGGGTTTCCTGCTCTCCATAGGCCACCGTCATCCGCAAATTGGGGTAGTTCAACTTTGGATGTTGCCAAATTTTTATCTAGGTCGTTTATCATTATATTGAAGAGGGTGGGGCTGAGTACACTCCCCTGTGGAGTACCGTTTTCGAGGGAGTGTTTCTCGGAGTATGTTGCCCCTACCCTAGTTGTAATTTTGCGGTCTGTTAAGAAGTCCTGTATAAAGTTAAACATTCGCCCAGTAATGCCATAATCGTTTAATTTGGCTATAAGGCCTTTGGTCCATACTAGGTCGAATGCTTTCTCGAGATCGAGAAAAACCGCAATTAGGTATCTGCTGTCTTTTTGTTTGTTGAAAGCTAGTTTGATAGCAGTCTCAAGTCTTACTAGTTGATCTGTAGTGGAGCGCTTGTTTCTAAATCCACAATGATTTTCAGATATTAGATTATTTTTAGTAAGATGTGACTTGAGTCTATTATTGATTATAGTCTCCATGATTTTGCAAATATTGTTAGTTAGAGATATGGGTCGATATGAGTTTATATCGTGTTTGTCTTTGTTGGGTTTTAAGATGGGTATTACTATCGCATGTTTCCATTTTGTTGGTAGCTTTCCCGTATCCCATATATGGTTTAAGAACTTAATTATCGCACTAATTATGTTGGGACGTAGTTGCTTATAGATTGTATACCCTATTTTGTCTTCCCCAGGTGAGGTTTCTTTCTTAGTTTTGAGTGCCTGGTCCCATTCATATTTGGTAATTACATTATTTAATGGGGAATCTTTGGGGCCCAGATCTTTAAATTTTTGTTTATTTGAGTTCTCTACTTGATTTCTGTGTGTAATGAATTCTAAAGTATGATTACTATTTTTGCTCATATTAGCGAAATGCTGAGCTAGTAATTCTGCTTGTTCTTTATCGTTAGTTGTGTTGCTGATTTTAGGGGCGTTGCTAGTTGTTTTGCCCCTAATTCGTCTTATTTTATCCCATACTTGTTTAGAGGTGGTGGTACGATTGATGGTACCACAGTAATTTTTCCAGGTATCAATTTTGGCTTGTTTAATGAGTTGTTTTAACTTTTGGTCTAGGTTTTTATAATCCATCCTGAAAATGGGCGGTGTCCTTGGTCTTGCTAAATTTTTTTAATGCTTTATTTTTGGCCCTTTGGGTATTTTTGATTTCATTATTCCACCATTGGACACTTAGTTTGTTAGATTTAGGGGTACTGGTGGGTATGCTGACTTGTGCCGCATTGATAATAACCTGCATGATATTATCGTTGTATTGATCGATGTCATTGGATTCCAGCTGAGTTAAGTTAGTATTATTTAGTGTTTCTCTAAAAGTTTCCCAGTCAGCTTTTAAATAATTCCACCTAGGGATAAAAGTTTGCACTCTTGGTTGCACTGCCATCTGCAGGGTGGTAATGATTAGGAAGTGATCACTGCCCATGGGGTCAGACTGATCCACTTCCCAAGCAGCCATTTGAGCCAGTGTGTTCGAGCATAGGGTGAGGTCAATGGCAGACAAGGTACCGTTCTCCGGGTTTAGCCGGGTTCCGGATCCATCATTAAGTATGGTTAGGGTTCATTTATTGGCCCAGACCTCAATCAACCTGCCCCTCTTGTCCGTCTTCCCACCCCCCCTCCAACCCGTTGTGGGCATTGAAATCACCGCATATGACAGTGCGCTCACCAGTGATTAGGGTAGTTAGTGCGCTATAAAATTGTTCGTAGTTAAGAGTGGTGATTGTTCCTGGATCATAGATATTTATTATTTGTAGGTCGCTATTTCCTATTTTGATTTTTATTGCTTCTACATCTATATTCGAGTTAGTTATTATCTCTTGTGTTATTGGTATTACTTGTATGGATGGTATGTTGTTATTTATATACATGGCTACACTTCCCCCCTTTCCTACATTACAATTTTGGATATGTCCTGTGGAGTAGCCCTGTATTATTGGCAATGTTGGTTGTGTATTTGTTAGTCTCGTTTCCTGAATGCAGAGGATATCATGCTTTTTTTTAGTGTTGATTAATTTTAGTTTTAATTCATTTATGTTAGAATATAATCCTCTAGCATTCCATCGCCATATCGAAACATTTCTATTGGTTGTACTAGCCATTTATAGTGGGTTCATTTACTAGCATTTGTGTCCATATTTGTTTTTTGGCTATCTTGAGAGTTTTTAGTACTCCGTGAGTGTTTTGAGTCTTAAGTTGCTTTATTGCATCCATGAGAGTATCTATTGTATGTACCGCATTTGTTAGTCCTGTGTTTATTTCTTTTTCTGTATCGCTTTTGTTTTTTGTTAATTGGAGGTTTCTATTTAGTTTGTATTGTTTCCTTGCGGTGGGGTAATCTACTTGTTTGGTATCCATTAGTTTAGTGATTTGGTATTCCCTTATTGTAGCCGGGCAGTTTGGGGATTTTGGTTTGTGATCGCCTTTACATTGTGCACATTTGGGGTGGGTCCTGAGATATTTGCCCTTATGTTCTCCTCCACAATGATAACATTTGTTTTTCTTTTTACATTTAGTTGTGAAGTGACCCCAGTGTTTACATTTAGAACAGAATCTGGGCTTATTGATATACTGTTCCCTTCTATATTTTGTTCCTGATGTGCCTATTTGGATGGGCGTTGGTAATGGCGTGGAGGACTCGATCACCGTTACCGTGTAGTTTGGTGCCCCGCTTGCTAATTTGTACGTTTTTATAATATTATTCCCACCGTTTTTCAGCTCTGTATTAAGTTTGTGATTATCCCATGTTGCCATTGTCCCTGTTAGTTTTAATACAGTTTTGAATTTGATAGGCTGTTGGGTAGGTGGGGTGGGGGTCTGAGTTTTGTCTGCTATGGCAGTGTTCTTTGATGGGTTTGTTAATTTGAAGGGTTTTGTTACCTTTTTCAGGGATCCCCCCTATATTATCTAGCTATAGGAACTTTGCAGTTTGACTGCTGGTGCTGCAGTGTACTATAATATAATCTTTGTTAGGTCTAACAATTTTGCAGGGACCTTTGTGTGCTTTTGTTAGCGCCCCTGCTAGGCTATTTGTGGAGAGATTTATGAATTTGTTTGATTTACTGTGAAGATATAGCGTTAATTCAGGCCTATGGTATTTTGGTATGGGTTTGAGGATTGAGTTAGCATCAGTGTTTGAGTCAATTATTTGTTTATTCCCCTTATTGATGGGCCCCTTTCCCTTTACCTTTCCGTCCCAGGTATTGGGGACTGAGATTGGGTTGGGGGTGGGGGTCTCCTTGACCTGGATAGTGTTAACCTCTGTTAATTTTTTTGAGGGTCCTGAGATTTGACTTCCTGAGATTTGACTGCTAGTTTTGGCTGCCTGTGCATATGTTTGCTTTGTTTGTTGGGTTTGGGTAAAGGTGTTTTCTACTTCGTCCGCCTTAATTTTTGTTTTTCTGTTTTTGGATGTTCGGGTTGGAGTGTTTTCCATCACGTCCGCTAATTTAGAGTTGGGGATCCCGTTATGATTTTTGGATGTTCGGGTCGGGGTGTTTTCCACCACGTCCGCTAAATTTGGGTTGGGGGTCCCGTTATGAGTTTTGAATGTTCGGGTTGGGGTGTTTTCCACCACGTCCGCCGAGTTTGTGTTTGGTGTCTCTACCTGGATTTTAGCGGGGGTTATTACCTTTGGGGTGGTTCGAATTGGTGTGGAATCGCCGGGTACCAATGTAGCGTCCAAGTCTACAATTTGGATGGATTCATCATGAAAATTAAAACTAATTGGCCATAGCGGGTCCAGTTTTGCCGCTTCTTTCTTTAGAAGGTCTAATTCAGGGGTTGAATAAACTCTAGATTTTTTTTACATTGCTTGAATTTGTTGGTTTATCTGAGCACTGCTGCACATTTTTGTGTGCATTATTCATACGACGTGCCTGCCCTTGTCTTTGTTGCATAGCCTGTTTGTTAGTTTTGGCGGCTGATTTGATTTGGGTGGCGGCCATTTTTCCTTTGTTCTGAAGTTTGGGTTGGTCGGCCATATTGAATTTCTAGGTTTTGATGATTATTTAAGAGTAAGTGATTGTAATTTCCTAACTTTAGTGAATAGTTGAATTATCGGTGATAGTAGAGAGATGAAGGAATATATATTTAATTGAATGGAATTATTGTTGATGATTGCAAGGTTCGAATTAGAGGTCGGAAGTAATCCTTCTCAATTGCGAATGCAACCCAAGCTTATTGTAGTATGAGTCCTACGCTTGTGAATAACAATAATTGTTCGATTAAATATGTAAGTGATTGAGTCAGAATAGTTTTAGAAGTAAGTAATAGTTTTGAGAGAGAGTAAATTAATATTCCAGCACAGGGTATAATTTAGTTCTAAACGACTTACAGTTAGCCTTAACAGTGCTGTTGTAGAAGTCCTGGCTGCCTTTGTTGGAGTAGTGGCTGGTGGTAGTGGATTTCTGGTTAGCTGCTGGGTCCTGATGCGTAGTAAGGAGAAGTGATGGCTGGTGGAAGATGGCTGCTGGGTCCTGATGCGAAGAATGGTGGTGGTGATGGCAAGTACACTAGAGCAAATTTGAAAGAATACATCAAAACTCTCCAACACGCTGTGGGGCAAAACCTTGGTTTATTCTGGTGCTATAAACCAAGTAAAATCCCCTCCTTTACTCTAGTGCTTGAGTAAAGGAATATGATCGTAATGCGTGAAGGAGATTGTAGCGGTGGTGGTGCTGGTCAAATCGGGGAACAGGTGGCTTCGGTCCGGAGTGGCTAGACACGTCTGTTCTTCTTGGAAGATCTTGCTGAAGTGATGATGATGATGAACGTGACTAAGCGGCTAAGGCCATCTTTTATTTAAGTGTGAACCGATCGACGATCGAGCCTGGTCCAGATGGGTCAGAGAAACAAGGAAGCATGATTTTAGTTGTTTTTCTACCTCTTTCCCTATGTATCTATCTATCTATCTATATATCTATCTATCTATCTATCTATCTATCTCTCTCTCTCTCTCTCTCTCTCTCTCTCTCTCTCTCTCTCTCTCTCTCTCTCTCTTTATTCATCTATCCATCTATATATTTATCTATATATATATATATATATATATATATATATATATATATATATATATATATATATATATATATATATATATGTTTGTGTGAGTGTGCGTAAGGGTGTGTCTTTCGGTCAGTCTGCGCATGTATCTATCCATCTATATATCTATCTATCATTTTAGGTCTCGCTTTGACAACAATAATCAATGCTGCTTGTCGCGTTCTTAATTCGTCAACAGTTCACTCTATAAAAGTAGAATCAACATAAACAAATGCTAATATAACCTTTACATATAACATCGGACATAAACTAATTACCGATTTTTTTTCTAAGAGTGCACTTTCTTTTCTCTTCTAACTCGTTAATTATTTAGTCTTTCATTCAGTGAAACATCGATGAAATGTTATAGCTCAGTTTAATAAAAATCAATATTATCATACATAAAACATATCCAAAAATGTTTATGAATGATGTTTGCAATTTCATGAAATGCTTCCGAAATGTATATTTGATATTTTTCAGTTATTTTTCCCATATAGTCACCAGTGTGGTGTGTTGTGGTAAAACAGTTATCCTTCCTAACTAACCCACATACATACCTATATATCTATCTATCTATCTCTCTCTCTCTCTCTCTCTCTCTCTCTCTCTCTCTCTCTCTCTCTATCTATCTATCTATCTATTTATCTATCTATCTATCTATCTATCTATCTATCTATCTATCTATCTATCTATCAATATATATATATATATATATATATATATATATATATATATATATATATATATATATATATATATATATATATATATATAAAACATAGAACATAAGAACATATTCTTTCAGCCTGAGGAAACTCTGAAAAACTTGTAAAGAATGTGTTTTAGTACAATTTACAATTTTTGCTTTTTATCATGATCTGCATCGGCTTAAAACTTTCATTAAGGATGATATCAACACATGATATAATGTCAATCAGTGTGATAGAAACCGTTTCTACAACTGCACGAGTAAGAACCATTTTTAAAATTCCAATTGCCAATATTTTTGCACATATAATACAAAAAGTCATCAATATCATGTATTGTTTTGTACATGGTGCAAAGTATGTAATGTAAATATGAAAAAATATATATTGACCAAGATCATTTAAAAATGTCCAATTCGTTGTCATAAAATAACTTTATGTTTTAACATCATTTTTCATGTGATCCGCTGGAGGCAAAAGGGTATGAAAACATTTGATTAGAAGGTCTCTAAAACATAGTTCTTCAAGAGGTTAGTAAATGTTAAATCGTTGTAGAATGCACATATTTTATCAAAATTTCTATATTCATCCTATCCTCCTTAAAACATCTTTTTCATTTGCACATCATTGTGATATGGTATCATGCAGCGATTATATATACTATCCAAGTAAACTGCCTACCTAGTTACCTACCTACCTACCTACCTACCTACCTACCTACCTACCTACCTACCTACATACATACATACATACATACATACATACATACATACATACATACATACATACATGTAAATTTGTAACACATCTTTGGCAAAGAACTGAAAGGGTAGCATGCATTTTTAATGCCTATATATTTTATAGAATAGTGGAAATTGTAAATTGTTATTCTGTATTATATGATGTTTATATCTCCTTTTTATGTTATCCTTCTTTAAAGGTTGAATTTATCGATCCTTCAATACATAATTTGAACATACAACATGAAGATAAATTACATCAGGAAATTGTATACAGATTACCTGTCGAACAGTTCTTTCCTTGCCAACCGATTGGACATTTGCATGAGTATGACCCGTTGGTATTAGTACAGTTACCACCGTTTTTGCACGGATGATTCAAACATTCATTAACATCTGAAACTGAATGAATAAACTGAATAGAATTATATTTCTTAAAAACATTTTGCAGTCCTTTGAAACAAGGTCAATAAATGAAGCGTTCTGGTTTATAATAATGTCTCAGACTTAAGAAGCATCTGCAGGCATGATGCATTATGTTCCACGCAGTCGCCTATCTATCAATCTATCTATCTATCTATCTATCTATCTATCTATCTATATATATATATATATATATATATATATATATATATATATATATATATATATATATATATATGTATGTATATATATATATATATATATATATATATATATATATATATATATATATATATATAACATAGAACATAGGAACATATTTTTTCAGCCTGAGGAAACTCTGGAAAACTTGTAAAGAATGTGTTTTAGTACAATTTTATTTTTTTATCATGATCTGCATCGGCTTAAAACTTTCATTAAGGATGATATCAGCTTATGATATAAAGTCAATCAGTGTGATAGAAACCGTTTCGGCAACTGCACGAGTAAGAGCCATTGCTAAAATTCCAATTGCCAATATTTTTGCACATATAATACAAAAAGTCATCAACATCATGTTTTGTTTTGTACATGATGCAAAGTATTTAATGTAAATATCAAAAAATATATATTGACCAAGATCATTTAAAAATGTCCAATTCGTTGTCATAAAACAACTTTATGTTTTAACATCATTTTTCATGTGATCCGCTGGAGGCAAAAGGGTATGAAAACATTTGATTAGAAGGTCTCTAAAACATAGTTCTTCAAGAGGTTAGTAAATGATATATCGTTGTAGAATGCACATATTTCATCAAAATTTCTCTATTCATCCTTTCCTCCTTAAAACATCTTTTTCATTTGCACATCATTGTGATATGGTGTCATGCAGCGATTATATATACTATCCAAGTAAACTGCCTACCTAGTTACCTACCTACCTACCTACCTACCTACCTACCTACCTACCTACATACATACATACATACATACATACATACATACATACATACATACATACATACATACATACATACATGTAAATTTGTAACTCATCTTTGGCAAAGAACTGAAAGCGTAGCATGCATTTTTAATGCCCATACATTTTATAGAATAGTGGAAATTTTAAATTATTATTTTATAAGATATGATGTTTATATCTCCTTTTTCGGTTATCCTTCTTTAAAGGTTGTTTTTATCGATCCTTGAATACATAATTTGAACATACAAAATGAAGATAAATTACATTAGAAAATTACATACAGATTACCTGTCGAACAGTTCTTTCCTTGCCAACCGATTGGACATTTGCATGAGTATGAACCGTTGGTATTAGTACAGTTTCCACCGTTTTTGCACGGATGATTCAAACATTCATTAACATCTGAAACTGAATGAATAAACTGAATAGAATTATATTTCTTCAAAATATTTTGTAGTCCTTTGAAACAAGGTCAATAAATGAATCGTTCTGATTTATAATAATGTCTCAGACATTATAAGCATCTGCAGGCATGTTGCATTATGTCCCACGCAGTCGTATTATGCTGACCAGTCTACACTATGACCTGTTAATGCTGAGCGCCACGTGACAAAGCCGCTATGACCATCTTTTATTTAAGTGTTAACCGACCGTCGTTGTAGATTAGTCCAGATGGGTCAGAGAATCAAGGAAGCCTGATTTTATTTGCTTTTCTCCCTCTTTTCATATCTATCTATCTATCTATCTATCTATCTATCTATCTACCTATATATATATATATATATATATATATATATATATATATATATATATATATATATATATATATATATATATATATATATATATATATATATATATATATATCTATATATCTATATATATATATATATATATATATATATATATATATATATATATATATATATTTATATATATATGTGTGTGTGTGTGTGTGTGTGTGTGTGGGTGTGTGTGTGTGGGTGTGTCTTTCGGTCAGTCTACACATGTATCTATCCATCTATATATCTGTCTATAATTTTAGGTCTCGATTTTGACAACATGCATCAATGCTGCTTGTCACGTACTTAATTCGTCAACAGTTCACTCTATAAAAATAGTATCAACATATACAAATCCTAATATAACCTGTTAATATAACATCGGACATAAAACAATTACCGATTTATTTTCTAACAGTGCACTTTCTTTTCTCTTCTAGCTCGTGAATTATTTAGTCTTCCATTCGGAGAAAAATCGATGGAATGTTATAGCTGCGCAATATGTTTATTTACAAAAGAATAACGTAGTCATATCCTTTACGTTAATATTCCATTAGTGGCATGAAGTGAAACACTCATCTTAAAGTGCTATACAGTATAATGTTATATCCGTAATGTTAAATTTACATCAAGTAATATAGTGTCACGTACTGTATGTAAGCCTGTCGTTGCATTATATGCATATCATAATATTAATTATCAGTATGTGTGGCATACTATTATCTATTAGGCTTTATTTAGGGTGCTGGATTAGCATACAAAGTCTACGTTCAGGAGATCATTTAAAATCCCCTAAAGTAAATTATCATACAATAGTATTATATGTAGCGATATATGATGCAATTGCATATCCGTGCTATCAGATTATACAGTGGCCACAACATTAATTTTCACTATCAATACCATATGATCTAACCATATAAATTGAAACGAGATCCACGGTGTCTTCGATAACAATTTAAAATTGTCATTGAGTTCAATAAAGATTCTTGAGCCTAAAAATTCTAGAGAGATCGACAGTGTCACACCTGTCGTATATTTACTATGGGGCCCGTACGAGGCCAAATAATGTCAACCGTACATGTGCAATGACTACTGCTAACATTTCCGTACAGGGAAGGGGACTTTTTAAAAATCCGATAAAATCGAATTATCATTATCAGATCGACACATGGATGTGTATGCTACGTACTAATATCCATATCACTGACTCGGAACATCATTTTCGCAGATATGTTCATGTAGATTTTGTTGATATGTTCATGGTCGAGATAGTATTGGAGTCAGTACTTACATGCATAGCGATGCGTGATCTTTACTCTCAGACACTAGTTCTTATAGCCTCAGAGTATGAAAGTAAACGTATATACCCTCAACGAAAATGATATTTATTCGTATTTATTTAACATCATTATGTTAGTATAATCAATCATTCTTCTGTAGAGTGCAGGGATGGCACTTTTCGTACAGAAAGAATAGCAGTGAGGGACAATTTATAGCATGTTCCTACAAACTTTATGTTTAAATAACAAAAGTGTTTTCTGAACATACCAACATATATTCTTAATTCGCATTTCTGTCTTTAAAATCTTATAGCCAGCGATTTTAAAAAAAAAACATTCCACCGTTCCGGCGGCCTTGTGGTGAAAGCGTCCGCCGCGGAAGCGGGAGGTCATCTGTTCGATCCCCGGCCGAGTCATATCAAACACTTACAAAAATTGTACTAACAGCTGCCTCGCGTGACGCTCAGCATTAAGAGCTTAGAGTTAGGACTGGTAGGCATGGTGTCAGAATAATGTGACTGGGTGAGACATCATGCAACATGTCTGCGGCATGATGTCTCAGTGCTAGACATCACTATAAACTGCCTCACTGCAGACATCGTAGCGACTTGACTGAAAATTTGTTATAGCTACGTTAAATATCCTAATCAAACAAGCAAACAAACAAGCAAAAAAAAAACATTTCCTTGAGCCACATAAGAACAGAAGAGGAAACTGTAAACACTGTAATTAATTGAAAACAGAGTAGTAGAGCTTTCTTGACTTTTAGTGACTTCTTTAACTAAGGTAACGTTAGGACAACGGGCGTTTCTTTTTGGGAAAAAGTTGTATTTTACGTAGTTAATTACTCATAAGCATGTATGTCATGATTTCAGTGACTTGGCTACTCTGAATTTTCCAACACATTGACTGTATCCCTCCCTCCCTAATCAATAAGATGCCCAATTTTGTACACTAAGGCCGCAGAAGGTTCTAACTTGCAGATGTACATAGCTGTTCTTTTGAGAACTGAAGTTTCTCCAACACATATATGGCAATGTGGAAGAATATAACCAACATACAAAAGTTATGTGTATGATAAGAAACGTTTTACAAGACAATTATTTATAATTTTACCACTTAACTCTCATTTATAGTTGCTCTGCTCATTTAGACAGTAGCTTGATGTTAAGGAGACGAGGGAGAAACGTTAGTTTGAATGGATCTATCTATCTATCTATCTATCTATCTATCTATCTATCTATCCATCCATCCATCGATCTATCTATATCCGTGTGGATGTCGGTATATGTATATCGTCTTTGGTTATTCTTTCTAAGGCAAGACTACTCAAAACAAAAACACACCTTCGATCAATAAAAACCCAATGGACTATAATTTAAAAACTTTGTGTAAGTATCATTTATTGTTTAGATCTTAATCTGTACCAAATGGCAACTATGTTGGAAAAAAGAAACAAATAATGTATGTGTATATAACATTAATTGCACGTCACATTGGATAAATTTACTCGAACAAAATGTTACATACATGTTAAACAAAACTTTACGTCCTATTTGCAGCATTATCTATGCTTTTTCTATGCTGTTTTATTGCCTCTGTTCTATGCACAGTTATCTCCTAATGTTACAAACATAACGTTAAGCATTAATTTACTCATTATCTATAATTTTGTCCTATCTTTGTGTAAAATAGATGAAACAAAATATCATAACTAATACATTCTTAAGATTCGTTTAATAACGTAAAGAAATAGATCGATCTAATTAAGATGCATATTAATCAAGCAAACACATACTATGCTACGGTTTTATCGATTTTAACGGAGTCAATCGTTATACTAAGTGAACAACGAACTGAATAGAGCTTTACCATATTCCCCATTTACGGTACCCCCAGTCCTGTGAACGATGTGCATCATTAAGTAACGAGGATATATACATTTGTCATACTTTATATTACAAGTGTTCCCGTTTTTTTCAAAGAACATCGTCATGTCTTAAGTTAACAATTTCTCCAATGAGAAAGCTGTACCATGATAGCATGCATTCATTTTTGAATATAGATCTTCCTAGTATGTATACAGCCAGTCTGTATCGACAATTGACTAATTTATAACGTGTTTCTTGAGAAAATTAAGAGTCATTGAATCCAAATATAAACACCAAGATGATTCGTGTATATAAAGGGTTACTTGTATTCGTGTACATAATCCGAGTCTTCGTTGCATGAATTTGAATACCAGAATTTAATCACTAAAACAGAACAATTTCTCAGTTGTGTCTATTTTGCAATCGGCTGCACAGTAATATGTATTTAGGTGAACTTACGCTACAACTGAAAGAAGTCTTACAAATGAACAATGCCATTACATATCATATGCAATACTTTATAATAAAGACTGAATACAACTTTAACACTGTGATACAATTGTGTGTAAAACAACTTACCCACTGCCAGTGTGTAAATAAGGAATATTAAAACAAGACCAAATGCATGTTTATAGCTCGGATCCATGTCGTACAATAAGCACTCTCATAGTACGGCCCACCTTAAACACTTGACTTCAATGAGGAAGCTAATAATCCCACTTATGATTGTCATGGAGTAGTCAATGGCGAACTGCTCGGAAGTACTAACTTATATGGCGGAGACCATACATTTATTCAGTTCATATAATATAATATCGCATAATATGTATATAATATTTCAAAATTTTGATCAGTTTCCCAAACAGTGCCATAAATAAAAATGGAATTCATGAATGTGAGAATCACGGATACGAAATTGTGCCAGCAATGGTTTCGGCGATGAAGGAATATTTGCTTATTCATATTTGGAAAGTTGAATCATTTCAACAGACCAGAGTTGCTATGACATACAATAAGTGCTTATATAAAAACTTGAAACCAAAGAGCACCCAAAATGGTTTGGAAGCTGAGAATCAAAATGCCCCTTATACATATGTATAAATAAAACTAAAAATAGATTATATTTTTCTACCATCATCATCGTTATCTTCATCATCATCATCATCATCATCATCATCATCATCATCATCATCATCATCATCAGTCTCTTGACCTAGTGTGGTCGTTGAGGTATTGTGCTGCTGAACATCTGAGCCGTTCCCTGCACTTGTCTCGATAATGTACAAATGCCTGTGTCTCGGCATAACTTTTCCTGGTCCATTCTGTGATGTCGTTGGTCTACATTTCTCTCTACCTCTCCTTCTGCCACCATGGACACTACCCTGCAGTATTAATGAGGATGGACTGTTGGCAATAAAGGCACTGCCATACCATTTCAGCTTTCTTTTATGACAGCGGTGAGGAGGTCTTCATATTGGCCTACTATGTGCCTGATGGTTTTACACACTTCTTCAATGGTGATATGGTCCATGTAAGAGATGTCAAGGATAGTTATGTAGCATCTCCTTTCAAGTGCCTGGATTCTTCGTTGTAATTCTGCTGTCAGGCCCAATCTTCCGATGAATACAGAACGATTGAGATGACTAGTCATCTAAATAGTCTGATTTTTTTGGGGGGACAGACAGTATTGTCCCTCCAGATGGATCTTAGCTTTGATATAGATACAGTTGTTTGTGTTGCTCGTGTCAAAATGTATGGCCTCCATCGCCCAAAGAAAAAACTCTTGGTTACAGAAGATAAGAGGTTGTCAGGACTGTGATGAACGTGTCTGTCAGCACTTTAACATCAACATCCATCACAGGGAGTGGAGCAAATTTTCCTCCAACTGTGGCTTGGAATGAACTGCAGATGTTAGGGTACTTCAGTTGTTAAATGTTGAATTTGAACCGGATTTTCTTTGGCTGGTTAAGTTTCTTTAGCCTCACTCGGAAGTTTATAATATCGAGGTCGTGATTACTCGCAACATCAGCACCTATAAACGTTCTTGGTTTTGCTCTATTGATGCCAGATCGGTAACAGTTTGAAGCCAGTATGTAGTCGATCTGATTATGATGGGTTCCATTTGGGGCGTGCCATGTCCAGCAACGTGAAACTTTATGTTGGCCCACGGTGTTGGCTAGTACCAAGTGGTTGTAGCTTGTGAACTCGAGCATCCGTCTCCCTCTTTTGCTGGTACGCTCATTGTAAGAAGGATCACAATGATAATACCAGTCGTTTAGGGCATCTTTGCCAACTTTGGCATTCCAGTCTTCTTGGATGATGACGGTGTCGTTTTTACTTACCATGTTTATTATACCCTGGAGTTTGCTGTTAAAGTCATCTATTTCTTCATCATGATGATTAGTAGTTGGAGCATAGACCGATCCGATATGGTAACTTCAGATTTGTCAAACATTGTCACTGTGTCTTGGGCAAAAGTCATCTGGCGCAGCCCATCGCTTTTCAGACCAGTGAGTTGCCAGAAGAGGATTTAGTACATCGTCCAACTGCCTTAAGGTCTCCTCTCCGGATTTTCTTTTTAGGGTTTACTTGCGTACCCTTTGGCTAACCAAAGCCGACCTACAAGGCAGCAGGAGACTCGTGTATGTTCGTCCATTTCGAGAGCGCATAAAGCCGTTTTCTACCATACTATGGATTACAACTGAATATGTTGGTTTCTAAATGGTCTTACATAAGGTTTTCATGCGGATAGAGGTGATGTGTAAATGGTAAAAGGTGAGGAGAGCAAATGAGTGTAGGAGAATAAAAGAAATATAGACCATTTTACCGATGCGCTCAAATAATCATGGATACTTTTGAGACGGAACAACTTAAGGGAATGGAAATGCACATAGGACCAGTAATGAAGCTAGCGATGCTAAATATAGAAATTAATGACATCTATGTTTAATAAGTTTGAAAACATTCATGAAAGGTAAATCTACCTTACTAAAATGTATCTCAACAAGGAAATCATGAAACATATGTGGTGTTGTACGAAGCCTCTTTACAGCCAGTTGGACTGGGTTAATTTAGTACAAACAGGTGCCTAGGTGATGAAAATCCAACCAATTACATGTACGACCTACACATTCCGCGAATAAAGAAGCCGTGCTTAGTATGGGCATTGATCTATCCAAGGTACGGAATACTACATGAACTTTACCCACTTCATCAACAAGAAAATGGACAAGCTTGCACTTATCACTTATATTATTAGATTCCAATAGCCCAATTGATACATTTAAACAAGGATGAGAAAGATTAGGATTCTACTTGGGTGAATTCCGTTGATGTCTGGCAGAACAATAAAATAATGAAATTTTATTTGAGTTCTGATATATTTCACATTAAATACTAACTTATTAACAATCTATTAAAGCATACAATTAGTAGACATACATATAAACTTGCTTTTCGCACACACTTTCTTACTTTTTCCTAACATATGTTCCTTATTGTACATGTTTTAGTTTATTTAGAGATCTAGGTCATTAATATAAATTGTACATCGACATTAAATGTTATTTATGTTTTCCCCAGTTCTGCTTAGTTCGTCCAAGAGTTTTTAGTTTTCTTCTTCGCTGGAAGCAAACGTCTTATTTTCCTTCCCTTTGCTTTGAAATAAAACTGTACTGTATGCAATACACAGTAATATGTTTGTTCTTCTCATTTACGTTTTATTTGGCAGGGGCAGAGAAATACTCTTATGCTACACAAAATGGATCAGTCATTATCTGGATTATTTCCCATTGTCGATGAACTCTATCACTATTAAGCAATAACATTGGTGAACTGCACGGCTGAAATATAACAACTCATTATTAAATAATTAATTTAGAAAACTTATATGAGGTCAGAATGTTACTAAGAGTGGCTTTTTCCGTTTTAAGGCAGGCCTAGCTGGTATTGTTTCTGATAAAACAAAATTGGGAATATTAAGTTAGTAGTACAAACAAAATAGCGATGGCACCAACTTTGTTCTTGCCATAACGATGCTGGATATTACAATAACTCTTATAAAACAAAAATAGATCCACATCGTTTTTATGTAACACTTACAAAAATCATAACACTTACGGAAATCATCGAGATATCCAGCAAACTATTTTCAGTGGATGACATTTCGATCTTTAGACAGGCTAGAAATAATATGCGATTCACATAATTCCATTTACTAGATGTAAGGCTTGTTTGTAATTTTGATAAAACCCAAATAGACAAGCATCACACGCATAGAACAAGGCTTATATATACCTTTGAATACTAGGCTTATGTCTGGCTTCGAAAATGCCAGCTAATCATTCATCCAGTATTATGATTGACTAGCTTTAACAATGTTTCAGTCATATCCCTACGATGTCTGAAGTGATGCAGTTTATAGTGATGTCTAGCACTGGAGCATTATGCCGCAAAAATGAAGCATGATGTTCCACCCAGTCACGTTATCCTGACACCAGGTCTACCAGTCCTAACACTAACGTCATAATGCTTAGCGCCAAGCGAGACAGCTGTTAGTACCAATTTTGTAAGTCTTTGGTACGACTCGGCCGTATATCGAACACACGACCTCCCGCTTCCTCGACGGATGCTCTAACCACTTGGCCACGGGAGCATGTACCCCAGAATATAAGAACAAGTTAAAGATAATGGAGAACAAGCATTAAAAACTTATAAACATTCAATGTTGCATCACTAGCATAACAGATTGATAATGGCCATGTAGGCCCGTCTCACTCTAATTGAAAACTAGAGATTACGTCAGTAAACTGATGCCCAAATCATTAAGAGATGATGTATTTATATGGTTGTACATATATTATAATTAGGAGATTATTTATTTAGAGAGTTGTAAATATATCATAATTAATAGATGATGTATTTAGAGCGTTGTAAATATATTATAATTAAGAGATGACGCATTTAGAGCGTTGTAAATATATTATAATTAATAGATGATGTATTTAGAGCGTTGTAAATATATTATAATTAAGAGATGACGCATTTAGAGCGTTGTAAATATATTATAATTAATAGATGATGTAGTTAGAGCGTTGCAAATGTAATATATAATATAATAATCGCAGATGTATTTCAAGCCATCTGTTATATTATATCGTGCCCAAGTATTTGTAAATTTCGAAGCTGCAAAGACAAATATTAGCATGATTGCTCATTCTGAGGCGTAAATGCTAAGTTACATTCGATGATATAGGATGGTTGATGGGGTTCAATTTCATATATTGTGTCTGCTCCAAATGGGTATACTTATTTTACCCCAGAAGGAGACGAACCAATTATGTTTAGGACCTGGATACGTCCCCATTTAGCTTTGTAAATGAAATATCTTGAACGCGCATCACAAATAGGCTGTAAAAACGTTGTCGTTACAAAACAAAAGCCTGACCAGTTCCGATTTCTCCTTGGAAGAAGAAGAAACATAAGGGATCTATACGATCTAAAACAACCTATAGAAATTGACATAAATCCAGCTCTTCTACGTCTTAAATAATTTACGACGGCTCCTTATTATCTATTTATTTACAACAATCTAGGGCATTTATTGCATATACATTGTGAAAAAGCGTCCGAATGGATATTCCTTTCGGAAATTTGTTTCATACTGCTTAAATATTTTCAAAAGGCGTCCGGTTTTATATTCATTTAGAAACTAACGCTACATCAAAATAATTTAGTAGTTTTCACTGCCAACTTTTGACCAAATTCGTAATTTGTTCGTAGGGCAGTCAAAACAAGCAAACAGTATGTGCTTAATCTATACTATATGTAACATTTATGATGAAGATGTTCGTTTTCTAAAGCTAGCCCTTTTAGGCCACCATTTTGTACACTGTGTGGCAAAACCAATGAAATAACCATGGTTTTAACTTTAGAATTGCAATTTATGACATTAACCCTGGAGTTTTGTTGTTGTTTTAGCAAGAAATGCGAATAGGGAATGCATTTTGGGGACTATTTCTGAATACATCCTACTAATCGATTTCCAAGCAATATTCCATTAGACCAATGATCAGTTGTGCTAAAAAATGGTTTTCATTTGTTAGTTTTCTGGGGCATGAGCATAAGGTGAAAAGTTCGATATTTATTATTTATTTTTTTGCTGATTAACGGACCCATTCTTTTCGTATGGAGAAGACTCTTTATTCAAAATGTCCACCTTACATTACTTTATTGACAGATTATCATGTCTGTCTACCCTTCAGAACGGTCTGTCCAAGATCTTCCGAGGCCATACAAAAATGTCTAAAATCTGGACACAAAATCGGATTCTATCCATGGGCTGGGGGGGGAGGAAACGGGTCCGAATTATCAGCCAGGTTTAGAGAACAGTTAATTTCAGCAAAACACAACAATATTACATTCATGCATGTCAAGATATCTGATATTGATCTATCCCTGCTCTAAATATGGCTAATTGCAGTAAGGAACATTAAATTAACTCTTCAAATTAGTTGCTGCACACAGTGGATGTTGTCCGTTGAAATTCAGGTATACGCTAACACGTGACAAAAATGAATTAATTCCCTTTGTGACAAACTAAATCGTCTGCATTCACAAAATACTTAGTCTACAGACAAGTTACATAGGTTTTCCCGCCATCAAGGTAGACTCGTCAGCTTTACGTGGCTTATATGCTTTATTACGATTCATCCTTCTTACTCACTTTTCCAAAGGTTCATCTATACTTAACTAAGACAGTGGAAAGAAAAGTAAATATATACAAACAACAGGGATCAATGTCCCCTATGACAAGTATATATTATAATATCGTCAAGATCATGTATGATACACTGCAATGGGTACTATTATAGAAAGGTAGACAGATTTAGCTCTACAATGATACCAAATAATCTGGACATTTTTAGTAACACTACAAATTACAGAGAGAAAAACTTAATTGTTAGACCCGTCCCCTACCTCCCCACCCCAAAACAAAAGATTCGCTCTTGGTCGGAATTCGATTTTGTATCCATATTTAAGACATATTTTATGCCGGTTTTCTGTATCCTCCATTAAGGTGAAAGGACAAGTGATAATTGTAGTGACAAAGCTAATGCCGAATGATTCCGACTAGCAAATGAAATATTATTGAACTGATCCATTATTTGTATAGCTATACTCAGTAAGGGGTCTAAATAATTCTTATCAGTTTGTTAAATACCTCTGAGATTTATGTTCTACAAGTATATGAAAGGTATCTCCCTTCCAAATTAATATTTCAACTCATAATACAATGCGAATTTGTCCTTAAACCTTTACTAAATAGTTCATAAACAGAGCAACCAGATAAATTTAATTGATATTCTCATGCCACAAACCGTGGTGTGCCCCATTTGGTTTGGACGGCAGCGTTTAAAATTGAATATCAACACATTCGGATTAAGTTTTGTGAAGGTGTTTCACATATAGTGTAGTTATTTGGTTCATTAATTTCTCCGACTTGGATGTAATCAATGATGAGACTTCATAAACGGTTGAGTTGACAAGATACTTGTACCATAGAAGACCTATAAAATGGTTTGACAATCTGAATCTCATTCTCTTGCTCAAGATGTCATAGTTGTCTGGAGCCTTGCATTAATTTCATCACATTATCAACGTTAATATAATAAGTCTCGTTTAAATGTAATATCTTGAATACGCAATGTTATTGTATAAATTAAATCATGTAAATATTGCCGTCAAAGTTAGATATCGTGCAGTATGCCAAGTGGCATTGGATGCTCTATTTAAATATGTTTTAGTGTGTATATCTGAGTCATTGCAGACTTATATCAAGAGATCCCTATATAGTAAAAATAAAGTGTAACACTGATTGTGCGCTATAACATTTAGTAACACTACAATGTTATCAATTCTAGTATGCATGAAGCAATAGTATCTTCTTTTCAAACTTTTTCGCCTAAGATTGCCTAAGAATGTAAACACATATATTAATGACACAGAAAAGACACACCAAAAATTGTACAAAGAGCTATCCTTGCATCCAACAGAAGAATGTTTGTTAAATGCGGAGACAAAATATTGATCAGATCTTACTGTGATTTGAATCCTAGTCCGCAAAAGTAGTCACCTGTCTGTTCTTGTCTGCATGCATAGATTCCTATACCATAACGGCCATGTCCATATCACCGAAAAATGGTGATACAAAGTCTCTGCTATAATGAGTTATGGATTACTGGTCATGTACCAGCATTTTGGAAAGAAGCAACAGTAATACTAGTTCACAAACAAGGGAAAGAAAGCGCATATCCTAGTAAATATCGACACATTGTACTAAATAGATGTGTTTATGAATGATCAATTCTCTGCTTGTATGGTACTTGAAAACTAACTATTTAATATGGCCTTTCGAAAGTGGCTTTCGTTATGGCCGCAGCATCAATGATCATCCGGTTAGACTGAAATATGTATTCGGGATGCATTTATCAAGAAGGAACATTTAGTATCAATTTTCTTTGATTTGGAAAAGGCCTACGGCACGACATCGAATAATGAGACACTATTGAATCTGCACGTTCTGGGTATAAAAGGCCGTCGGCCCTCTTTTATATCAAATTTCATATGAGACTGGGATTGCAAGATACGAGGGGGCAGCATCCTCGCTAATATGCACCAGCAAGAGATGGGCGTGACCCAGAGTAGTATTGTATCTGTGACGCTTTTAACAGCAAAGACAATAAAATCGCCAAGTGTTTTTAGCTCCTGGTGTGGATTGCCCCCTATGTGTTGATGAGTTTCTAATATGGTCAAAGCACATGCATACAGTCGAATGACAACTAAAGCAAAATATCAACAAGATTCAAAACTGGGCCAGTACTAACGGTTTTAAATTCACAAAATCAGAATCGGGGTATGTATGCATGTGAGTCAGTTATGAAGACGTGAAAACTTAAACTCATCCTAGACGGAACACCTATTCCAGTTGTTGAGGAAACAAAGTTTTAGGTATTGACGTCGACAGAAAACTGACTCTTATTACACACCTAAAGACCTTGACAGTTAAATGCTTGACATCTCTAAATCTACTTAAAGAAGTACCGCACAAAGACTCGTGTGCTGATAGAAAAGACTGCCTCAATTTATATAGAAAGACTATTCGCTCCAAACTGGATTATGATTGTGTTCCTTTTGGTTCAGCTAGGAAGAAATATTTGAAGATGCTTGACCCAATTAATAATCAAGGAATAAGAAAGATTCACTATGAGCATTTACGATATCCTGCTGTGTACACCGTCTCGCTGCAGCGAACGAACCACGTTTATCACATCACAGATAAATACTCTACGCACAGTAGCTCTACAGGTATGAACAAACCCTCTGCTTTTTCGGCTTATTTTCAAAACCAACACAAAGCCATATACGAAACTAAACCAAACGCAATACCTTCCTTCGGAATTAGGATATTATCCAGCTTTGGCAGTATACAAAATCGATCTTTCTACATTTCAGAAAACCTCAAGGTCCGAAACAACTTCCTCTCTACTTAAACAACCAAAATTACTTTTTACGTTACACGCTGCAATAATCTGAGACAAACCCTTTGTACTTTCACAACTCGTATCATGACTTCCTCACCAAATTTAAAAACTACACAATACATTATACTGACGGATCTAAAAAAGGCTGTTGTCAGTAGAAAACGCACAACAAAAGTTCGCTTACCAAATGTTACATCGATTTGTTTTCAGCCGAAATCAGGCCAATTGACCTTCCTCTGCAACATTTCGGAAACAACTGTATTTTAAATGACATCATCTTCTCCAACTATCTATCAGTACTTCAGTCACAACGCAATAGAAAACTGCAGAAGCCGTTACTAACCAATATTCTCGTAAAATACTGATTTGAGTACCTCCCAAAATATAGGACAATGTTGATTGCCAAATGTCATATTGGTATTAAATATAATGACAAAGTATATCGAGCTGCTAATATGGCATAATCCCTTGATCCATCTGATTTAAAATCTAATAGTAAAGAGTCATTACGTCAGAATTTGTAGGCATCTTGGTATGATGCAGTAAATAACAAACTTCAAGCCATCAAGCCAACCCTAGGAGAATAGATTCCTTCCTACGGAACAATCTAAGAGCTAGTCATTGCAAGAATTCAAAAATTGTTCACACTTATATTCATGCTTATATTACCCACGTGCAATTAAACATTCACTGTTAGGCAATTTATGATACTCGCGATAAGTATTACAATGTGCATGACAAGGAAGATCGGTATCATTCAATAAACCTCACTTGTATTATAAGATTCCTGAAAATGTAACAATTTACAATAAAGCTATAACGTTTATTCCATCACTTGAACACTTCATGTAAGGTTTATACTGTCTCTTATTTGCAGTACATTTTCACGTGTCTTTCTTAACATGCATCGTTTACATTCTCCGTTGAGCGTGGAGCTTTATTTATTAACCTTAGCATCCTGTAATTTTACATTTAACTCTTGATGTATATCGCTGGTCGATATGAAACTCTTTACCACTTTCAATTGATCATACATAACACAACCTTCAATTTCTTGCACACATCGTTTGAACTATTTCAAACAACACTCTCACTGGAACAATGGTCAGTCCATTTGTTCTGCCTCTACTGACCTCCTTATAGTAGACAAAAACAGACTGACTGAACCTCTGGTTTTGGATCAGATTCAGAATTACCTAGAATATGACAATTGGTTAGGTGGCAACCTGATTATTCTTGTAGATTTCAACTTTTACTTGGACTATCCTGGAAACCCATACACAACAAAACTCCTAAATTTCATTCATGTTTTCAACCTTAAACAGTCACTTAACCATCCCACCCATTAAAATAGTTACATTGTAGACTGGATTTGTCATAGACCTGTTGATAATAGAATATGGTCCACTCATTGTATCCCACGAACTTGCATCAGATCACATCGGCATTATATGCCGTCTAGACGTATCGGTCCTTAACCTTCCACCTTTATTTGCTACTAAGAGACATTCCGTATGATAAATAGAACCACACTAATGTATGACATCCAATCAATCCAAACAAATTGTTTACCTTCTACAGGAGAAAAACCCGATAACTTCAAGCATTCATTACTTTAAAACCATGCCCTAGCTACCAAGTGCAGAGTATCACTTCGAAAGTGTTCTCCATGGTATAGCAGTGCTAGGGATCAGCTTCGCACTAATAAAAAAAACTGCCGCTATTCGCTATTAATAACATCACATAGTCTATTTTGCCAAAGTATCTCACAACCCTACTAAGATCACAGACTTCCAGCTGCAAAGAGCTCGCCGAAATTACTAACAAACTAATGTCAAGGAACAATTGTGCACCACTTCAAACTACCTTCTTTCCAGTAGACCTTCCGGACCTGTTTACAATTTTTTCTGTGACACGCTACAAACAATTAGAGATAAGCTTGACAACACAATTTCAATTGACTCGTCGTCACCATACAGCTGCGATACAGAATTTCAGCGACAACCGTTAACAGCATTTGAACCTATCTATATGGATTTAGTACGGACATTTGTGGCGAAGAGTGCTCCACATCACAGCTGCTCAAGTGCTTTGATCCAATACTGCGTTCACTAACGGATGTCATGAATACCATTATATCATCCGGGGAAATCGCATCATTTTTCAAAACTGCTTGTGTACAACATCTGGTGAAGTAACTAACCTGTCAACCAGATCTAGAGAACTGCCGCCAGTTATCTTATCTCCAGTTGATATTTTATAAAAAAAATTCGTAGAGGTTGTTCTAATCCAAATTGTATCTTGTCTAAATTGAAAGTTTTTTTTAGCAATGCACGATATGCATATCGTACTTGCCACAGTATTGAAACTAATCTTCTAAACGTAGGTAATGACATTATTCTGAAGTGAATAGCGGCACGAGTACAGTCATCACCCTCCTTGATATGTCTACATCATTTGACACAATATACCATGATATATTACCTCTCCGTCTCCAGCATGTAGTTGGCATTCCCATACATCCTTACTTTATTACAGGTCCTACTTAATCAACAGGACACATATTTTATATGCAAAAAGAATACAATCTAGTCCCATTGATTAATTATATGGTGTTCCAAAGGGGTGTGTTCTTGGGAATGTTCGCCTCATTTTATTCACTCAGCCGCTCTCAAGTATCATATATCATCATCCAGTGACAACTTGTACGCAGATGACACTCAAATATACAACTCTAGTCACTCAATTGAAGTTGATACTATCATCCAAGGAGTAGAAAGGTGCAATTCTGATGTGGAATTATGGATGACATGTAACAAGATGCAGATGAATGGTGATAAAACTGAGACCATTCTGATCACAACATACATAATATCTCATTCATTTCCTTTACCTCAAACAATAAATATCAGCAAAAACAATAACATTAAATTTACTTTGAACAATACTCTCACATTGCACAAACATAAAAAGTTGTTCCAACCCAAATCGTATCTCATCTGAATCAAAACAGTCTTTTTAGAAATTTACAGTCTTCGTATATCCCTTGCCACAGAACTGAAACTAATCTTCTGAAAGTAGTTAATGACATTATATCTGCTTTAGATAAAGGAAGGATTACAGTCCTCACCATTCTTGATTTGTCTTCAGCATTCGATCTAAGAGACCATGATATATTGCGTCACGGTCGACAGCATGCATTTGGCATTCACTGTGGTTCAAGTCCTACTTAGTCAACAGGACACACATGTTATCTGCAAATGGAATACTCCAGCGCACTCAATATATTTTGTGGTGTTCCACAGGGGCCTGTTGTTGGACAATTTGTCTTCTTTTTATATACTCAGCCATTCTCAGTTGTCATAAACCATCATCATGTGCCTCGGCCATAGTACGCTTAAGATAACCAAATGTACAAATCTAGCCACCCAACTAAAGTTAATGCTACCATCCAAGGAGGAGAGAGGTGCATTTCTGATGTGAAATCAGGACGACATGTAACAAGCTGCAGATGAATGATGATAAAACGGAGGCCATTCGGATCGCAACACAAATACTTTTTCATTCACATCCTTTACCTCAAACAATAACTATCAGCTCAAGCATATCTTGAGCTGAGAATCATTAGCTCAATTCACAAATATCTTTCAGTTGATGCCACTAAAAGACTTATGCTTACTTTAGTACGTTTCAAATAAACGAAATGACGTGTTATCGGATGAATTTCCATGGCTCATACAGCTCCTTGCCTTAGAAAGGCAGAAAATCAATAGATTAAAAACACTTGAAATTTAATATCGTAGCTCAAATTATACTTTAATTCTCCAATTTAAATGTTAGACTTTGGCAAAATGTATCTTGTATAACTTTCTGAGACAGTCGTAGTTCTCTTCATTCTTTTAATTGTACAAGATAAAAACAGTATATATTATAAACTATATATTTACACTTCAATCAGGAACAGATGTATATTTGATCCATAATTTCTTATCCTGATTTTAAACAATGATAAAATAGTACAAGTCTTGAAAAATATATTTTTTGTCTCTACAAATGTATGAACCATGCGTCATTTTGCTCTCTTAGACTCTTGAAATTTGTGCATCTTTATATCTTTACTTGTTCATTGTGTTACATGTCTACATGTGCTAACAACGTTGCTAGTAAGCAACTTGTCATAGCTGTTGTACTAAGTATCAGCGCCACAGGCAGGTCATAGCTGTGGAGCATCGTGCTATCTGTTATGTAGATGGATTGTCATAGCTGTGGAGCATCGTGCTATCTGCTATGTAGGTGGATTGTCATAGCTGTGGAGCATCGTGCTATTTGATATGTAGGTGGATTGTCATAGCTATTGAACATAGCAACTGCTCAGTAGACAGGTCACAGATGTGGAACATGCTATCTGCTAAGCATGTAGAATGTCATAGCTGTACTACACACTATCTACTCAGCAGGCAGATAGTCATTGTTATAGTACACATCATCAACTCAACAGGCAAGTCACATCTGTGGAGTCCGATGTCTGCACATCAAGGGGGATCGTTAATATTGTAGACATTTGGCTATTTAAAGCGATTTGAATAAATATTAGAGCGTGCTACATTTGTACATTTACTTATCTTGACAATAGTATTAAATTGGCATAAGTGACTATTTTTATCACAGATCATGCAAAGTGGACTTCTTGTTTTTGATCTGTATGTTCATATATTGGCGTGTCTGTCCCGAGAAGCTTGAAATGATGAGCAAAAGCGCAAAACAAAGATACATATGCGGAGAAGCTTGAAATGATGAGCAAAAGCGCAAAACAAAGATACGTGAATTTTCGAAAGTATATTTGTATGCATATGCGGATAACCTCCTGTGATTTTGAGATCATTGCATCCACTGTTGTGTGTATACACACACACGCACACACACACAAATTCTTTTCCAGATAAATAACAAAATAATTCCTCTTGATCCAAACGAATTGACGCAATTTCCAGTAAAAGGTAATTTATAATAACTCAAAAAGACACAACTTAATACTCTAAACGCCAAAGTTCTTCTACTGACTAACTCACTCCAAATACATAGTTTATATATTTGTTATTTACGTAAACAAGGGGTCATATGATCTTCTAGAAACTATCAGAACAAATGTACGTTCACAAACTCACGTACCCAGCGTATGACCCAACTAAAATTAGAAAGACGTTTACATAAAACTTCACAATGTCCATAGAACCAATCATTTTAAAAGCTTATTTAAAAATCTGAAACCAAGTCAGAAATGAGGTCAACACCTGGTGTTTATCCTGTAAGGTACAGTGTGAAGTGTCGTTTAGTAGGGGTGGGGTTCTTCCCATAGACGTTAAAGAATTATGAGGAAGTTCCCCTGGTCCGCATTCAGAATGTTTACTTCTGGACAATATATTATATATAGCTACGAGCCCCCAGTCAGCAATGCCGACAGTTAAATTAAAAGAAATACAAAGATGAAATTTAAACAACAATTTACTAAATGAAAATTTTAAAGATATTAAGCAATCAATGTCACTCTTGACCCAATGATCCCTAGATCATCATTTGATTTCAGTGTGAGGAATATTTTCCCTTCTTGAGTGTTACTCGTCTAAATAAGTCTCCTTTCGTCTTTCTCTCCTTCCGATTCCTCTACTTCCGTTTCCTCTTCTATCTCTACTTTCGTTTCCTCTTCTACGGTATCTCTTGAGGTCACCCGAAATTCACTCGGTATCTCTCAAATTCACTCGGAATTCTTTCCACGTCATCCGAAATTCCCCCGGAATTCTCTCAACGTCACCCGGAATTCTCTCAACGTCACCCGAAATTTCCCCGGAATTCTCTTCAACGTCACCCAAAAGCTTCCTTTGAAGCTATCTTAAGATCTCCTTGATTTCCAAAATCTGAGTCTGCCACCAATTTTCGTCTGGCCGTACGGAGTTCTACTCTCTTCTCAATTCTTGTAGCGAACTGACTAATTCCTACTAAACATTAGGTATTATCTAAAATTTCTCGAATCAAGTCCCACCCACATCGCATTTCGATTGGAGGGCGATCGACTCTGGTCAGTCGTTCGACTGTCAATCATCCGAATGTCTGTCTGTGTGCCTATCAATTGTTACAGTTTTCTTATTTAGCGCTGTCCTGTCCTTTGATGTGGTTACGTCACCCGTCCGCGATGGACACAATCTCCTCTCCCCTCGAGAGCTAACAAAGACCATCTTACGTAAGGGGATTAGCTAACTTCGAATAATTTGAAACATCACAGCTGGGTCAGGCAGACATCCAATTTATACATGTACAAGGCCAGTCAGAATCACAAGTTATAGTAACTTATACCTACATACAAGGGGTTGGGGTAAAATCGTCACATCCAGGTCACCCCACCCCCCAATGAACAAATCTTAAAACTTAAAATGCAAATCTAAATCTAACAAACAAAAATAAAAATAAATATAAATGACTTATATCACATATACGTAACACCTTCCCCATAAAATAAAAAGAAAGGTTTATATGATAAAACTTTTTTTTTACCACAAACCAATTTACACCTGAGGTTAAAACAAACTCGTATAAATAACAGTGTATATGATATAAGATATTGTTATACACTGGAAAGAGCGTCTTCTATTAAATTATCCTACTTGTCCATGTCCCACAATCTGTCCTAAAAAAAAGTCACACTAGCAACGCAGAACTCACTGGTAGATAAATTAACTGTCAAACATGCATCAGTGAGTCTGTCAAAGAATTTGGTATTGTTGCTAGATGTTCTATTCAGGTGTCGTTGTAGATGATGATGTCATCTATATAGGTATCACAATTTTCTAGACCAGAGGTGATGATTTGTATGAGACGTTGAACTGTACTTATTGACCCTTTCATCCCGTTGGTAAAGTCCATCTGGAGTCACAAATGCTGAGATTTCCTTTGCTCTTTCCGTTAATGGAATATGCCAAAATCTTTTCAGAAGGTCAAATTTGGTGACATACTTGGCATTCCCGATTTTATCAATACAATCGTCAATTCATGGTAATGGGAATGAATCTGTTTTTGTCAAACTGTTCCCTTTCCTATAATTAGTGCACATACGGAGAGTTTTATCTGGTTTTGGAACAAGTATGCATGGTGAACTCCAATCACTTTTACTGGGCTCAATAAAGTCATTATCCAGCAAATATTGAATTTCCCTTTTTAAGTATTCCTGTCTGAGTTGATTCATCCTGTATGGATGTTATTTAACAGGTTTGTAATTTACAAGTTCAACGTCATGAAAATTTTTGTTTGTCCTGGTAGGAACATCTGGAAATAAGTGCTCATATTCAAATAATAACTGTTTCAGTTCATTTCTTTCTTGCACTTGCAAATGTGAAAATTCTTGTCTAGATCTTTCATACTTTCTGAATTACAAGGATTCGTCATTCCAATATCAATAGAACCTGGTGATATTTCTTCACTGAGTGGGACAGGTACAACTAAATTAACTACAAGTTTAACATGGCTATCTCTTTCAAAATACTCTTTAACCATGTTTATATTTCAAAGTTGTAATTGTTTGCGCCTCCCTGGAGTATTTATGATGTAATTTAAGTCATTAATGTTCCTGTCAACTGTGTAGGGACCAAAATATTTGGCCTGAAGAGGATTTTGTGGCATTGGTAAGAGAGCCAGGACTCTATCACCAGGTTGAAAACTCCTTTCCTTCAAGTTTTTATCATATCTTGATTTCATTTTAGATTGAGCAGAGAGCAGATTTGTTCTTGCAACCTCACAAGCCTTTGACAACTTGTATCTAAAATCGAAAACATAATCAAGAAGATTGATCTCAGTATCTTCATTAGAGAGATGTTTCTCTTTCAATAACTGTAATGGCTCGAATAAACAGTAACATTGAAAGAGTGAAAATAACACGCTTGTGAAACTTAATAAACAATTTATTGAGTACAAATATTTTTTTCAGAAAAGAAAAATAAACTTAACGTTTTAAGAATCAATTCCTAAATTAATCCAAATAATTCAAAATATTATCCATTAGAGAAATGGCAAAAGTCCTGGTAATAAAATGTCAAAATAATGCTAAGTTCGAATTCCAGCGATGTATCCAATATGGAAGACGATGTCACTTGATGAAATAAGTTCTTGTTAATAAACATCTCTATGAGCACAAACCTTTTCCAGATAAATAACAAAATACTTCCGCTTGATCCAAACGATTGACAGTTTCCAGTACAAGGTAATTTATAATAACTCAAAAAGACACAACTTGATACTCTAAAAGCCCAAGATCTTCTACTGAATAACTCACTCCAAAAACATTTGATATATATTTGTTTTTTACGTAAACATGGGGTCACTTTCAGAACAAATTTATGTTCAAAAACTCACGTACCCAGCGTATGACCCATCTCAAATTAGACATATGTTAATATAAAACTTCACAATGTCCTTGGAACCAACCAATCATTTTAAAAGCTTGATTACAACTCTGAAACCAGGTCAGAAATGAGGACAACACCTGGTGTTTATCCTGTAAGGTACAGGTCACCCCCCCCCTCCTTCAATGAACGGATCTTTAAACTTAAAATGCCAAATTTAAATCTTACAAAAAAAAATAAAAATAAATATAAATGACTTATGTCACATATACGTAACAATATATATATATATATATATATATACCTATGCATCAGTGATATGCCACGATATGTCTAAAACGTTTCGTTAACAGGGAATGAGGGTAGCCCATTTTATTTTTAATTAAAGCTTTATGCTTTGGGTGGTATATCATTAATACAGGGACATACTATACATATATTTATCTATATCACACGCAAATGCGCATAGTTGCCCTGTGAAGGGATTATCACATTGCTGTGAGTATGCCAAGCGTATTAAATGTTGTTCTACGCCTTTTCTTGTGCACAATCACGTGAATGAATTTAAACAGTACATATATATATATATATATATATATATATATATATATATATATATATATATATATATATATATATATATATATATATATTCAAAATAACTCGGCTTTTAAAGTGTTGGTAATAAGCAAATTGATGTACAATTGATATATAGTAGCATCTCTACTCTATGCAGTTACGTATTTTTTCATATGTTATATCGCTCAGCGTGATTGTCAGAATGTTCTTTAAATTTTATTTTATTTTTTTAAATTTTATTGCTGAAGTGAAAAAGATACCTACTCAAATTTAGTTCATTTAATATCTTGCTGATGTTGTTATATAGGCTTTTATGCCATTTTTCAGGACAAAATAGGCTTTACTTGGCGGTTAGACCACTAGAACACTCGATGACCCGACTCATTATGTACTTCATTTAGGTTCAGTTAGCTGGATTCATGTGTGACACTTGTTGTACTCGAGAAATATGTGATATTTACAAAACTTTTGACAAACCATTTTCAGCCAAATTCTTAAGGTGAAAGTGTCCAGTTTTCCTAATTGGCCCCTGGAAAATTTCTTAACTTAAGGCTATGGCGTGACTCTCTCAGCCATTATTGTTTACTATTTATGGATATATTTGTGAATTAGGTGTTTCTTGTTTCTAGCTTGTGTTGTTATTGAAATTGATGCCGGCATGTACACCTTCTATATTTATTCTGCAGTATGTTTGATATTGAAATACGAATAGTCGGCTATGAAGAAGAGCTAGCATCCCATAGCAGTAGACACGTGGGTTCAAGGCTAGCAGAACATATTAACTCGGCTTGGATGACAACTATTCTGAACTGCATCAAGCTAATGAGTAGGCGATGCTTTTCTAAATTATCACCCTGGGAAAAAGCTTGTGTAATCACTGTCAGCACCATATCCTGTCAAAAGTTGCCTTGGTAACAATACATGTATAAAATAAGGGATGCGATGCATATACTTCTCTGTTATGAACTGCCATTGATTTCTCTGGTGATGTAGATAATATTATTTTGCTTTATTTTAATATAGATACATGCAAATATAGACCTGTTTTATCTCACTTGTGTATTTTATTTTATTACGATTTTTTATTACTATGTCGCTGATTGTACATAATAACTGGCTCCTGCCCCTTAAGCAACGACGATAAACCTCTTTCGTCTACTTCAAACTTCCTGTCATGTGTACATTGAGTGAATTTGAAAGTTGAGACTAATACGCTTGCAACTTATACGCGGGCATGTGCTTACTAATCAGCTGTTTTATAATTATACAGCCCATTTAGATATTGTTTTGGTTTTAACTTCCCAGCTAATAACCAAAGATGCTAAAACACGTAAAATAAGACGCGGCATCTTCAGGAGGATGTGAGGTGGGCGGTGAAATCATGAAGGTACGGAGGAGCGGAGGGGGGGGGGGGGGTTGTCATCAGGAGAATTAAAATATCAAACCAAATGGAAAATTCGGCAAAGAAAAAGTCTTATTTCCATTTTGCTTATGACAGCACCGTACTGTTTAAAATCCACCTGTAAATATAACATATTTTTTGTGTTTAAATTTTAAAATTATTTGTGGGTGTGTCAAAGGAAGGATCGCGATGGATGCCAAATACATTTGGTTCGCCCCTGATAATAAGGATTAATCATCCCCACCAACACGTCACACAATAGTAGCACGCGCACCCGTTTGCATTTCACTTAGGTTAGTACCTGCATTAAAACAGGTCCTTGAGATCCAATATATATTTTGATCCTGTTATGGAACGTATAAATCTGACAAGACCCAGGAAGAAACCAACAATATTTCAACGCCTATGTAACTTGAATCTTGAACCTCTAACCGCCTGCCTCAAATTCTCTCTCTCTCTCTCTCTCTCTCTCTCTCTCTCTCTCTCTCTCTCTCTCTCTCTCTCTCTCTCTCTCTCTCAAACATCAGTGGGTAAATATAATGGAGCAAAATAGATGTGGTGTACTCATTATGTTACTTAAGTAATATTCTTAAAATTGAATTCATGTATATATATATATATATTATATATATATTAGTTAAGTATTGAAGCTTAAAGTTTAATATTAAAATTTGTGTTGAATCTTGCTGATAAGGGCAAATCAATTGCGAAATTAACTCAGGTGGTCCTTGTAATAAAGCAAAACACACACACACACACACACACACACACACACACACATATATATATATATATATATATATATATATATATATATATATATATATATATATATATATATATATATATATATATATATATATATATATATATACATGTTTAAGTTTAAGGGCACGTCAATACCGTAATGGCAATACTTCAAATATAAATACAAAGAATTGCATTCAAACGATTATGAAATGAAATCTTTCCAATAAATCCTAATAGTAAGTCATTCATGATAGACGATCAAATGTCAAACTAAATATTAAGAATAAACGAAATACAACAGACCGGTTACGTGACATTGACGACTACTGTCGAAATTTCTTCCCAAACAACGGTATCATACCAAAAGGCAGTACGCAGAACTTTATACGGTACGTTTAAATTGGAAGAGAAAGTGAAAGAACTATAAATGTCCATCTGCGGAATATTTCGCATTATAGTGACTCACAGGTTTCGTTTTGCTAGTAGTATTTATTAATCGCACTGGATTCTCCAGACCTAGAAAAAAACTTGTTGCATAGTTGTTTCCAATCTTAAAGTCTTCGCATAGAACAGTGAACATAAAGTAAATACTATCTAACTTTAAACATTGCATGATACGCCCTGTTATTATGTTATCAGGGATGAACTTTTCCAAGTATGTGTAGGCTTGTCTAGCGTAACGAGCGACATATGCAACACGGAATTTAAGCAACTTGGCCCGATAAGATAAGGAGCCCTTGAACTTACCGTGTTGCGTGATCTGAGGCATGATCTCTTGTGACTGCTCAATGATATTTGCCAGAGTTTGTGGCGATTTTAGCTGCAGTTTAATTCTTCCTTTACTTACTAATTCATTACGGTAATTTCCTTAAATTCTTATATGTAAAGACACTTTCACTGTATGGACAAAATGTATAAATGAAGGGATCTCTACTACAAAATATTTCTAAGGTCCTACTTTTCATTTCTTCTTACTTACAAATGTCGACAAATGAAGCATATGCTATTATTATTACTATTATTATTATTTTTTTATAAGCATTATTATTCTTATTATTTTTATTTTATTATTAGTATTATTATTATTTTATTATTATTATTATTATTATTATTATTATTATTATTATTATTATTATTATTAATTTTAAACCAAAGCAGGTTAATGTGCATATATTATAATAAAGATTACATTAATATTAGTCTCATGTTTTCTTAGATGTTTCGTTTGATTTGTGTTTGGCCATTTTTTTTTTTACATTTTTTTTTTATTTTTTATTTTTTTATTTTTTTTTTTTTTTAAATTATGTTGGGTTGACACTAATTTGTTGGCTCGGACATTTTCATCAAAAGTAGAATGCTAATTTAGGATGATGCGGATGAATGTTAGGTTACAAGTGGCAAGCTACAATTCCCATAATGCTCCATACTGTGTATCAAAAATAGAATCTTCCAGAACGTAGGTCATGCACACAAACCAGCCCTTTTTAGCATCTATATAATAAATGGTGTTGACCTGTATGTGAATGTGGGTTATGTTTAAATCAGTAATGCTTAAAACGTTGTTTCATAATTTTAGGTAGATTTAGAGACGCTGACGTAAAATCCAATGAGAAACAGACGCAGATATCAATCATGATGCTGGGCGAATTGAGCTAGGCTTATACGGTAATAGTTTGAGACTCCACTCGCTCTATGTACATGTACTTAACTTTGCCCACGTTCCGCATATAATATATTTTGTATAATCCTATATTACTTCCTTCGAGGCCCGGATATATAGACCCAGGGTCCATAATCAGTTAACTCATTCGCGGCCCCCTCTTTTGGTAATGTAGCAAATAAACAGAGTTGTGTCCTCAATGTGTACCATTTCGGCCTCTGGCCGGGGCCCCTCTGCGATTGGGACCCTAAGTAGCTGCCTAGCTTGCATAGGCAGATGTTCGCCGCTGCTTACTTCTCCGTCCACTTCATCAAAAAAATGACGTCAATAAATGCGGATTCATAACAAAACACGTATCTTCAACTGGAACGTATCTTTATGTTTTCTCCGGTAGGGATCACTGCCATCTCACCTCTGTCTGCGTGTGAACGAGTCTAAGATTTGGCTAATGTAGTTATGTGAGAAAGCCTGCCAGTAGCTTCTTGTGGTTCGGTGGTTCTTGCCGAGGGTTTTCCCGATTTCTTCCTCCACCAAAAATAGCCAGTCGTTTGCTGAAAAATGGCGTTAAACACTACAACATTTTGAAAGAAAATATGAAGTAATTCATGTTAAATGTTTATTTCTGTGTGTGAGCAACCAAGCCAGATACAACATAATAAAATGATACGTGGTTGTTATGTTTACATGTACGTGAAATGGCGGCTAAAGATATACAAAATGTTGTTATGTGTACATGTACGTGGAATGGCGGCTAAAGATTTATAAATTCTATGTGATATGTTTATGAACGGCGAGTGGGGGCTAAAGTGTTTTAAGTTGCCTGTTTTGGGAATATGTACGATGAGTAGGGGCTAATGTTTCATAAATTGCTTGTTATCTGTATATATATCATCACCTTCCGAATGTAACCAAATCTCTGTCAGGAAAAAGACGTCAATATGGTCGTTGATAAAATTAACGATTTCTGTGCGCTTTTGAGGTGATCCTACTGACTGAGCGTTGAATAATGCAATACGTAGTGGTATCCCTGGGACAGTTGACACAACGGTTGACGATTTACGGTTGACGATTTAAGAGGAATCTGAACCAGGTTATTAAAATTAACGGCAGAATTTGTAAGTTGCTTATCCGTTACGGGCGAAAGGGAGATAACTGGAATCCTTCTTCCTGTTCTACGCCGGCCGGCTTTGAAAGAACGTTTCTCTTTTCGCTTCCGTTTACATGTAAGAAATGATGAATGAATTCCCAGTTCGTTCAGTCTTGAGCACAATGTAGTGTCTAGAACCAAGGTGTGGTCATTTAATCTAATTAATGAGGATTCGTCGTAGTGTAAGCGGTCACGTGACGGCGGTTTATTCAAAAACAAATTACGTGTTAATAGTGGGACAAAACAGCTGGGAAAAAATCTAATTGTTCTCGTTTCCAAAACAAGGAGATGAATTAACACATATGAATGGAACAGCCAATTCATGATGAAACACAATAATGTAGACAATGATAGAAAACAAGCACAAATATCATAAATATAGGCGACGGCGGCCATCTTTCCGAAACTCTCCAAATATATATATATATATATATATATACGAGACTTTGGGGGCTAAAGTTTTATAAATTTGTGATTCAGGTTATTTATTTTACTTCAATAACTTGAAATAATCATGGATAACACGTTAAAACAAGAAAGGAACCCGACATTTAACAGTGCCATTTTTATTGTGTGTGTGTGTTTTTTTTTTTGGGGGGGGCTTGGATTGTAAATCTAGCACTGATCAGAATTTGTGAAAACAATGTTTTAAAGCGTTTTGATAAAGAAATCAGAGATGGAAAAAAATGAAATTTGGTAAAAATATTTTTGAAATTATACGTTCTGAAAATTTGCGCTGGTCAACGATTTTTCTCAGTAGATAAGTTTTTAAAACAAATCATTGGCTATCCTTGCCTACCTTTTTTGTCATGGCACCAAATGTTAAATAATTTCTTTCAAAATTCAAATATCGTGATCTTTTTTTAATTTTATTTTAAACATACAAGCTATCTTCTTACATCACGATCACATAAGAATAGAACTTTATTTAAAAGTATATTAGTTTTGATTGTTCCATAACAAAATACGTTGCCAGTCCTCGGAAATATCGAGTACATGTCAGTTTCAGATTGATAAAAAATATAACTGGAAAGAGAAATGGAACTAAGTCGAATACAGTTGCAACAAAAGAATGATTAGACAGAAAGTAAAATGCAAATGCAATTTAAGAAAGAGAAAGAACAAACACAATTACAAAAGGAACAAAAGCATTTACAATTTCAGAATGAGAAGGCTGAAAGGGAATTTCAAATTCGGTTAAAACAAACGTGGCGAAAGGAAAACACTCACATAGTTATGATGTTTTAAGAGATAAATAGCACCTCCTTTTCTAAAAAATGAAGTAGACAAATATTTCCTCTTTTTAAAAAAAAAACTGAAAATTTTAACCGGCCAAGGGACCACTGTGCTATACTGCTGCAATGTGTACTCACTGATAAGGCTAGTGATATGTATAATTCACTGTCCATATAACATTTTGCTGAATATGATGTAGTTAAGGACTATCTTATTAGGTTATGAACTAGTCCCTGAGGCAAAGTTCAGGAACTATAGAAAATCAACTTACCAGTCCTATGTCTGATTTGCATGGGAAAAGCATTACAAGTTAATAGGTGGTGGTATTCTAGAAAGGTTGATAAAGATTTATGAAAGTCTCAGACAACTAACATTTGATTTAGCGTTCAAGAACTGTGTATATCCTCATATTAGGATTTATATTGTTAAGCACAAGATCGTAAATATGGTAAATGTATCTCGAGCTTCATATAAGTACTCTTGAACTCATAATGTAATGAGACTTCAACTCAACATGCTTCTGGCAGACACGTATTTTAGCCTACTATAAGACCTTGTAAATTTCAAACTGGCACAACTTCTAAAAGTCAAACTTCAGAGAAGCTTTATTCTAGATCCTTGTCTCCTCTTACATGTACCTATTGCAAGAAAAAGCACGTTATCTCTGATTGCTACATATTGAAACATAGACATCATAATCAATCAAACGGTTCTATATCATTCTTGGATGATTCGGCCAATCCCACCCCTATTAACATTTTAAGAGATACAGAAGCTTCTCAGAATCTTCTATTGTCAGGTACTGTGCATTTAACTTTAAAGTATTTTTGTAATGAGAGTGTTCTTATTCATGGAGTATAGTGCGGTTTTATTTATGTTTATCTCCATAGTAGTACCAGAACACGTGAGAGTAGGACCAGTCTCTGTTTTAAACGTGGAGGGCACTCATTTAGTACTAGGCAACGACCTAGCTGGAGACGAGGTTGTGTTTAATACACTTGTAACCGCAACGCTTTGTTTGGATCGAACGTTGATCCAATTGAAAAAGAATTCCCTGATTTATTCCCAACTTGTGTGGCTACCACTTCGATGGCAAAGCCAGAACTTGAGAAAGGTTTTGATAAGGAAAGTATTCGGTTAGCTGACATTTTGTATTGGTCAAGCTTTTGATGAGGTCACTTTCACTCAATGTTTGGATCAATCAAAATGTATTGATCACAATGATCCTCTTTTAACTGCTCTATCTCTCTATTGTAAAGAGGGTGATAAACGAAAATCACTTGTCGTCCAACAGGAAAAGGATATCGAGATCTCCTGTTTGCTTCAAAGATAAATTATTGAAACTGACGCCTGTGAAGTATCTGTGTGTAATTTCGTTCAACATGGAATTGTTATGCGAAACTGGAGACCTTTTGATGTACCTGCTTGTGACGAGTGGTCTTTGAACTATCAAATTGTGGTTCAAAAACCTTATAGACAGGAAATACTTAGTATGACCCATGACACTCCTTTGGCTGGTCATTTATGGATTAATAAGACTTATCCCAAGGTCTTGACTCACTTTCATTTGCCAAAAATCAAAGGTGATGTTGCCAAATACTGTAGATATTGTTATGCTTGTAAAATGGTAGGAAGACCTAATCAGAAAATATACAAGGCTGATCTGCAAGCTCTTCCTGCATTTGATGAACCATTAAGTAGAATTATGGTAGATTGTGTTGGTCCCGTACCTAAGACCAAGTCAGGTAACCAATACCTGTTGACTATTATGTATTCATCAACAAGGTTTGAAGTGGCAATTCCTTTTAAGGAATTTTCAGTCTAAAACATTAGTAAATTTTTTATTTGAAAGATCTTTTTAATTAATATGCCCTTCTTAAATCTGTCCAATCAGGTCAAGGGTCAAATTGTAGGTCAGGCACTTTCCAGCCTATTGAGCCTGAATTTGGCATTCAGCAATTCAGGATAAAAATAAAATTATGATTTGACAGAACTATAATCGAGAGAACGTTTGAGTCTGACAATGAGTTGTGTTCCTCTTGCTCATTCTTCAAAAGTTTATTGAGATAAGGTTTCACGGCGCCTTACAAAGTTCAGAAGAAAATGAAAAAGTTACATTATAATACATTATAATAATAGAGCTCATGGGATCTAAAACAAAAAAAGTATAGGAGTACCTGTATATTGAATGAGATAGACAGGTTAAACGTGCAATTAACGTAGTTGTACCTGTCCCACTCACTGAAGATTTAAGTGACGGAATATTATCGGATTCCACTGATATTGGTATGATAAGTCATCGGAATTGAGAACTTATAACAGATCGCGACCAGGCACTTTCACATTTGTATGAAGAAGAAAGGAATGAACTCAGTTTGATTAAAATTGAATATGAGGACTTATAGATTGTAGATTCCAGACCTATGAAACAACGCCCATTTAGACAGGAAAACTTGCAAAAAGAAATTTAGTATTTCGTGGAGAAGCCATCCTTAAAAGCTCGCATTTTCTTATAGATTCACATTTCAACCAATCATTTAAATTATCTGTTGATGCAAGTGGTGTTGGAGATGGAGCAGTTTTAATTCAAGAAGACGATCATAGCATCGATCATCGGGTCATGATCGAGTGCATTATGTTTCTAAAGAATAAACATACATCATATAAATTATTCAACGAAAGAAAAGGAATTTGGGCTTCGATATTGGCATTACAAAAATTGAAAATTTCCTTTGTTCAGCTCCATCTTTGATTACTGTATTTGGTGACCGCAGCCCCTTACTTTTATCGGCAAGATGAAAAATAAAATTCTAAGACTACTTGTGTTTAGTTTATTCTAACATAAATATAATCATAACATCAGACACATCAAGGGTAAAGATAATTTAATAGCACATACACTTTCCTATCATATACATCTCTTTTATGAGGAAAGTGCTACGTATAGATATTAATATATATTTATTTTATTTCACTTAGATGTAACTTGTAAAGCAATACAACTTTAGATACTCTGTTCAGGAAAGGAGATCCTTGTAGGAATTGTGGTTTTGTTACATTAGATTTTTAAACATTTCGAGGCACTTTGAACAAAGTCTATCATTGTCACTATTATGCACAGCCTTTACTGTGCGTATTTACGTATTATCTCCATGTGTAAGTTTGTTTAAGTTCGTGATCAGGACAACAATAAATTGAAAAACATTCCCCATGTTGGTTGTATATAATTATAACTATAAATTGAAAAACACTTCCAATGCTGGTTGTATATAATTATAACTATAAATATGTATCCTATATAAATCACCCAATTGGAGCTATTAAGGTGTTCAGGACGGGATCTAGCATGATAATAACTTAATGGAATTTAACACCGGATTTCAAGACAATGTTGCCCTTAGGCAGTCTTGAAACAGTATTACCGAGATGTGGGTGAGGGGTTTGTCTGCATCTCCGTTATTTCCTAAATAAACATATTGATATCTTAACTCTGGAATCCATTATTCACACAGTTTAGGCAAAATATTTCAACTGTTCAGAGGTATTGTAACATTGCTGTTGTAATATTATTTTTAGCAATATAAAAGGATGAGGGTGGGATTCTAAATTTTCCCCACTAAAGTCCACCCCACTCCATCCACGTTTTCACAAGTTATTTCTAAGCTTAGAGCATCAATCAGTTTTTCTTTCAGTATTTAAAACGGTTCAGGAATTAATTATTGTATCTAAGATATTATATAATTGTTGAATTGTTTATAATACGGTATTAACTTTATAACTTTAGGTGTATTAGTTGTTCGGAACTAAAACTGTAAAGAGCATCACACAGGTTTTGTTGGGGTGGTATGTTTATTGTTTCTACTTAGCCTAAAGAAAAAAGATGGGTTGTCTATACAGACCGAGTAGTGGAGATTGACTAGTTCCTCAGGCATAAACATCACCCTGAGAACCAGTAATGGTATAACCAAATAATCAAACATTACTTAGATTTCAAAAACGTTTTAAATTCATTTTTATTATTTTATAAATTAAATACCCCAAACACAAGTATTATGTAACTAAATAATGCCATTTAGGCAGGTGAAAAATTGAAGTTATTGGCGTTAGAGAAGAACCAACCGATTTCCGAATAATAATCATTGATTTCGTTTTTAAACTAACTTTTATTCACATCAGAAACCTTACAGCTCTCTTATTTTGATTGAGCAAAAGTGTACAGACATTTTACAACCATACGCTAAGTCTATAATTTGACGACACTTCTAAAATAATTAAATTGCTAATAACACACATAGAAAGAATATCAGACAGAAACCATGCCATTAGCATGGGACAGGTTGCCTACATTTTCTCACTAGAATATTTTGACAATGATGACGATGATGACGAATGTCTGAATCTGAATGCATGTTTTTTTTTAAAAACATTTTTGTCCTTTGCATTCTAGCCAAGACGATGGATGACGTTCCTGTATTTTCTCAGATTAAATCACTTGCCCAGTGGGCAACGGGGAACAAAAATGGTGCTGAAGAGACACAAAATAATGTTTTAAAGCTGTGCCCGGTGATATCACAAGGCACGTCAATAGTTCAGGCGATATGTGGGAATGGTGAAGGTGTCAGAGAAACCCAGATTAAATTCATGAAGGGTGTGAGTGGCATGCTGGATTCTGTGCCAGTTGTTAGACACGTAAAAGCGACATTGCATTACGTATGTGGCGACAAGGAAGGGAACGATAATGCTATGAAAGCTGCATCCCATACTACAGGTGTCATTGGTGGCGGCGTAGGTTTTATGGTGGGTGGTCCAGTGGGAGCGGCAGCAGGAGGAGCTGCTGGAGGAATTTTAATGGATGATATTATTAGCTTGGCTGAGGTTGCCATTAACGGAGAAAAAAAATCTAAGCCGTACGGCTTTGTTGAAAACGTACTGTGCATTGCAAACGTCACAAGGGATGGAGGCAACTATGTAGACTTGATAGGTGGCACAGTACTTGATGGAATGCCGTAATAGGAAATAAATTTAATACAATCTTGATAAAAGAAGAAGATGCAAAATCTATCAAAGTTTAATATTTCTGTTTTAATCATTATAGCTGTTTACTTATTTACCTCATTGTGTATTAATATTATATACCAGTTTTGAATTTAGTTACTTATACCATTAACCTAATATAATATACTAATGTATTAAACATTGAATATCCTTTATCATATTGTGTTGTATTAAACATTGAACATTCCTTATCATATTGTGTTGTATTAAACATTTAACATTCCGTATAATATTGTGTTGTATTAAACATTGAACATTCCTTATCATATTGTGTTGTATTAAACATTGAACATTCCTTATCATATTGTGTTGTATTAAACATGGAACATTCCTTATCATATTGTGTTGTATTAAACATTTAACATTCCGTATCATATTGTGTTGTATTAAACATTGACCATTCCTTATCATATTGTGTTGTATTAAACATTGAACATTCCTTATCATATTGTGTTGTATTAAACATTGAACATTCCTTATCATATTGTGTTGTATTAAACACTGAACATTCCTAATCATATTGTGTTGTATTAAACATTGAACATTCCTTATCATTTTGTGTTGTATTAAACATTGAACATGCCTTATCATGTTGTGTTGTATTAAACATTGAACATTCCTTATCATATTGTGTTGTATTAAACATTTAACATTCCTAATCATATTGTGTTGTATTAAACACTGAACATTCCTAATCATATTGTGTTGTATTAAACATTGAACATTCCTTATCATATTGTGTTGTGTTAAACATTGAACATTCCTTATCATATTGTGTTGTATTAAACGTTGAACATTCCTTATCATATTGTGTTGTATTAAACATTGAACATTCCTTATCATATTGTGTTGTATTAAACATTGAACATTCCTTATCATATTGTGTTGTATTAAACATTGAACATTCCTTATCATATTGTGTTGTATTAAACATTGAACATTCCTAATCATATTGTGTTGTATTAAACATTTAACATTCCTTATCATATTGTGTTGTATTAAACATTTAACATTCCTAATCATATTGTGTTGTATTAAACATTGAACATTCCTTATCATATTGTGTTGTATTAAACATTTAACATTCCGTATAATATTGTGTTGTATTAAACATAGAACATTCCTAATCATATTGTGTTGTACTAAACATTGAACATTCCGTATCATATTGTGTTGTATTAAACATTGAACATTCCTTATCATATTGTGTTGTATTAAACATAGAACATTCCTTATCATATTGTGTTGTATTAAACATTTAACATTCCTAATCATATTGTGTTGTATTAAACATTTAACATTCCGTATAATATTGTGTTGTATTAAACATAGAACATTCCTTATCATATTGTGTTGCATTAAACATTGAACATTCCTAATCGTATTGTGTTGTATTAAACATTGAACATTCCTAATCATTTTGTGTTGTATACTATTTGTGTGGCACTGTATCTTTAATCAATACAATGTAATGCTATACTCTATGAGACACAGACATATCAAATGATAAAATATATATCCCTGGAGGCTAATTGCCATACATCTAAAAGCTAGATTTACCTCCAGATCGGACTTGACACCCCCCCACCTCGACAAAACTACGTGTTCTATCATATTCCTAAACACGCAATGAGACCGATAAGCTAACTAGAAATGTAGTTTTGGATTTCATGTCCGATTCTTTAGGTGAGGGTAGAATTACAATTATGAAAGATATTACTTTCTATTAGCAATAAATGATCTTGCACTGTGAAATCCCTGTAAAGACTTGTATCAGCTGCAATATAATAATTTCTTGCCCGCATGATATGCTATAATTTGGCATTTTATGTTTCGAAAGAGGGGAATATCATTCTGAAGCATATTCAAAACTTATTGAGAAGAGTCTTCTTACAAAAACATGTTTGTACTGTATTTTACCATGAATGACTCGAATATAGGATCTGTACTATATTTTACCATGAAGGACTCGAATATGTTTCTGTACTATATTTTACAATCAAAGGCTCTGTGAAGTGCCAAATTTTTGGTCAATATATTAATAAAACATTAGTCGTGGCCAGATAGCCATTATTTAGATTTATGAGACACATCGTACAAAGGGGAGGTATCGGTATAGTAGGATGTGGCCGTTCCGTTGTACTAATTAACCGTATGTGTTCAGAGTCGACTGACCGACGGCGACCTTGTACAGTTTCATTTGATCATGAAAATATCAGAGTTGAGAGAAAACAGAGATTATGTTACTTAAAACCAAAGCGTGTCATACTGACCATAACGTAAGCAGATTTTAGAGGAAAGTGGGAGAAAATACATTTGATTCTAATTGGTCGCGGTTAAATAAGGGGTGTGTTTTACACGAGGACTCTTTAGAATATAATATCGCACAGGTTAAATTAAAATTTAGTCTAACATTTCTCTGCAAGAGAGCAGACAGTGTTAGAATTTTTTTTGTAAAGACTCTGAATCGTATTTTAGAGAAGTACATCCGTAAAACATTAGACCAGGGAAAAACCGCCAAAACCAAGGTTTGAGTGACGCACCAAACACAATATATTGTCTCAATTTCACGTTTATTGTGTTGCAATTAATATAATGTCTGCTTCATTTACAGGTCTACATGATTTCGTTTTGATACATTTGTATAATTGATTTAATCTGATACATTTGTATAATAATGTGCTTTTGAATTATGAATTGGAATTCTTACCATAATTCACGGTTAAGAATGACGTAGTGTTAATTTATGTCGTTAAACACTATGTTGAGTTAAGCATAGGAAGTGTTAAGTTAATTCTTGAATTTATCATATTGTTTGAATTCTGATTGTGTTCTAAGAATTTAATGTGTTACATTAGTTCATGATTTAGAAGAATACATGTGAATTCACCGAATTTTTATGTCATAGATAATTTAACGACAGGGTATAATTCAACGTCTCTCTTTGAAGTACGTTGATGTATTAGGTCAAGGCAAAACGAATTAACAAATGGTTAAACTACATTTCTTTGAGGACATGTTTAGTTAATTACTAGCCGTAAAGTTGTTATCACTGATATAAATATCTGATTGTTCGAACCAGGAATAACAGACAGTCTCATATATAACCATTGTAACGAGAGACTTAGGGTGCTTTAATTTTCTTTTGGAAGGAAGAAAATAGCTTTTGAGGAAGGACGTGAAGTACATGTTGGAAAAAGAATCGTGAAGATGAAATCGCCGCGTGTGCATTGATACAGTGGACAAGTTCGGATTCAAGCGGAACATCCACGAGGGCAGATTATATATACAGAGAAGAACATACGTCTAGAACAACATTGGATTGAGCAGTGAACGTGGTTCGAGGATAACAGGTTATGCAAATGGAACAAAAGCAGTGACTACGATTGTACCACTCGATCCTATGATGATTTTTTTTTCCGTCTGCAGAATGTTGCGTATTAGAATGACTCACGGGTTTCGTTTTGCTGGTAGTATTTATTAATCGCACTGGAGTCTCCAGACGTAGCAATGCTCTTTCAGCACAGTCATTTCAATTATTCAATATTTTGCATATAGCAGTGAACAAACGGTGGCCAAAAAGTTATTAGCATTTGGCTTTAAATAATACGTTGCGTGATACATTCTGCTATTAAGTTATCAGAGATCAATTTTCCAAGTATTTATAATCTTGCAGTTTTTTAACCTGTGACATATGTAACACGGAGTTCTGACCACTCAGTTACCTAAAGAAAACTTAAACTCTCATGGGTAGTGTCGTCTGATCCTTTTCGACTGCAGTGATATTTGTCATTCGAGGTCTGGACAATTTAGTTGCAGTTCACTTTAATTTACGCCGACTCTGATAATCCATTACGGTATGTTTCCTTACATTATTATAGTTAAACTATTTTCATTATATGGACGGAGTTGTACACCAAACATTTTCAAAATTTATATTTGTAAATTTCTGTTCGCTTCACAATTGTCGAAATTGTCCAATATATGATCAATAAACGAGACCAATTTAAAGACTGCCAAACTCATACGAACGTAGGAACTATGTGTAATCTTTCATTTTTTGTAACCTGCGACAGATGTAAAGTGGAGGTTAACCTTGAACTCGTGTAGGAGCGTCGCCTAATCCATTTAGACTGAACAATGTTATTGTCATTCGATGTTTGACGATTTAGTTGCAGTTCAGTTTTCCGTTGCGCCGACTCTAATAATCCATTACTGTCAGTTTCTTTACATTATTATAGTAAAACTATTTTCATTATATGGACGAAGTATATAGCTTAAAAGAGTTGTTCTCCATACATTTTCAAAGTTTATACTTGTCAATTTCTGTTCGCTTTGAAAATGTCTAATACAAATTATATGAAGCAAATGATCCATAAACGAGACCAACAACCCTATTTAAAGACTGCAAAACTCCTACGGACCCAGGGCTTTCACTTCTAAAAATAGGGTTATCTATACAATATGATCACATGGCAAATCAAATTCTAATTAAATATACTAATTAAAGGGCGGAATCATACTTATAATGACATATTATGTGCTGATATTACCGATGAGATGAAATATTTTTTTTACATATCATTTTACTTAAAGAAAAGCAGTTTTAATATGCAATTTTAGATCGTGGAAGAAGCAAACAATATTTTATGTAATGTTCCTTGGGGGTCATCTCAAACATAGTGCGACTGAAACTTTACCTCATAACATCTCTCTCTTTATTTCCATCTTTTTCCTCCCTCTCTCTTTCTCTCTTTCTCTCTCTCTCTCTCTCTCTTAGCTTAATAAACGGACAAGACCTCGATATGTATATTTATATAATACAAACATACTCATTCCAAATCGATTAACCGCTCCGGTGGCCTAATGGTTAAATAATCCATCGCAGGAGCGGGAGGTCTTGGGTTCGATCCCCGGCCGAGTCAAGCCAAAGACTTACAAAACTGGTTCGAATAGCTGCCTCGCTTAGCGCTCAGCATTAAGAGGTTAGTGTTAGGACTGGTCGGCCTGGTGTCAGGATAAAGCGCTCAGCATTAAGATGTTAGTGTTAGGACTGGTCAGCCTGGTGTCAGGATAAAGCGCTCAGCATTAAGAGGTTAGTGTTTGGACTGGTCGGCCTGGTGTCAAGATAAAGCGCTCAGCATTAAGAGGTTAGTGTTAGGACTGGTCGGCCTGGTGTCAGAATAAAGCGCTCAGCATTAAGAGGTTAGTGTTAGGACTGGTCGGCCTGGTGTCAAGATAAAGCGCTCAGCATTAAGAGGTTAGTGTTAGAACTGGTCGGCCTGGTGTCAGGATAAAGCGCTCAGCATTAAGAGGTTAGTGTTAGGACTGGTTGGCCTGGTGTCAGGATAAAGCGCTCAGCATTAAGAGGTTAGTGTTAGGACTGGTCGGCCTGGTGTCAGGATAAAGCGCTCAGCATTAAGAGGTTAGTGTTAGGACTGGTCGGCCTGGTGTCAAGATAAAGCGCTCAGCATTAAGAGGTTAGTGTTAGGACTGGTCGGCCTGGTGTCAGAATAATGTGACTGAGTAGGACATAATGCTACATGCTATATCACTATAAACAGCAGACATCGTAGCGAAATGACAAACATTGTTAAACGTATGTTAAAAATCTTAATCAAACAAACCAAATTGATATTTATTTCCTGTTGAATCATGGATAAGAAAGATGGATTCAGAAAGATGGAAGGACAAAGTACATTTCACATCCTCTAACTTAATGAAATGACATAAACGGATTTTTTTTAACAGGACGTCACTTTTTGATAATTATCAAGGGCTATACGAAATATATATTTCAATACCTAATTATAATGTATTAATCCAAGAGTAGTAATGTGGGGCGATATAGCGTCAAGGGAAAATCCAGTCAAAAAGGACTTGGGGCGATATGGCGTCAAACTTTATAGAGTCAATGGGTAATTCAGTCAAAAAGGTCGTGGGCCGATATAGCGTCAAGGTGGGCCTGTATAGCGTCAAGGGGAATTTAACATGGTGGTCCTATATAGCGTCAAGGGGAATTTAACATGGTGGGCCTATATAGCGTCAAGGGGAATTTAACATGGTGGGCCTATATAGCGTCAAGGGGAATTGAACATGGTGGGCCCATCTGGCGTCAAGGGGAATTGAACATGGTAGGCCTATCTGGCGTCAAGGGGAATTGAACATGGGAACTATTTGGGCCTATATGGCGTCAAGGGGAATTTAACACAGTGGACCTGTATAGCGTCAAGAGAAATTTAACATGGGGAATATTATTTGTATTATGGACTGTCGAGCGACAAGGGAAAATGGAGGCAAAGAAAGCTAATATCTTTTCGAGGTATATGAGTGGCCCTGAAAGGGGCCTTTGGGTACTTCTTCTTTTATTTTCTGAATTTTGTTCCACCACTTTTTGATTTTACCAATGATTCCCGTTTTCTTCTTCTTTTCGTCTTCTGGAATCCAGTCAGGACGTCCCATAGCTCTAAACGTTTCTTTTATTTTTATCCAATCGGTTTTTAATCTTTCAAATTCCTCCTTCTTTTTCTTGCTTTCATTGTCCTTTCTCTCCTTACTCCATTTATCTTGTATCTTCTTCACTTCTTCTAATAGCTCCTTTCTAATCCGTTCTTCATCTTTCTTGAGCTGTTCAAAACCGTTTTGGACATGGGGCCATTCTGTCAAGATAGTATCCAAAAAAACCCACTTTAAGTTTTCGACAACATTTATCACTTTCTATAATGTTCCCACTCTGACATAGGGTGGGTTAATGCAGCCTTGTCACGTTTCGGCTTCTTCTTCTATCATTCCTTCTAAAAGCACCATGACTGTTGTCAGTATGTTTGCAAAGTCCAGGCTGTTCTTAAACATCCATTCATTATGTAGTTTTCCAACTACATATTCCCCGTCTAATATTCAGAAATAGCTGTGTCTTAAGTTGTTGAATAAAGTTGATGATATCACCATCTTCTATGGTTATTCCGTGGAATGGTTCTAATGGCCAACAGTTGAGTGTATATATATATATATATATATATATATATATATATATATATATATATATATATATATATTAAGCACGGACGTGAAGCAAAACATCTTTTACATTCACTTTTCATATTATAAACTATTCACAAAAGATACTAATTTATCCACACACGGGGAAGAAGAAGAAAAATCATATAATTTATTATCCAAAATCACACCATTTACCATCCACACACGGTGAAGCCAAAAACAAACGACATAATCTAGTATCCAATAGGACACAATCTAACATTCACACAAGCGCTTGCGTGCACACACACACACACACGCACCTATTATATCAGTAAATAGTCAGTGCTTATAATCACACTACCCCACTCGCATACCCATTTGCAATTTGAACAGTCTCTTTTCTAGACATTTGGTTAGCCCTGAGAATGCCAGTGTTTAAAAACTCCTAAATACACATGGCTAATGCTGGCACCTCCAAGGTCTAGCCCCGCACACACATTTCCTACTCCAATCGTTCTCCAAAATGACTCTTGTGATTGGGAGCGCAAAGGGAGAATGAGTAGCCTTAGTCTCCCAGTCTTCACTTTGAGGAACAGTGAAAGCCTGTTCACGTCTTCCTCTATACCGTAACCTTGGATGAAGTGGTTGTTGCGGCTGGGGTTGTGGTTGATGCGACTGGGGTTGTGTCTGTGGTTGGCAAACTGATTCTGTTTGTGGAGTCGTCCTCACCTCAGGCATCACCTGACAGACTTCAACCATCATGAGGTGAGGCAGGATTGGTCTTCTCTTGTCCTCCTCTGCTTTCTTTTTCTCTCCTTCTTTTCTTCTTCATTTGTGGCCTGTTGTTCTAAGGCCTCCATAGCCAGCTTGTCCAGGAGACGTCTAGCATTATCCAGGTGCATCTGAAGCTCCCTAAGCTTGTTGAGTCTGCTCATCGTCTTTGGTTTGATGGGCAAGCGATAGGTAGCCAGACTTTTTTATATATGAAGTAAGGTCGCATGCGCAACTATGTGCTTTCGCAACCAGTTAATGCCCGAGGGTTGGGCTATTTGATTGGTCGGGTCCAAAGGTAACTTTGACTACACTAGGCTATGTTGTCGCAGTCTCCCCCGCACCCGCGTTCAATGGCAGTCTCGCCTTAGAGTAACATGTCGGATCACGGCAAAGCAGGAATGCACCCGGTTTAGGAAAGCTAGTTTGTCAAATTGTTTCACTCTAGTTAAAGACATAATCCAATCGGTTTGATATCTTATTACTTATAAAATGAAGTATTAAGTATATGTGTAATTAGTGAATTGCCATATAGTTTAGTTGTACTTTACATCAGCGTAAGAATAGACCGAGCTTGAAATCAAGATTTTCAATATCTGATCAGAACCCGTGTTACGTAAAAGTAAATAAAGTCCAATGGATCAGCCAAGTTTTTGTCAACAATCAGGTTAGCCTATTTCTGTTTCTCTACACTCCTGGATGTTGCCATTGTTTACGCTTGAAACGCCCTTATTTCTAATATAGTCCAGTTTTACTATGGACAAAAAAAATTACTAATAATGTGTAAGCCACCTGTGCAATTGTGTCAAATCCATATAGTCATAGAATGTTTCATCTTTCCTATCAATACATATTTCTAGTGCATAGTGTACATGTTGTAGGTCCTTAACAAATTTAATTGCTAAAATGTCTTAGCTACATACATGAGTGACTTACGAAGGCTTTTCTATATATGGCACAAGCTTGGACGTGAATGAAAACACCTCTATGATCAAAAACTTACTTTACTCACATGAATTATGAATTATTTAACAAATACGTTGTGCTTATAGACGCACTTGAAACAAAAAGTAAAAAGAGACTGTGATTATAGACTCACTTCTATTTTTTCTTCTAACTTCCTCACATACCATTAGGAAATTGAATTATTAATTCTTTTCGAGAATATTGGGTAGCCCTGAAAAGGGCTGTTTTCCGTGTCTGCACAAGGAGGGATGTCAATTTTTTATCGTCTAAGATTGCGTCCTCGTTTGGCAACAGGATAGTGTCTGTTTCTTCGGAAAGAGAAGGATAACTCTTTCGTGTCGACACGGCAGTCAACAAAACTTCTGTCTGGTTGCTGTTGTTGCTGTTGCTGCTGCTGATGTTCTCTCTGCTCTCTCTGCTGCTTCTTAAGTCTATACTTCTCAGTCCATTCTTATTTGTCTTTTTGAATTTCCTCTCTGAAGAGTTTTTCTATGAGGTCTTCCGTTACTTGCATCAACCAACAAGTCTCGATCTCTTCAGGATTTGGCATCAGATTGTGTTTGATACAATGCAGATTGGCGTAAGCATCGTTCAGCTTGGCCAGTCTTGAGCACATCTTCTTAGGAGGATGAGTCAAACAATGGATGGTCAAACTGGTACTACTACTACAGTTTGATTAAAGTCGTGTGCGCCGAATTGGGCATTTACGACTGGTTAATGTCATCAAAGATGACTATTTAATTTATCCCTGGGGAAAGAAATGTGCCGCATCCCCACGGGCATTACTGCATACATAGTATGCTAATTAATTTGGTCGTCGTGTCGAGTCCCTAAAAGGAACTATCGACACGAATAAAAGACCTACATGTGAGTGGGAATAGAACCAACACACACTCAAACCTATCAACCAATCAGGAAGAGGATAGTTTTGTACAATGGCACGATAGGATAGCGAGAGAAAAATAGTTTTCTCATATCGATATGTTGATGGCTCTGGACGAGGCAAGGCGGCAAAAGTTCTGGAGGTCGGCCAGCCAATGTTGTGGATGGATGTCGTTTACGCCTAAAAAAAACGCCTTCGCCATACTTATTCCAAATTCAGTCCAGTTGCACTAATGGACATCATAATGCCAATACCGTGTAAGCCACCTGTGCAATAGTTTCAAATAAACGAGTCGTAGACTTTCGTTTAACCACTTAACTATACCAATATTCTAGTACAATAGTGTACGTATCATAAGTCCCTAACAATTTGTTGAACTAATATGTCTATGCGACATATAAAAGTATAGTCATTGTTAGGTAGTTTAGTTGTTAATTTTGAAAGCGGTATTCAAAATATATCAAGTCAGATTCGGAGAGAGATTGTTCGAAAAGGGTTTCTCGTAACGAAAATGAGAACCCTATTATTTCAGGCGTCACCTTGTCACAGCATCTAGGCAGCAAACTTTTGAAGGTGAGGTGGAAATTCCCATATAAACGTTTGTCTCTCTCTGGTATAATCTTCTTTCATAACTTGTATAAGTACCAGATTCTGCAAGGCATCTTTGTGAAGGTCGGTGAACTCCATTTTATGGTAGTGTTGGACAGCACGAGCTATCACCCAGATGAGTTCCATTGAACTCTCCAGGTGCAGGCCACCTATCGCCTTCATATTGTTTATTGCCTTGGCCCATCTTGTTCTTTCATTCTTGTTTTTCTGTTTCTGGATTTCTCCCAGTACCTTGAGATCTGCTATATATTGAATAGCAGCCTGTTTATCAAGGTATAATTTTCCCAGACCTATTTCCTCAGCTCTGTCGCATAGGTGTTGGTGAAATGCTGTCCATTCCTCTATTGTGAATATTTTCCACCCAACTTCAACAGTTTTGGGTAGGCTTTTTGGTGATATTGGATCCTTAGAGCCCAGGCTTGTAGTTGGTGTTATGGTTATGGTTTTAGTTGGACTCTTCTTGGTCTGCTGTCTTGTGGTCCTTGATTGGGTTATTTCCAGGGAGCCGTTAGTCCTGGATTTTCCCTGCGGTAACACAAGAGATGGCGGTGATGAAGGTGACTTGGCAACAACGCTGGCAAATGACTGGATAGGTGCCTATTGTTCATGGTGTTGCCGTAGTAGGGGTGGGGGTGTTTTCGAGGCTGTTACTGGCAAGGCCCTGGTGGAAGTTGTAGTTTTGATGTTAGTTGCGGCTTCTACAACTTCTACAACTGATTGCTCGCTCGACTGAACCCTCTTGGTATGGATATTTTGAGTAGGAACACGAGGACCTGACTTTCTCTATGTCCTACCAGTGTTCCTGGGCCAATTTCTAATTTCTTCTTATTTTTTCTCTTCCCATATGAAGAGCAAAGTACATCTCTTTTCTTGTGCTCTTAAACTCCACCCAGTAGCGACTGAAAGACCAAGGCCTTTCAATGCATTCATAACTTGGTGGGTAAAATGTCTTCCATCGCTAGCTTCATAGTACTGACTACTGCTCTCTTCGCTGTCGACTGGACTAACTGCTGCTTCTAAAGTCTATACTTCTCAGTCCATTCTTATTTGTCTTTTTGAATTTCCTCTCTGAAGAGTTTTTCTATGAGGTCTTCCGTTACTTGCAGCAACCAACAATTCTCGATCTCTTCAGGCTTTGGCATCAGATTGTGTTTGATACGATGTAGATTGGCGTAAGCTTCGTTCAGCTTGGCCAGTCTTGAGCACATCTTCTTAGGAGGATGAGTCAAACAATGGATGGTCAAACTGGTTTTGTTCTGTTCTCTTGGGTTTTTGGTGGTGTTCGTACCTTGGTACATGTACCACCGGTTAATGTGTGCACCGCACACTTCTTAGATTATCCACAGGGACGGAATTGTGCCACGTCCCAGGGCATTAATGTGTTCATGGAACACTACTGAAATTCTGGCCGTCTAGGTTGGTTCTTGGGCGTCTGGGCTGGTTCTTGTATGAAGGATGTTTCTGACGTTTCTGATGTCATAGGTCGATGCTGCTTGACTCCAGGCTAGGTCTAGACATCGCCGTATATTTTAATTTTGAATGATCAGTGCTGTTTAGTTAGAAGGTCGAGAATGGAACCAGGTTTTTTTTTTTTTTTAAACTGTTGTTGTTTGTTGTTTGTTGTTGTTGATTGTTTTGCTGGTTGTTGTTGTTGTTTTGTTGTTTTTGTTTATTGATGTGTGTTGTTGTTTGTTTTATCGTTGTTGTTTGTTTACGTTTGGTTGCTGTTGTTATTGTTGTGTGTGATATATATAAATATATATATATATATACATACACACATACACATACACACATATATACACATACACATACATATACATATACATATATATATATATATATATACATATATATATATATATATACATATGCATACACATATATATATATATATATATATATATATATATATATATATATATATATATATATATATATACACATACACACACATACATACATATACATATATATATATATTTTTTTTCCCTGGTTCCAATAGGTGGGAGTACGGAAGGAAAAGAGATAAGATGTTGTTAGTCATGCAGAGGCCATATGTTATGAGAGATGATATTATAGGGGTGGGGGATAGGTTTGTTTGATATATTTTAAGTGTGTGTGTGTGTATGTATAGGTTAACCTACTTGTATTAGTTACTGGTGTTATATTTTGTTGAGAAGGCCTGTGTCTTTAAGATATTGTATGATATTCCGGTATGTTGTTTCGATATTATTGTTTGCGTTTTGGAAGATTTCCGGGTATGTATGAGGGGATCCGATTTCCGCCTGTTTTGATATTAGTTCCTTTCTTTCTTTTCTCAATTTCGTGCAGTCGTTTATAATGTGTGATAAGTCTTCAGGGACTTTGCAGTGATAACAATTTGGGTTATTTGGGAATGGGCCGAGGTATTTGCCGAAACTGTTGGCCAATTTCGTTTTCCCTGTTAATAGCCGATTTATAATTATTTGCTCCTGAGACTTGAGTTGAGGACTTTTGCGATTTCGCCAGACTTTGTTAATGATATTGAAAAGCCTTCTTCCCTGGGTGGAGGCATTCCACCCGTCTTGCCATTTTTGGTCGATTAGACTTGAAATAAAGCCATATAGTTCCTGAGTACTGTAATCTAGGTGTATTTGTTCGTTTTCGGACAACGTTTGTTTCGCTGTTTGAGCTGCGAAGTCATTACCTCTGATGTTTATATGGGAGGGGACCCACATAAACTCGATTTGTTTATTATTTTTATTAATATCTTTAATGATTTTATTTGCTTGTCTTAGGAAGTTCCCTCTGGAAGCTGTGTTGTTATTTTCAATGGATGTCAAAGTGCTAAGAGAGTCGCTAATTATGACTGTTTTTTCAACTTGGTTGGTTTGGGCCCATTTTAGCGCTTCTAGTATGGCCCAGAATTCTGCCGTATAGATGGAACAGTGGTTAGGTAGTCTTTTGCCGAATTGGATATTTAGCTCAGGGATGACATATGCGGCGGCTGTTCGTGGGGGGTTAGCTGTTTTTGCGCCATCTGTATATATTTTAGTGTATTGCGCGTATTTGTGATTAATTTCCTCAATAACTTGGGATTTAAGGGCGAGTTCTTGCCCTTTCTTGTTTCCCTGTAGTGCTATGGTGGTGTTGACGTTTATTTTACTACAGTTCCAAGGTTCTGAGTCGTAGTAGGTGATTTGTTCCGATATTAGTTCTTCGATAGGGAGTTGTTCAGTTAGTTTATGTGTGATGTGGCCCGCCGGGATATATTGCGGGTTTCCTAACGAATAGCTTCTTTTACAGTTATTGATGGCAACACGGGTGGGGTGCGTTGTTGGATGTATTGATATTCTCGCCGCGTGCCTTAATATTAGTTCCTGTCGCCTAAGATGTAGAGGGAGTTCTCCCGTTAAGATTTGTAGTTCGGCGAGGGAAGTGGATGGTAAAGTGTTAGTGCATAGAGCTAGCGCTTGCCTTTGAATTTTGTCTAATTTTTTTAAGTGTTTTTTTGGGGCTGAGTAGTATACCTGACACCCATAGTCTAATTTGGATCTTATTAAGGCTCTGTACAGGGTTAAGAGTGTTTCCTGGTTGGATCCCCAGGTTGTGCCTTTTAGGTTTTTAAGAAGGTTAAGGTCTTTTTGGCATCTTTTATCTAATTCATTTATATGATGGCTCCAATTTAGATGTCTGTCGTAAAACATACCTAGGAATTTGACCGCTGGTACGAATTTTATTTCCTTACTCTGAATTGTTAGCTTGGGGTATTCTGTGTGTTTTTTCCTAATTGGGGAGAAGAGAACCGCAACAGTTTTCTCGCTGGACAGTTTAAACCCCCACTTATTAGCCCAATTCCCTATGTTATCCAGGCTTTTTTGTATATCCATAATAGTTTTGTGGTGGAAGGGGTTGCCTGCTCTCCATAGGCCACTGTCATCAGCAAATTGTGAGATCTCCGTTAGGTTCGAGGTTAGGTTTTTGTCAAGGTCGTTAATCATGATATTGAATAGGGTGGGACTGAGTACACTGCCCTGTGGAGTGCCATTTTCCAGGGTGTGTGGCTCTGAATGGGTGTCCCCTATTCTGGTTATAATTTTCCTGTCCGTAAGGAAGTTTGCGATGAATTTGAACATACGTCCGGTGATGCCATAGTGGTTTAGTTTGGCTATGAGGACTTTTGTCCAGACGAGGTCGAATGCTTTTTCAAGGTCAAGAAAAACCGCTATTAAGTTTCTGTCGGCCTTTTTCTTAGCGTGAAAGGCATTTTTAATGGCGGTTTCTAACCGAATTAGTTGATCCGTGGTGGATCTGTTGTTTCTGAAGCCACATTGATTTTGCGATAGGCGCTGGTTGCTTTCAAGGTGGTATTTTAGCCTGTTTACCAGTATGGTTTCCATAAGTTTGCATATATTGTTGGTGAGGGAGATTGGCCTGTAAGAGTTAATAATATTGGGGTCCTTGCCCTGCTTTAGAATCGGGAACACTATTGCGGTTTTCCATTTATGTGGGAGATGTCCTGTAGTCCATATTTTGTTTAGCAAGTTTAATACCGATTTTTTAATGTTGGGTGGGATATGTTTGTAGATAGTGTAGCCTATTTGGTCTTCACCTGGTGAAGTCTCAGTTTTAGAGTTTAGGGCTGTATCCCATTCGTATTCTGTGATTTCCTTGTTTAGTGGTGTGTCGGTGGGGCCCTGGTCTATAAAGAATTTTGTTTTATTTTCGGCTAAGTACCGATGATTTTGAAATTCGATTGTATGGTTTGTGTTGCTGCTCATGTCAGAAAAATGCTGAGCTAGTTTTGCTACCTTCTGTTCGTTAGAGATGGCCCCTAGAGATTAGGGATTGTGCTGCGAGTTTTCCCTCGAATTTGTTTGATCTTGTCCCAGACTTGTTTTGAACTAGTTTTAATGTCGATAGAAGAGCAGTAATCACGCCAGGTTTGTTCTTTGGCTTGTTTAATTACTGTTTTTAAGTGCTTTTCTTTATTTTTATATGTTTGGAAATCACTTGAGTTCTTAGTTTTCCTAAATCTACAGAGTGCTGTTTTTTTGGCCTTGTGTGCCTCTTTGTAATGGTCGTTCCACCAAGGTATGGGATGCTTATTTATGTTACGTTTAGTTTTGGGTATGTTGTCGGTTGCTGCTGCCCTGATTGTGTTAATTAGCTGGTCGTAATGTTTCTCTACGTTTTCCCCCTCCATGTTTGTTATGTCAATTGAGGCTAGTTGTGTTTGGAAGGAGAGCCAATCTGCTTTTTTGTAATTCCATTTTGGGTTTAAGTTTAGTGGGTTACATTGGACTGTCATCTGTAGCGTGGTAATTACAGGGAAGTGATCGCTGCCCATGGGGTCAGCTTGATCCACTCGTCAACTGGTCACCTGAGCTAATGCTGGGGTGCACATGGTGAGATCGATGGAGGTCATGCTACCGTCGATAGGATTTAGTCGTGTCTTAGCGCCATCGTTTAATATAGTCAAGTTAGATTCGACTATCCAGTTTTCTACCAACCTGCCTCTTTTGTCCGTTCTATCGTCTCCCCATATTGTATTGTGTGCATTAAAGTCGCCACATATGACTATCCGCTCAACCCGTCTTAAGGTGTTGACGTGCCTATATGTGTCTAAGTTTATTTCGGCACTATTACCCCCTGGGTCATAGAAATCAACTATTTGAATTGATGTGTTACCAATATCGATTATGATGGACTGCATCTCGGTATGGTTATTGCTGATGGTTTGATTAACTGGTGTGGTGTTGGGGAGCCGCTCATTTGTGTATATGACTAGTCCCCCTCCTTGCCCATTTGTTCTGTGTTGAAAGTGCCCTGGGGCGTAACCGGGTATGGTAGGTAATCGCTTGGTTTTGTCTGATAATTTCGTCTCCTGGATGCAGAGGATGTCAGGTTTGTTTATTGAATTTTGTATTTTGATTTTTAATTCGTTTATGTTTCCTAGCAATCCTCTGGCATTCCACTGCCATATTGTAATGTTGTTTCCCTTGTGGTTCATAGTGACTTTGGTCGTTAATATGTTGATAGCTCCTGCTGTTTTTGTTTTAGTTTTGTTTTAGTTCTTTTATTTGTGTTTCAATTAGTTTGAATTGTTGTATACAAATGAGGTTGTTGTTAATTATGCTTTGTTTTATGTCGTTTATAGCTGTCTCTAGATAACCATCTAATTTGGGTAAGTTAAGTGGTGTTCGTTTATCAGGTGGGTGTAGGGTTGTTTGCGTGCTTTTGTCTGTTTTGGACGTATTGGCCTGTTTGTTGATTTTCCCTCCCCATTCCCCTCTCCCTACTGAGTGTTTGAGTTTGGAGGTTGGTGCCAGTTTTTTCGCCAGGTGGTATGGGATGTTTTGTGCATTCATGATTTCTATTGTGTTGTATTCTTTTATCATGAAGAGACACTCCTGGGACTTGGCTAAGTGCGGTCCCCGGCAGTTGGCACATTTAGGGTTTCTCCTACACTTCCCCTTATGGTACCCCCCGCACTGTCTACAGACTGTTTCGTATCTGCAACTGGAGGCAAAGTGTCCCCAGTGCTGACAGTTGGTGCAGAATCTGGGTTTGTTAATATAGGGCTCGAGTCTGAGCCATGGTCCTGAGGGACTGAGCCGGATAAGTGGTTGCAGTGGTGTTGCAGATTCAAGGACAGCTAAGTGATTTTCACTGTTGTTTGATTTGAGCTTATATGCTATGGTGATGTGTGTGCCACCTAATTGGATGTATTCGGTTAGAGTAATGTCATTCATGTTTTTGCAGTTTCTTGGTAGTTTTATTACTTTTTTGAATGTCACTTTAGGCTGGGTACTGGTTTTTTGGTTGTCGTTGTTGCTGTTATGGCAATCGGTGTCTAATTTGACTGATTTTCGGTTGTTAGTCTGAGTCTTGTCGGTGGGTTTTGGATTTGTATTACCTTGTAGCCCGGTGGTGTGGGTGGGGTTTAGAGCTTTCTCCCCAACTTGCCTATGTAATGTGACCTTAACTTTTATGTTGCATAGTATTTCAATTTCTAGGTATTTCGCTATTTGAGCCTGTGTACTACATTGAACAATGCTATAGTTTGTGTTGGGTCTTATGACTTTAACTTCACCCCCGTGGACTTTGAGCAGTGCGTTGGTGATGCTGTTTAGACTAAGGTTGAGTAATTGAGATGAGTGGCTGGTTATGAAGCTGGTGTGTGACATAGGGTGGTATCGATATTTTGGGTTAGAGTTTTCCGACGATAGGGGAGCTGTTTTAAACGGCGTTTTTGATGTGTCTTTTTTTTTAATGTACATGGGTTTTTTACCTTTGCCCTGGCCATCCCACGGGTTTATCTGTCTTTTGGTGGTGGTGGTGGTGACAGGTTTTAGTTTACCGCCATTGGGGCTGTCGTAAATTAAGTCAGCAGCAGTGAGGGGTTTAGAAGGGCCGGGTGTTTGACTGCTGTTTATTTTACCCTGCTTGTTATCTGTCTTATGAACCTGTAGTTTTTGTTCTATCTTGCCTGCTTGATTTTTAATTGAATCCGGATTTTGCCTGATGTTCCTACCTAGCATGAATTCATTGCTTTGGTTTTGCTGATCGCGTTTGGTTTTTTGGTTAGTGAGTTGTACAGGCACAGCAGGTTTAGTAGCCTGTTTTTGATTGGTAATTGGTTCGACGGGTTGTTTATGGTTACGTGTAGGTTCCGAAACCTTTTTAGTAGCGACGTTCTGGTTGGTTGGCTGGTCTTTGTTGTGTTTGGAGATTTGGGTTACATTTGTTGTGCTATTGGGTAAAGTACCCTGCTTTTGGTTGGTTGTTGCAGTTGCAGTTTTGGGGCTTGTAGGGTTCTGATTTGGAGCCGCCGATGGTAGGTTGTGTCCTGAGTTTTGGTTGGTTAGGTCGGACTGTGATTCATTTAGAGCATTTTCTGTTAAATCGTACTGCCCTAGTCCTAGACCCGAAGTACTGTGAGTTGTGTTAATGATAATCGGTCCAAACGGTTTTTTAACTGGTAATTGCGCTAACTGTAGATACTGGGGTGGATTAATGTTGTGGTCCCTAATTTGGCAGTACTTTTCCAAATACGAGTGATTCGAGGGTAGTGTTGTGTCCATCTCTACTTCCCCCAACGTTTCGCCTGGTATTTGAAATTGTATTGGAGAGTTTGGCGACAGAAGTGCCGCTTGTTGTCTGATTAGATCAGGGGAGGAGGTGAGTATGGGTGAACTGATTGTGTTACAGTTGTACCCTATCGTGGAGCAATTTAAATTGGTCTCGCTCAGTTCCCTGTGTATGTCTGATGGTCCTATAGGTAAGCTTCCTATGTAAATTGGCGATATGACGTTGTTATTAATGCTATTCATGCTAGTGTGTTGCATGGCGGCCATTTTGGCTTCTAGCTTCTTACGTTTTGTGGTTTGCCACGTTTGTCTATTTCTTTTGAGCATTGCCGATTTCAAAGTAGCTTGCCTATCCTTGTTTGGGGTGAGGGTGCGAGTCCGGTTAGAATGTTTAGCTAGAGAGTGTTAAAAGTTTTGAAAATGGAGGTATGTTAAAAAGGTAGTAGATGGTCAATTGGCAGCTTTATTTCGTTCAATTGAAAATCGCACAGTGGAGATCTAGTTAGATTTCTTGTGCGGATTCAATCCAGGTAGTTCCTAGTTTGTGTTGCCTAGGGCCTGTTTGCGGAAATAATAGACAATTGTAGAGTGTTAGATTTTAGTACGTAAAAGCGAGAGATAGTCTGAAGTTTTAAACAGCACTGATTTATATGCCCGAAGGTTTAGTGAAAAATTCCTACCTCGAGTATAGATTATGCTTGGTAGTGTAATCCTTACTGTTAGCTGGTTTGAATGGCTTGCGGTATGCAATGTGGGCCGTCTTGCTTGCTGACTGGTAGACAAAGGCAGGCAGTCCGGATCCTTTGTTTCCTTTTGTTATCCTCTTCTATTCTTCTATTCTTGAGTTGCTCAATCTGTGTGTCAAACTGGAGACTACCCCTATTTTATATGGTTCAAGCGCGGCCGCAATAGAAAAAAACCCACTTCAGTTTAGGGTTGGAAACGATAAAATAGTTTGATGTGAGGGATAGAAAGAAATCAAAGAGCATCTATATTAAAAACAAATTGAAAACAAACGACAAACGCATTGGTTTCAAAACTCAACATTTTTTATTCAAATAACAAACAGCTCACTAAACACAATTTTTTTTTCAACTAACAAACATTTTTTAATTCACAAACTAATATTTATTTCAACTAACAAACACTTTTTCAATTAACAAACATTTTTTTTCTTCAAATAACAAACATGTCTTTTTAATAGCACCAATACAATATCTTTGACATGGTTGACAACGTTGTGAATTAAATTGAGAGTTCCACTGTTGGAAGTCATTGGGCTATTGCTTTACACTACGTTTCCTAGCTAAAGACAACATATAACCATAATCGTCACAAAACAATCGATCTACTTTGTCATCGTTTCGAGGCGAATGACGATCAAAATAAGTCACTAAATATTCTAAAGAATATCCTAGACTGCGATGATGTAAATATTAGACACAATATTGTCCACACACCATAGAATCTGTGCTTTGTAATTTCACATTATTGAATCGTGTCGTCTGAGCATTTCTTCTCATAAAGTCAATGATATCATCTTCCAAAGGGGGTAATACATACGAATCAAATTACTCAACACAGCCCTCTTCAGGAAAGAAAACAGCTACCCAATGAGATCCTGGAAGACGACTGTCATCTGTGCTTATGAGTCATCAATTCAATGCAGACGTTTTGCTTGATAAGGTCTGTCAAGTAACTGTTTGTTTGTTTCGTCTCCTTACTCTTGGACAAGAGAGCTTCGATGCGATCAATTTCTCGAGCAAACAATGGAGGAGAGGAATGATCACGCAAGTCTTTATACCACTAATGTAACACGGCTTTTTCTGAGATGAGACTTCAAGCTTCGTTCAGATACTCATCCAATTTTTCTTCTTGACTCATCATCATACATTTATCGTGTTGAATTTGACTGGGATGATCGGTTTGACAGCATAACAATCCTTTCTAATCATGTCCCAGATTGTATTCTCCAAGTGTTTGGCAAAACAGGTGACAAAATGTTGTTCCCGTTCTGGCCATCTGGATTGCATTATCACTACTTCTTCTTTTTGGTCTTGGATGTCTGCTTTCTATGTAACCTCCCATTACATTTCTATTGATTCTACACTAGTCAAAGAGGGACAAGAATTTTTCATAGTGTATAATAGTCTAGAATGACTTCTCTCAAACTGTTGATTTATATGGTATTATCGAATTTGGCATACATAATGACATTCACCGTTTCAGTAAGAGCTTTTGCAAACTGAAGTTCCACACGCAGTTGTCCAGATTTTATAGGGTGGAAATGTCCCTCTTCGCTGCCTTGATCGGGAGTGAAATCAAAAACACAAAAGGTGTAACCTTCTGCATAATTGTCGTAGGAAATGCCGTGACTGGTGCTGCTTCCTAACTGTCCTGTGGCTTCGTACAGCAACAAGTACGATCTCAATTAATTCGTTTGACAAAGATGGGTTCGAAAGGTCTGGTACACAACGTTTTGCCATCGCAACTTACTTCGATTTTGGATAATCTGCAGTGCTTAAACTGAAAACGATTTTGATTGTGGGTACCGTTGCGGGCTGCATTGCTCAATATACCAATGAATAAACGTTTGGGTAACAGTCCTTAGAGATGATCTTTGATATTAGATCGGAGTCCAGAGGCAATGGTGAAAGTTTTTACTTCCACGCGTTGTGTCGGATACTTGGCTGTTGTTCTGCTCCAAGTGTGATTGATATCATTTCCCACTTTAGGTAACACTTCCACACGACTCACGAATACCCTGGCTTCTTGGATAATGGTTTTGTATTCGTTGGCATGAGCCATCAAATGTAAAGCAGTACTGCTACAATTCAGTCTCAAACGAATATCCACTCCGTTCAGCAAATACTTATCTTGAAACCACATGTCCAAATGCAAACGATCGAACAGTTCTAAACTACGTCTTTGCAGAATTTTCATTCGACGCTGGTTAAAACCCACATTGTGAGGTTCGTCATCTGCGTTTAAGGCTGTGTCGTTAAACTTATTATCACCTGCTGTGTCAGATTTCCATAACACGCAAGCATCTAAATGAGTGTTTTTGGCTTCTTTTACGTACATCAAGAGATTTTCGAGGTATGCTCGGTAAGGGTAAGTATCCATGCTACTGCTCACCAGTTTGTTATTCATGTACAAATTCACATCGCTGAATAAGGAATGCACGAACTTGTTGACGGAAGCTACTCGCTTATCGGCTGCCGGCACGGAGTTGTCTGTTTTGGTTACTTTTACTTTCAAATACAAGTAACTGCTGTTCAGATCGATGTAATCTTCGGGTTACCCTTTGATTTCAAATTCGATGGGAGCTGAATCCGCCAAAGAGTAGACGGGATGAAATTCAACCCATTGGGGTTCTTGTATGGTCATCATCGTGTGTGGCATGGCAAAGAGATCCAGTTCCGACTTTTAACAGGCACAAAATTCTTGGTGCATGATTGTTTTCTTTTTATAATCAAAAATGTCTAAGTCTCGAGTGGTTCTTCTCTTTTTAGCCTTTATAGCTTTAGAGGTATGGAGAGTTTAGGTAGGGTGTATTCGTCGTTGCTTTTTGCCTTGTCCTTGCTCTCTTCTCAGGAAAGCAGTACTGCCAGACATGGTACCGTTCAGGGTGTTTATAGGACATTCACGGTGGCCCAAAATCTCTTTACCCGTTTGAAGCAAGACATTTCTGCCTGTTGTCAAGAAAGATTCTTTGGGGTTTTGTTTGTCAATGAGAACATTTTGAAGAAAATGTTTGCCGTGAGTCAATGCGGCAACTTTGAAGGCGTGCTTTCATTGTGTCACCATCGGTTTCAAAACAGGTACCACGGAACGAAAGGCTGATTTAAACATATCTTCTAAACCATGTCCTCGTTATCGAGCGACTCCTCGGTACACAGGATACATCACTGTTCAGTTGTTAGAGAATCGTTTTTGAAAATGGAGTTTCACTGTGACTATCCCTTTGGGAAAAGGAATATTTCGTCCTAGATCTCGTTTTATAGTAATGTTGACACTTTCAAAATACGACTTACTGACAGGCAAATAATGACGATGTACGAATTCGCAGTGAACATAATAGGTATTTCCACCTTTCTCGTCAGCGGACGCGGCATAATCCACTTTGAAAGGAATGAGAAGCAGTAAAGTGTCTTACCACATTGTACTCCACCATATCGGAGTACATAAACATCAAGTTGAGTCCTTGGTTCATTTCTACAGTGAATCGAATCCAAGTTACTGGTCATAGCTGGTATTTCTTAATTCTTGACCAACCTCAAGTCTCCACCCAAACTATCATACAATTCAGGACAAAAGGTGATGGCCATCATTTTGTCATCTGAAATTTGATCATTAGGCGACGAGCAACTTTATTGTGCTCAAAGGTAACACTTTTTCTGGCTTTGTCCATGGCTTTACCAAACACAGCATTGAACCAGGTAGCAAGTGTAAACACTAATTGTTGACCACTAAAATAATAGTCCGTAGGAATGGTTAACAGATAGGTGGACCGCTTAGTTTTAGGGTCCTCAGTTTTTATCGGGTCACTGACAATGCTGTATTCGTCTAAATGTTGCTGCAATTGCTCGTCATACACTTCTACTTTGAAACTATTTTGATTTTCGACGATGTTTTTGATTTGTGTAGGGTGTATCATTTCCACTAAAGCAACATCCCAATGGGCACAACACAATTGTTACTTCATTTAATAACTAGATGGATGAAGTGGAATAAATTATATTTGATTGCTCCGAGCGTAGACGATCAGCGATGCTATGATGTGTTAAAGGATTTTAACGAGAAAGCAAAATCGGAATTCAGGGATGACATTATTGAATTTATTACTGATATCAACGATGCACCGAGCATTGATGATATCGATGGAAGTATTAACAATTTAGTTGTATACGACGATGTGATGTTAGACAAGCAAAACCATCCCGCGTTGATATTTTCCAGAGGCAGGCATAAAAACACTAACGTGATATATGTCACTCAGAGTTACACAGAGATCCAGAAGGTGATCAGAGATAACTGCAATTTGTTATGTATATTCAACGGAGTTGACACACATACTCTTAGAAATATTTGGCAAACTTGGTGCGGCGGTGATATGAATCATAATCAATTTAAAAATTTCTTTAGTCATGCTCAGTCAATGTTACACGGAGTTGTGACAAAAAATTTATCAGATCCTCAAACGCGATATCGTTTTGGGCTTGATAAAATATTCAGTTAACCACATAGCAGCAGATGGGGCGCGACAACGACACGGCGTCGTCGTTGATGAATTCGAGGAAACGTTAGTTTTCCCCGTGGACGCCTTTTTTTTTACTATCCGTGAAAGCCTTAGTTTGCCATATCGACGTCTGTAAAGGTTGTCCGATTCACCCCCCCCCCCCCCCCAAATTATCATAACACTCGTTAACCCGATAGCAGCAGAGAGGGTGTGACAACGACAACGCACATTGTAAGATGTTTTTGTTTTCGTTGCTCGTAAGAGGGTTTTGCTTACAAAGATTTGCCTGAAAAATTTGTCCAATTCACCCTCCCTGCTGCTTTCTCTTTTCTTAACCAGCTGTTGCTTGTGTGTGTGTGTGTGTGTGTGTGTGTGTGTGTGTGTGCGTGTGTATGTGTATGTGTGTATGTGTGTATGCATACATGTATCTATGTGTATATAATATGTATATGTATGTTGTCGCAGAATTGAAACCGAGTGGATTTTTGGATTAAATAAATAACTCCAACACAATGTGTGAAAGATGAAAATTTATTAACTTAATAAGTAAAGAAAATATATGTTGTATATATACAATGATTTTCACACGCTGTCAACATACAATTGATCCCTTGGGTTGGCCCAAACTTGTATCGGCTACTCGCACACTTCATGGATCCACTACAAACATGTACAGGCATACGTATGCACACGTACAGACAGCATACATCATCCTTGTATTAGCTATGTCTACAGTCGTGGCTCCAACACATGCGCAGACATACGTACATACATATAGACAGCTGAAGATAGCTCTACACGTCAGTTAAGTTCGTCAGCAACTAAACTCGTCAAATAAACTCATCAGCTAAGCTCATCAGGCACGCTACACTACTTAGACTCGCTACACCTGTTAGCCCCTTTGGCTATAAAAGACCACATGATCGACCATCCAAAGAGACCAGTGTGATGGTTATAAATTGATCTTGCTTAAATTTATAGGACAGTGAGTAATATTCAGGGTAAAATACCCGTGCATATCGTGATTTGAATGTCCCTCGCCGAAAGTAATTTCTGGTGAGACATATGTTGGTTCCGTCGCTTGTCTGGGGAAACACCTCTTCTCCCTAGATAGCGTTGTACGCATGCACATCAAAAATAGTCAAATATTTCTGGGGCAATACAAAAGTTATTTTTTACTTTCTAATCCTGTGACGTATGTATGTATGTGTACACACACACACACACACACACACACACACATATATATATATATAATGGTAGAAGTCCAATAATATACGAAAGGTATGGTGTAATAATTGACTTTTAATTGATTTAAAATGTATCGGTTTTATTGCAATGTTACTGTAGAAGTCTAATAATGTACGAAAAGTATTTAATGTAATTGCCTTTAAATGCATCAGTTTTACGAAAAATGAACTGAATAGAGCATTTCAGATGTTTTTTAAAAAAATATTTTGCATAAAGTTAGAATGGGTTTTCTATAATACTGAATAGTGGAGTATCACTCATTAGTTAGGCAAGATGAGCCTGACAACCACTAACCGTAAAACCAAATAATTCAACAATATGCAGGTTACAAAAATTGTGTATTAATTTGTATTATTTTAAAATTGAATGCAAAAAAAACCCACAAGTATTTTGTAAATAAATACTTCCAATTATTTATTTTGAAGAAATTGGTTCTATTTTCATCAGAATTCATTAATACAATACAAAAACATGGAGTTACACTTGATTCATTCGCCTTGTAATAATCATTGCTTTCATTCTCAAACTCACTCTTAATCATATCATACACTCCAGAAGTCCTTTATTTCACCTAATCAAGCTGAATATGTTTATAGACCATTTACATTCATCTGCTTAGTGTGCTATTGTAAGCCACTTTTAAAAATGTTTTAAATTGTTGATACATTTTTTTAAAAAAACAGGAACCATATCATACGCATACTAACTAGAATACTGTAATAATAATAATACAATAATAATAATAATAAAATAATAATAATAATAATAATAATAATAATAATAATAATAATAATAATGATAATAATAATAATACTAATAATGATGATGATGATGATGACAGTATCATCAGTAGTTAAAAAAAAAATCCTAAACACGGTAAAGTTTAGGCATTGGTCCGCGGATAAGCCAACTGTCCTATACTGTGATAATGAAATAATCGGTCTCATAATCGGTATTTTAATAAACGGATATACGCGGTATCGGAATAATCAGCAAAAAGTGACATCGGTACAGCTCTAGATACTACTATTACTATTATTACTACTACAACTACTGCTACTACTACTACTACTACTACTACTACTACTACTAATAATAATAATAATAATAATAAGAAGAAGAAGAAGAAGAAGAAGAAGAAGAAGAAGAGTGATGACTGGTATTATCTGATTCAAGCATAGTGCTAATAGTATTTTATTTTATATACCAGCCAGGAAGATGGATGCCGTCCCAGTATTTTCTCAGATTAAATCACTTACCCAGTGGGCAACGGGTAACAGTGAAGGCGCTGGGGAAACACAAAATAACTTTTTAAAACTGTGCCCGGTGGTATCAGAGGGCATGTCACTAGTTCATACGATAGCTGGGGATAGTGAAGGTGCCAGAGAAACCCAGATTCAATTCTTGACGGGTGTGAGTGGCATGGTGGATTCTTTTCCAGTTGTTGGACACGTAAAAGGGGCAGTGCATTACGTATGTGGCGACAAGGAAGGGGGCGATAATGAAATGAAAGCTGCAACCCATTATACAAGTGTCATTGGTGGAGGCGTAGCGGGTTTTATGGTGGGTGGTCCAGTGGGAGCGGCAGCAGGAGGAGCTGCTGGAGGATTTTTTCTAAATGACATTATAAGTATATGTGAGGTTGTCGTTAACGGAGAAAAAGCTAAACCATACGGCTCTATTGACTCTATAATGCGCATTATAGATGACCCAAAGGATGGAGGCAACTATGTAGACTTGATAGGTGCTACAGTGTTTGTCGGAGTGACGGGATACATAGCAGGAAATGCGATAGGGAAACAAATTTAATACAATTTTGATAAAAGAAAACTTGCAAAGGCCATTGGAGAAGAAAAAGCAACATTAACCGTAGATGCTGGGGAAGAAATTAGGCAAAATAATTCTAAAATTAAAATAAAAAAACGAACCTCAGGTGATGACCAGAGTCAAATGCAATAAAATAGGCAAGACTTTTGATGGATGTAATAAACAGATGTGCAAGAGACTTAAGATTACGAAGGATACTGTGAATGAACCAATAGAATTACAAAAGAGAGTAACTGGTGCCAAGAAGGTATTGAAACGGCATGTAAGTACGTGTGCAGAACAGCTGACTTATAATAGTTTATACGCAGACAATCCCAACGTTTCACCTGGTGATTTAAGAAGTGTCAGTGTCAGATGGAATCCTGAATCACAAGGGCCCGTTACCGTCCCACGTTGTTTTAATTGTCTAGAATTCAGCCCTGCAATAGGAGACGTTAATACTGATCTCATCCTTGAAACACTCGTTCCAAAGAGAATGAGATTTCGTAAAACTGCTCTTGTGACTTCTTTGGGAGTTGGTGTCCATGCTTTAAGTAAAAAAGTTGAAACGGAAGCTCTCTAGCCTTCAGAGTGCTGATAACTATCGAATTCGGCGATTGGACATGATCAGCCTTCAAATCTATATGCAACATAGCTGCATGACTCCTCCTATTACACATAATAGTAATTGTCGAATACATGGGCTCTTTTTCTCAATGTTGGACCCGATAATTTAAACTTAAGCTTCTTAATGCTAATATAGTGTATAATGTATTCATTTGTAATTTTATCAGCATATGTATATATATATATATATATATATATATATATATATATATATATATATATATATATATATATATATATATATATATAGAGATATATATATATATATATATATATATATATATATATATATATATATATATATATATATATATATATATATATATATTGCCTTTCATTCAAATAATGTTAGTCTTTAGAAGTGCACGGTAATATTATCCTGGGCCGAGTATATTGGAGATGTTCAGTATATATAGGAAGTTTAATCTGCTGACTTAAAAGTGCTAATTAATTGTCGTCTCAGCATAGCTTCAAAGCTGATTACCCAATGTCAGTGGCCTAAACCTTGCACATTCACTGATCACTGCCATCTCACTCTGCCCACATGGGTTCGAGTCTTAGAGGCATGTGGTATGTAATAATGCCTGCTAGTAGCTTACCGTGGGTCGATAGTTCTTCCAGGGATTTTCCGGATTCTTCCTCAACCAATTATACTGGCCGTCATGTTGAGCCTATCCTATAATTCAAACTTGAGTTAAGCCCACAACAAATCTTCAGAAATTGGATCATTACATTCTTTGAGATTGATGCTAAAATGAAGACGATTGACGAAATATCCATTTTTAAATCCCCTTCAGCAGCATCACAGCCATTATTGTGCTGAAATGCTCATTAGAAACTAGCCAACCATTATTCTTGTAAACTAAAATCAATGAATATTATTATATTTTATAATTCCTACAATGTATCTATCTACCGGAATTATGATTAACTTCATCATGAAGTCAGTATTTGTGAAATGTTCAAGTATTTTTGACGAGCTGGCAGATATTTTGATTTTCAGTGTTGCTCTTTCCTCTGAATCAAATTTTTTCATCTGGGGATGCTCTTTTTGTAACAAACTCGTCATCATCATCATCTATCTCTTTTGGACTCGTAATCAGTATACTCACTCAGAATAACTTCGAGAGTATAAGCCTGTTCAATAAAGGTTGTTGCCTCCCTTGCGCGAGTTATTGTTATTTGTTAAACCTACTTCCGGTGAGCATAAAATCAACACCGCCCAACACTTGATCATATCGAGCCCTGTTATATATATTCCTCTATATGTATACATATATTCATTCATATATATGTATGCACATGTATTCCTATATATATATATATATATATATATATATGGTCTCTGCTAACCATAGGTGTGCTATTTTTGCTCCCCAAAATTTTGGGAACAGGTCAGTTTTATTTTTATTTGTGAAGAGCATGCAATGGGAAGTAATAAATCAGGAGAGATAACAACCCTTATTGAACTGGCCTATAGTCTTAAGAAAGACCATGTACAAAAAACATAGTCTCATGCTAGAATAAGGCAAGATATGACAATGTCTGACATTTTCCCTAGAAAACCTTCTGATAAGACACTTGACACTATACATGAAAGTAAACAAATCTTGTCATTGTGGTGGTCTATCCGTACCACAGTGACACCAGAATTATCCCTGACAGTTACGGCATAGTTGCAGTCGCTACCAATCGGGTCATTCACATCTTACGGACATATGCTACTAATGGTATGGAAATATGATATCCAGTGTGGAAATGGGTGACGAAAAAATATGGATGTGACTGGCCAGGATTGTTTGTGATGAAAGTTAGAATATAGACATTGTTTCATTGATGGAATTTTAGTTCTTCAACATACTTGAGTTTGGAACACTCATTTCTATAATTATCACCTGATATCTTGTAGTGAAATTAAAAACACGTTTCAAACACATGTATATACAGAAAATGCAGTGGCTGGATTGTCCACTAGTTGGGGAAATACCATTCAGCAGCTTAACAGACGGATAACACAGACGTTGTTCTCAGAGCATTACAACTTTTATCAGGTCATCATGCAATATTAGACATTCCATCATAGGCTAGTAACATACATCAGTCATGTGACTACACGCATAAATTTAAAAAATCTACTATGCTCTGTTTTAAAGTCTGTTACCTTAATTGTATTCACCAGCTGGTTTCCTTTTCTCTATATATAATGTGTCACCCAGGAGGCATCTGTACTGATAAATAAGGATGTGTTCACTATCACTCAGATAGGCCTTTGTAGTAATTAATTTGTCATATGGTGGTGTTTGCATAGCTTAAGTATGCGAACTAAATTAGTACCGTGTGTCCTTAATAACATCGCAATAGACCGAAAATAATGAGAAGGTCAATTGCTAATTTATGTATTGTATGTCTCTGAGTTTAACTTAGCAATATGGATAGTGTGGTAGTTTATCAAACGATCTCCAACGTATGGTGTATTCATTTACTTATTACACTTTCGGTGTGATTTGGGATAAGAACAATATGTACGGTGTATATGGTTTGGATGTAGGCGACCTAAAGTTTAAAATATCCCGTCGTTTCATCAGCGCTCAGAGTATAGCTTCTCTAAATTCATCCATGTGCATTTCCTATCAGTTTTTGACGCCCTGTCTTTATTAAGGAACAACGCTGTATAAACAAAATTGTATCCAATGGTGTGTCTCAAATGGTTAGTGACTCATCCATCGACTCATGTTTATACATTATTTTATACCACACAATATGCCTAATACACTGTCATCTACCTAAAGCGTATTCAGTATTTGCTTTTTTTTTAAAAACAAAATTCCCAAAACGTCACACCATACATGGCGATAACACCCAGTATTTTCATTCAGTTTCTGTCGTTGCCAGTATTGTCACAACTACTACTTTCATAATTACTGCCGTTATCACTAGATATACTACCACCATTACTGTTACTGCTGCTGATACTTATTATTGCTACCACTACAACTACTACTAGCACCAGTAATATACTAATAGTACTACTTGTGTAGCTACAACTACTAATATTGCTGTTACTACCAATTGTTATCTTGCTTGTACTACAACAACTACTACTGCTACTACTACCAATAATAATAATAATAATAATAATAATAATAATAATAATAATAATAATAATAATAATAACAGTTCTGCTATTCTTGTGCTACTAATACTACCATTTATTTTACTAGAAAAAAATCATATAGGCATCGTAATTTTACACTTCATTCACTACCTTTGCTAACTGAGTTTGTTTTTCATTATTGAGATGCTTTCAACGTTTGGGGGGGGGGGGATATATCAGATAATAAATGAACCCGCCGGAACAATGTGTTATGCTTTGCATGATAACAGAAAACAATGACTGATCTATTCAGTTGACTGTATCTAGTACAATTAATTACAACTGAGACAACACAAATAAGTTTCTTACACTAATGTTATCATAAAAATAGTGTTATAACTAAGTGTGTTCCCTATAACTGACCCTGTATGACCTGTAACTAACCTTGCATGACATGTAACTGGCCTTGTGTGACCTGTAACTGACCTTGTGTGACCAATAACTGTCAGATCACTTGTAGGAGGAACAAATGTTAGTATCACCTATTACCACAGTTCCTCCTAAAAGTAAGCTTAATGCATTTCTTCACCTTGCCGTTTATTTTCCCTTCATTTTCATATGAACACTGTAAACTATTCAAACTTGAAAAATAAATGTTTCAAATATGAATGTACAGTTTCATCGTGAGTCTGAAACATGTTACCAAATATAATTAAATTACAGGCTGTATCTTTTTAACATTCACAATATCCTAATTCAGACAATAAAAAAACATGGTGGCCTTGACACTATAATCAATCGTGAAGATAATGCTCGAAGCTGATAAAATTAAGCAGGGATTAGATTGCCTGTTAGTAATGCCAGCTTTTAAGACCCACAAAACAAAACATAATTCATAAAAATTTTCGAATCCACACAACATATTTTTTGTAAAATGCAGGATTCATTCTTTTTTTGTGTGTGTTGATTCTATTTCTTCTTTAGGTTCATTTATTTCTCATCTTTGGGACTTAACTGTATGTTGGTTGCTGGATAAGATTTATTTTGCAAAATCATCAGATTCCTAATGAAGAAATGCGGGCCGTTATCAATTAATATCTTGCGTATGATGTTTCGATTGTGATAAGTTCATATTTACACGAAATACATCAATTTTAAGTAGTGTTAACTATTTTACACCAATACAAATATATTCTAAACGAAATGCATCCATATTATATAACTATTTTACACCAATACAAATATATCCATAACAACCGATGTTCACTTTAAGGTCTCACTGGATAGTTTGTTTGGCAAAATTTCATCTGACGATAACCTATTGCAGAAAAATTTTAATATTACATTAAAAATCCAAATAAAATATAACGACTTTTGTTGAAAGTATGCTTGTAAGATTCTGACTGAGGAATTAAAGTTAATTCCTTATGCAACTAGTGGTTTTTATACTAAACCAATACTGCCACTAACCCCTCGCTTTAACATTCATTTTGGCAGAAAAGAGCTATTTTAAATATGTCCCGTGACAAGACAGCTAAAAGAAAAAGTATGTGCCTTAACCTTGAATAAAGTTCACTAGTACCTGTTTTAGATATTTACTTCCGTAAGTAGTTAAAGGGGACGCTATAGAGACAATGGAAAATCCAGTCAAAAAGGTACAAGATTTATAGCGACAAACCCCGGTCAAAAAGAAATTGGGCACGTATGGCGACAAGACATGGTGGGCACGTATAGCGACAAGGGAAATTTAACTTGGTGGGCTTGTATAGCGACAAGGGAAATGGAACATGGTGGATCTCTCTAGCGACAAGGGGAATGGAACATGGGAACTGTTTGGGTCTGTATAGCGACATGGGGAAAATAAAGGCAAAGAAAGCTAATATCTTTTCGAGGTATATGAGTGGCCCTGAAAAGGGCCGTTAAGTGTAATGTTAACAGTACCTTGTTAACACAGAGGACATTTCACAGATCTTCTTCTCTTCCTTAAACTTCTCCTCACTGTGGGGTCATAAAGGGGAACTCTCTTTAAACAAACTTGTCTTTCCACATAGATCCTTCTATTAAATAGGCAGTATCAGTCATATGAATGACAGTCCACGATAATTTGACATACATGGGTATGTCAGTCCGAAACAGCATGGTAGAAACAAGGGTACAAGATTCTACGTTGGTCCACATCTTGTGATGAGAAAGAGGTGAAGCGAATGCCGTGTACTGCGGTTATGTATAGGGGAAGAGCGGATCAAAACAGATTGAGTGTATTTACCAATCCAAACACGCGTTGCAAAAGTCAGTCACAGCCATACAATCGGAAGAGAGCAGTCTGTGACGTCACCTTTCCTATATAGAGGTACTGGCGCCTGTGCGCAGTCAATCAATGCGGCAGAGTTATCAGTGATGTCGGACATTAAGAAGACGATGAATTGGGGTGAGCCGGTAGTACAGACAGCAAGTAATGGGACAGTAGTGACTACTAAAGTCATGACAAATCTACATCCAGAAGAAGTTGATTTTAACTGGGATATTGTGGATTTTTTAACATCACAAGAATTTGGGCCGGAACCTGTGTTACCTTCTTCTTTTCTTATGTACACGTCGATGAATTTAAGCAGAGACAAAAAGAGGAATTGGAGCGATTTTTACAACAACAGAAAGTAGAAGAACAAGCTTTTCTTATTCAACAGCAGGAAGAAGAGGCAAGAAGGAGACACCAGGAAGAAACAGTAGCAACAACATAGAAGAAAGAAGATCATGTACAAAAAGAAAATAGTGAAAATCAAACGGTCACGACGGTACTCTATGATATTTTAGCAGAGTTAAGGAGTCTGAACCAAATGTATCAGACTTCTTTATCACGACCGATGAGAAAAAGACCTTCTCGAGCTAAACAACCCAATCTATGACTACGTCTACCATATCACCGTTAGTGATTTCTACCAAATAAATGACACGAACCATAAGTCTCGAAGTAGGCCTTGGCCGTGGCAAAGGCTTAAAACAGCTCAAGATGGTTGCGTCCCGTTTCTGAGTTTGTTTTCTTTTAAACAAACAAAACTCAAACGGTCCTTTTCAGGGCCAGTCAAATTATTTTTTTTAAATCCATGATGCACGTGTGAGTGAATGGATGTGTGAGTGTAGATTCTTATTCTATAAACTCAAAACCACGAGGCACTTACGTTTTTTTCTCTCTGGTATGTTCTGGTACTAACGTTACAATTCAATGTCACAACATAACATAACACCATACCATTTTGAAATGTTCATAGGTTTATTCTGTTCACTCTTTCTGTTTTTTCATTTTCTTTACTGTCACAGGTTTTTCTTCTTCCTCTTCACTTTCGTTTCGTCTTCATTTCTTGTCTTTGTGAACGTGTCGGGGTTCTTCCTTGGGGGAGGGTACCTCTTCTTCTTCCTCCTTTTGAGAATTCCTCTCTTCCTGCTCCTGTTGTTTCTTAGGACAGTTTGGAGACCAATGTCCTTTCTCTTTACAATACTAACAGTTATCTTGACTTTTGCCTCTATTGGTATCTTTTTTGTTTTGTCACGATCTACACATTCTGTACCAAAATGTTCTTTCTTCTTACAGATATATCTAGTATCTTGACTTTTATATCGATAGGAAGGAGAATAGCTCGTCGGCTTGTCTGAAAAAAACTTTCGAATGACCCCACGTAAAGCTCGTTCTGGTCAATGTGAGAGTGAAATGAATACGGAACGGTTAGACACTAACCCTTTATATATGCACGGATTGAACATGAATATATAGGGTCATGGTCTATAAAAGGTAATTATTTGACTTTCTGCGGACAAGATGAAATGACCGCATCATGTTGTGGAGAAAGGAGAATACAGTAAGAGACAGAAACGTAATGTATCGCCTCGCAAAGTAACTGTAGTCTTGGCTCAGATTCATGCCAGTGACTTTGAAGATGACATGAGTGAGCCCGATTCCACACCCAGGCAATCGAAGTCCAAGTCAAGTGCATCACCTTTAGTAAACCCTGAAAATTACTATCACATTCGAGAGACGGAAAAGCGTTCCTCTCAAAACTTTAGAACCACAGTTTACACGTATGCCGTAAAGTTTATAGATTTCAAGTATATTGTACCTTTGGAGAATACAGAATGGTTCAATACTGAGGTGTGGGATTGCGTGTTAACTGCACTGAAACAGTAATGTCAAGCCAAAAACGACGATCGCTTGAGACTTTCCATTCATCACGATAATTGGAAGTCCCCCGTTTGGATCGAGTTTACTTGCCCATCACAATTAACACCTTCCAAAGTCATCGACAAAATTCAACAAGTGCAACAATCAACGACATGTTTCACATCGCTGACTAAAAAGCCACACTGGTCATGACCCACGTGTCTCTTCCCCAGGGGACAGGACACAAGAAAGTATAATTGGTCGACAACCTTTGCAACATCAAGCGAAGCCTCGTCCAAATTAACAATCCTCAAGACCAGATGTGTTTAGCCCGAGCCATCGTCGTTGGACAAACGTATTCCAACAAGAACGACACGGTAGAATGGAAAAGAGTCTGGAAAAGTATTCAATGATCGGAACGAGCCAAACAACGAAGTGAAGCAGAACTCCTGTTGCAGCAAGCAGGGATATCCAAAGACACCCTTTGCGGTATTCCAGAAATGCAAAAATTGCAAGACATATTGGCTCCACATTACACCTTAAAAGTACAGCCTCAAGAAGTGCGTGGTCCTTTTTTGTTTCGAGGCCACGATTTCAAAGACGAAAAATACATTCACGTCTATCATCACGATGGTCACATTGATACCATTACCAGTATCACTGCATTTCTGGGATACACTTACTACTGTGAAAAATGTGACTATGGTTATAACAATCGAGAACAACGCAAGCATTGTGGATCGAAATGTGAGGGATGTTTGGCCTCTCAACCTTGTCAGGACAAAGGATAAGTACGAGTGCAATGCCCTGCTTGTCAGCGCACTTTTGTCAGTCCTACTTGTTACCAACAACATTTGAAGATTCACAGTAGAAAATTACTTTTCAGCTTCTGAGATTGTGCCCTACATTTGGACAAGGCATACGTACCAATAATACCAGGTTTCACGTTTTTCGAGGTCAGAAGCGATGTCAAATCGTGGATCTCGGAACACGAATGCTTCATTCAAAAATACCAACCCCCACCAGAAGAGACACAGAAGAAAGGGAAGTGTATCTTTTTTGATTTCGAATCCATGCACGAGACTGGTATTCACATTCCTAATTTCTGCGTGGCTCACCGTGCGTGCGAGAAGTGTATCCAAGAACCTATCTTTAGTCATTTCCCTCAGTGCAGCAAGATTCCTGGAAAACGTGAAAAAATCTTTCGAGGGTCAAACACGCTAGCCGATTTTGCCCAATGGATTCTAAACTGAATCGACGAAACGTGGAGTCCAGAAGACATCAAACGTTACAGAGATTATCATTGCCATGCCACGGTCAAGGCTCACAATTTCTCGGGATACGATGGGCAGTTTCTGCTTAGATACTACAGATACTATGCGGAACAAAGTACCGAACGTCCTCAAGTGACTTTAAACGGAGCCAAAATCATTTCTATGCAAGTGGGACAAGTACAGTTTAACGATTCGATGTGTTACTTGGCCATGTCTTTGAAATGTTTGGAATGCCAGAAATTGCTAAAGATTATTTTCCACACTTTTTTAATACCGAAGCCAAACAACATACCGTTTTACCCCATTTGCCTGAGGCTCACTATTACGACCCCGATAACATGCGCATCGAAGAACGAGAAGTTCTCCATGCTTGGTACCAGACTCACGCATCAAACCCCTTTGATTTACAAGAAGAAATGTTAAGGTACTGTCGATCTGACGTGGACATTTTACGACGTTGCTGTGGGACATTTCGAGAATTATTCATGCAGTACGGAGGGATTGATTCTTTGAAAGAAGCTTGTACCATTGCCAAAGCATGTTGCTTAGTGTACCGAAAACTCTTTATGCCCGAAAATATTCAAAACCCTACGTTGGCTCCATTACTTGTGCGACAAGGAAGACAAATGAATCCAAAACTCTCGCAACGGAGGAGGCAAAAAGGTCATTGGAACGTATTCAGTAGATGGTTGGGACTTAGAAAACCCTCAAATCGTGTAAGAGTTTAATGGATGCGTACTTCACGGATGTCCCCTGTGTTACCCTCAATGTGACACCAAAAATCAGTTTTTACAACGGACCATGGGAGACTTGTACCAGACCACTTGTCAGCGACGATTGAACTTATAACAGCAAGGATACCAGGTAGTAGAAATGTGGAAACACGAGTGCGATCAACGATTGAAAACCGATTCCGAGTTTAAACGAATCGTAGAAAGTTACAAGTTGGTGGACCCATTGAACCCTCGGGATAGTTTGTACGGAGGACGGACGAATGCCACCTGTTTGCGGTACCAAACGCATGAAGAGAAAGGAGAAGAAATCAAATACTTGGACGTCTGTTCGCTATATACTTACGTGTGCAATTATTGTCACTTTCCCGTAGGGCATCCAAAATTGATGACAGAACACATTGACTTGGACCACATACGTCAGTACGAAGGATTGATCAAGTGCAAAGTCTTGCCTCCCACATACTTGAACCATTGGGGTTTACCTCACCATTGCCAAGGGAAACTGATGTTTGGTTTGTGTCGAACTTGTGCCGAAACGTGTAACCAAGACCAACCTTGTCAGCACAGCCAGGAAGAACGCACCTTGACAGGAACATGGGTTAGCGTGGAATTGTTTAAAGCTCTGGACCTGGGATACCAACTGCTAGAAGTGTACGAAATTTATCACTTTCCCAAGACACAACAATACCGCAAGGGCAACGAGACACATAATGGAATTTTTTTGCAGATTACGCGAATGCCTTTCTAAAACTAAAACAAGAAGCGGGTGGCTATCCTCCCTGGTGTCACACTCCCGAAGACCAAAAGAAATTCAAAGAAAAATATCGGGAGCAGGAAGGCATTACTTTAGACCGAATCGAGAAAAATGAAGGAAAGTGATCGTTTGCCAAAGTGATGTTAAATTGCTTGTGGGGTAAAATGGCACAACGACGGTCTTTACCCAAGACGTAGTATTTGTCCGAACCTTCCCGTTACTTCCAGATGATTCACGAGAAAATCAAAGTCATGAAACACGTGGACGTCATTCGTGAGGATTTGATCTTAGCCAATTACGAAGAACTAGACTTTATAGAAGCCGACATATTTGGAAATGTCATCATTGCGGCTTACGTGACAGCTCACTCTCGCTTAAAATTGTACGAAGAGTTAGAACTATTAGGAGATCGCGTCCTGTATTTTGACACGGACAGTTGCATCTACATTCACCGACCGAACCAAGTGTAACCCTGTCATCGAAGGAGACCGTTTAGGAGCCTGGACCGATGAACATATGTAGTGGCGGCCCTAAAAATTACGGCTACGAATACCAAGACCCACAAGGAGATATGCATACCGAATGGAAAGTAAAAGAATTGACTCTCAATAATCGCACCAGTCGAGTGATGAACTTTAACGTACTACAATAAGCCTTACAGTCTGGACAGGATGAAACGTTTAAAGTGACTACCCACGAACCGCACAAGATCTTCCGTTTACCCAAGCACTAAATCGTTAGCCGACCTTTGGAAAAAGTCTATCAAATCGTGTATCAGAAGAGAACGCGGCTGCCCAATTACTTCACTTTACCGTACGATCACGTCGAGATTGGGCAGCATATAAAAAGGGACATCGTCCAAGACCAATAGTTCATTTGTCGCTACAACGACCAAGCGAAAAGAAGATGAATCCATTTGAACAGGCGTCATTCAAGTTTGGTGATGGTAAAACAAATGTACCTTCCCCGAGTGTGAAAAGTACTGGATGGATAAGACCTAAGCATTGCAACAGAAAACTGTAAGTGTCCTTGTGGTTACCATTGTAATTGCGTTACAGAGTGAGATGCTATACCTTGGGATTGCAGTGATGCTAGACGCTGCGACCTTAGCGATACAGCAGGATATCGTGGGAAGTTTGCTATGACTAATACCCCTATATCTACCATGGAAAGTGTTGCTGTGCGTGTCAAACCTGAGGGATGCGAAAGCGGTGCCACACGTTATCGTGGACTCATAGGAATTTCACCGTACTTGTATCGAACTGAAGTGAGGAGAGTCGAATATTCGATCCCTACGAGTTTGCCTGAATACTGCCACTTTAAAAGTCGATTCCAAACCTTCAAAGATAAATGACCACTATACCTGCCTGGACCAACTCCTGAAGAATTAGCTAGAGCCGGATTTTTCTACTTGGGCGAAGGGGATAAAGTCAAGTGATTCAGTTGCGGTGTGTCCATTTACGAGTGGGGACAGAAAGATTCCGAATACCTGGAACATGCTCGATGTCTCCGAATTGTCTATACCTACCTTTAGTGGGCCCTAGTGATTGAAAGTGGTAATACTACTACATGTCCTTGAACAAACCTAGACCAGTATATAAACAATTTCTGAAACATACTATTCAAGGATTACCACACGAATTGCAAGAGAAGATCTACAAGGACGTTTGGCAGGGTCTTGATAATGAAAAATTGCACGTTGTAACTGTAGAACTTTTGTGTCGTGAAAAAAGGTATAAAATAGAACAACCATGCCACAGCCTTTATCACTTGAGATCAAACAGATTCCGTGGAAGGATATAAATGAGAAGATTCACACGGTTAAGGATTACGAATATTTATTACAAGAACTGTGTCCCTTGAATGAGGATCGACGTATAGTGTGTTTTTTAGTGACTTGCGTTCTGGGATTTCGTTCACCTGGCGATTCTTTATGGACACTTTACGAACACTACATACCAAAAAAGACAGTATGGTGACTCTTTTATATGTTCACGAGAGACTGATTCTGTTAAAAGCCTTACGCTTTCATCTGGATACGTCTCGACTTCTACAAGAAAAAAAGATTCGTCAACTTTTATGTACGGAAACGGTGTACGAAGAAGTGTGTTTGTAGATTGTGATTTACACCCTCATTGGACAGATGTACATGACTGGAAAATTTGGGATTTTGAGGCTTGGACAAACGAAGCATCCCATTATGCCCAAGCGTTTTGTTCGTAAAATCCATCGTCGCGTGAAAAAAAGTCACTTTTAAATCTGTGTTAGTGACAGTGCCAGAAGAAGAAAAACAAAGAATCTGTCACCGGGAAGAATCGCTCTGTTCAAGACAGAACTGTCATAGACATTCCCCCACAAAAACTCATCCGAGAAGACACCTATGTGACTGTACCCCATGTAGAGACTATAAGAACATTAAACACTACCTCTAAGACACAATCGGTACCTAAACCTTCTTGTATAGTGACTTGTTAATATGTCACATTGATCGTTTCCATGTGTATTTTATTGCTGTACTTATCCATTTGGCTTTTATGTATTTTTGTATTTCGTGTTGTTCGAATTTAAGCCTCCATTGAATTAAACGTGACTTGAAAATAAGTATAACAGCCTCTTGTCTTGTCTGTTTTTGTGTCAATCGTGTCATACCCTACACTACTATGGCTAACTCTGCTATTTCTACTCCTCCTCGACATTCAAAGTCATTGACAAACACTTAGATCATGCTAGCTGGGAAGCCTTGTATCTTCGTCATCCTATTAACATGTTAATTGCTGGACCGAAGGGTTCGGACAAAACCAAATTTGTCAAACGTTTGATCGAACATAAAGATCATTTGGTCGATCGTCCACCTCAACGCACTTGTGGTGCTACAATGAGTGGCAATCGACATACAGCCTCTTGTAAGAAAGCCAAGGTGATTCCATTATGTTTGTGGAAGGTATTCCTAGAGTAGACGATGGGATCGTGTCTGACCCTAGTCATACTCACTGAGTCATTTTTGAGGACATGTTAGGAGAGGACGAAGAGGAAATTAATCTGTGGTTTACGCGTAAAGGGCATCATCGTAATGCTAGTGTCATTTACATTACACAAAGTTTGTTTCAACAAAGTAAAACCCATCGTACCATTAGTCTTAATGCTCATTACGTGGTCTTGTTTAAAAGTCCTCGAGATAAATCACAAGTGCAAGTCTTAGCCAAACAGTTAGGAACACCTTGGCTGACTCATGCGTACGATGATGCCACTCAAACACCACACGCCTATTTACTCGTGGATTTAAAGCCCACTACCCCCGATTATTTCCGATTTCGTACCGATTTGTTTTACGACTGGTGTCAAGACGGAGGACCTGTCGTGTACACGTCCTTGTCGTCGACATAACCGTATGAACCACTAAAAAATCTTTAAAAACCTTGGTCGCTTTGACCTTGTCTTATACATGGTCAACATGACGTCCCTTCAGTCTCATCTTCCCATCAAACTGATTCGTGCTTTATACGGTATCTGTCGAGAAAAAAATCCACTAAGACGTGCTCAAGTCTTAGAAGCCAGTCTCAAATAAGTCTTACGATGGTTTACGGTGACAGCACGTCAAATACTACAAGGCATCATTCATATTCCACATCAAACCAAACGCTTTTTTCGACAGAAACAAAGTAGCCTTGACGCAACTGGCCGATCCTCGAATCGACACTCACACCCAAAAGCAAATCATATTGAAATCTGGAGGTAGTGGTTCTCTAGGAGGGGTCATCATTTGTTCCCAATTAAAATCGGATCCAATGCTCCTAAAGTTCACCATGAAAAAAAAAGCCAAACGAACCCCTAAGAAAAAGAACAATGGTGCCAAGACCAAAACACAGAAAAAGAAACGTCCACATAAAATGTTGTCACCTGTAAAAGAGGCACTTCGTCCAGGACGCAACCTTACCTTCGTCAACCACAGCCTGCAAGAGAAGATCTACAAACACGTTTGGCAGGGAACGCGTTTCGAGTAGCCTCAGGTGCTTCCAATTCTCCGTTGCGAGTGATGCCAGCCAAATCCAATTGGACAGACGTTTTTTTCCTAATTTGATGAAACATTGGAAATATGCGTCTCCCAAAACGTCTCCTCCACCGGTGACACCCTAGATCACATTAGCGGCAGTAGCAGCTGCTCACAAAGTACCTGCCCCCAACGTCAAAGTCGAAAAAAGATCAGGCATGTTAAAGAGTTTACTGGATTTATCCAAACAAGAACTGCCCCAATTGAGTTCGTTACGGACCCCTTCACAGCGTGTGTTACCTGTCATGAAGTTGATACGATGCAAAGATAATCAGTGGCGACGCATTCCAGTATAAAAATAAGACTTGAGGACCACAACGGGAATTAGTATTTTCTGTACTACTGCTGAACACTCAAGGATGCTTCCTCAAAAAGGTGCACACCATCGCACTCGTCGTTCTGATATCCAAAAAGGAAAAGGAAAAAAACGATCTTGACATCCTACAAAAGGCTTAAAAACCAAAACTTCGACGCCAACCCCTCCATAGACGAAGTTCTTTAAAGAAAAGGAAGAGTCACCAAAAATGAGGTAACTTTGGCCATTTTGGGAAACACATCGTCACCTTTTTGACAAAGCGCTAGTAGATAAAAGATGGTGTGTACCAAGATATTGATGTTAGTGGTATTGTGGAACAAACAAGCAAAGATGTCACCTCGCAGAAAACATTCTTATTCATCCCAAAAAGGAAAGAAAAGGAAAGGACTACGTCCTCGTTTCGCCAAACATCGACACATTTTTCGTCAAAGTGTCCAAAAGAAAATACCCGTCCGTCGAAAGAAAAAGATGTTGGTGCAACGTGGAGGACTTGTTTTTATTCCTTATTATATATTGTTTCCACATTTAAATCAATTGGTGGCTCAACATGTAAAGAGATAAAAGGGTGTGTGTTCCAAGTCATTGACGTCAGTGGTATTGTGAAACGAACAAGCAAAGGTGTCACCTCGCACAAAACATTCTTATTCAATCCCTAAGGAAAAAAAAAAGGAAACGACTACCTCCCCCTCTAGTCTAACACGGAGACATGTTGTCTGTCCTATCCAAAGCCTCTCCACCCATGTGAAAACAGATCATTAAAATGGCCTCCTAAGACGTTATTGATACCGTGTGCGAATGTTGTTTGAATGTCTTGAAAAGCACGATACCTTTGTCTCCACACTAGAAAAAATGCTTAGCCAAACATCGGCACGTTCTTCGTCAAATGGTTCAAAAGAAAATACCCGACCGTCAAAATAAAAAGATGTTGGTGCAACGTGGAGGATTTTTACCCTTCCTTCTTCCCGTGTTGAAAGCCGGCATGGCTATATTGCCAGGCTTGGTACAAGGGATGGCACGAGGGATCTCCCAAATGTGATCCTTCCAGAAGATAAAAGGGACTCATAGAGCACCACGAACTCAGACGTCACCTTTGCAAGCCCATGGAAGGACAAAAGCTGACTTTAGTCCCTTACAAACGATGGATAGAATACCATGGTTGGCAAAAACAACGTACCTCCCATTTACCACCCAATCCTGATTTGACCGAGATGTCTCAATTAAAACACGAACTGCAATCCTTTATGCAACGCCACGATTTGTCTGAAACCGAAAAATCGCAAAAGTATGGTCACCTTTTGCAACGACTACAACTCTTTCATCGAAAAGATGTGGAACAAACATCTCTACCTACTCTGTCCGATTTCAAAGCTCTGATGAATAGTCCGTCGCTCTCACCCTCTACAGCAGCCAAAACAGACGTCACCCCATCATTACCCAAGGAAGAAGAAGAACCCCATGATCTCTCTCAAACACTCACTGACACTCCCGTTCTGAGTAAAATTGCTGCTTCCTTATTGACCCCCTCCCCCACTCTCCAACGAGAAGAACTCAAAACTTGGGCTGAAAAGATGATGGCCACTCCTCCTTAGACAGATGTGAAAAAGAAAGAAAGGAAACCAGAAGTGAAAAAAGAAAAGAAGACCAAAGCTATCTCATTGGCACCTCCGTCACTATCACCAGTACCCTCGACGTCGACTCCTGTGGCACATCGGACACGTAACACCGTTTCCAAACAACCCCCATTTTGTCCCACCCAAAGCATCATCCTCGAAGAGTGGGTAACTTATTAATAAAACCATAGAGAAGGTCTTAGCCAGCATTTACTGCGATCCAGCTCACTCTGCAGGTTACTGAGGAGTTCATAAATTGTATAGTGCTGCAAAAACTCGCCTGAAAAAGCTCCGTTTACCTGAAGTACAACAATAGTTACAAGAACAAGCGACGTAAAATTTACATAAACCCAATCGACGAAAAGTTCACAGAAGTCGCACTCAAATGGAAGGCATCGATCATCAATGGCAAGCCGATTTAGCCGATGTCTCTCATTTAATCACTACAATCGTGGCTACAAATATTTATTTTACGTCATCGATGTTTTTTCTTAATTTGCCTGGGTCGTACCATTGACATCCAAATCGAGCGGAGAGTTAATACGAGCTTTGCAACGGGTGTTGAAACAAAGTAGTGGTCACCCTTTTCGATGGCAAACCAACAAAGGCACCGAATTTTTGAACCAAGCTCTGCAACGATAATTAAAGAAACGTGACATTCATTTTTTCCACCACCGAAAATCCTGAAACCAAAGCCAGTATCGTGGAACGTTTTAAACACACCTTGAAAGAACGCATGTGGAAATATTTTACGCATCAACACACTCCCAAGTACATCGACGTCATACCGCACTTAGTCCAAGCCTACAATCAATCTTACCATATAAGCATTGGACGTACCCCAGAATAGGTCACACCTGACAACAAGTGACTGAATTTGAGCGTCTGTTTGGTACGTACCGGACGATGGCTGTCCACAAGAGAGGTGGAAAAGTGTTAACCCCTTGAGATTGGGTACGCATTGGTAAAAGAAACGCACTTTTGACAAAGGTTACTTACCCAACTGGATAACCAAATTGTTTCGTGTTAATGAACGAGTGCGTGATAGTCATCCTGCCGTCTATAAATTGGAAGAAATAAACGGAGAAGTATTAAAAGGAACGTTTTACTTCCCTGAGTTACAACGTGTCACCAAAAAAGAAGACGACGTGTACGACATTGAACGCATTCTAGAACGAAGAACCGTAAAAGAGGAAAACGTTGTGTCAAAGAAATCAAAGTATGTTGGATAGGATATCCTCCTATTTTTCATGCTTGGATTGACGCTTCACAAGTCATCGACTATGAAAAGAAGTGATCATCATGCCCTTCAATACAGCTTCAGCATCCACAGTGACCACTCCTTCACCCACGTCTTCTCTACAAGATTAACAAAAGCAACCCTTGTGGGTGTGGTGTGAACAACGTGTCCCTAAAACTCAAATCGTCTTTATCTGCCGATTCTTTATGGTGTATTGTGTCTTCGGTGAAGCCATTGCTAATTTGAGTTTGCAACAAGGAGACAAACAATTGTGGACCATTTTACTCAGCATTTGCATCGGTTATCTTCTTCCCAATCCTTTCCTGAAATACTCTGACAACGGGATCAACATTAACACTATTGCGTCCAATGTTAGTCATTCTCCTGACAGTGACCCTTCCAATCACAATCCTCCTTTAGACACTCCTTTAACCTCGAGTGACCTCGGATCAAAGATCGTTGGAATTATGAACAACACTATGAACCAATTTTACTTAAAGTTACCAAGTGACAGTTCCATGGAGGTGTTTCCTAAAACACATTGTGCTGTTACACGGCTAAATTACCTCAAGCCATGCATTTGGATGAAGATGCTCATTGGGAAGTGTCTTTAGTGGAAATAATACACCCGACACAAATCAAAAACATCGTGGAAAATCAAAACACTTTTTCAGTTATAGTGTATGACGAGCAATTGCAAGGATTCCGAAATCAGCGAGACAAAATCCTTTCCGATGAGGGGATAATAAAAGAGCAGAATGTCACAACTAGTCTGACTACCTATCATTTCAAGATTCCTTTAGGTTATTATTTTAGTGGTCAACATTTAGTGACTACACTTGCAAGCAAGTTCAATGCTGTGTTTGGTAAAGCCATGAACAAATCCCAAAAAAGTGTTACCTTAGACTACCAAAAAATGGCTCGTCGACTCATGGTCAAATTTTCAGAGGAGAAAATGATGTACATTTCCTTTTGTCCTGAATTGTATGATATCTTGGGTGGAGATCCAAGGATGATCCAGAACAATCTAATACCATACATTGCCAATAACTCGTAATTTGCGCAATATTTTCGATTCCCTGTCGAAATGAAAAAAAGGACTCAACTTGATGATTGTGTACACCGATGTGGTGGAGTACAACGTGGTAGGACACACCTTTGTACCGTTACTGCGTGTCATTCCTTTCAAAGTGGATTCTGCCACAGCTGCTGAGAGGAAGGTGGAAATACCTATCACGTTCACCGTGAATTTGTACATGCTCATTATGTACCTGCCAGTATTTCGTATTTCGACAGTGTCAACGTTACTATATACGGAGATCAAGGACAAAAAATTCCATTTACCGAAGGGAAGGTCACAGTGAAACTCCATTTTCAAAAACGATTCTCGAACAACTGAAAAAGGGATGTATCCTGTGTACCAAGGAGTCACTCGACAACGAGGACATAGATTAGGAGATATAATCAAATCAGCCTTTTGTTCCGTTGTCCCTGTTTTGGTGACACGAGGATTGCACGCCTTAAAAGATGCCACATTGACTCATGGCAAAGATTTTCTCCACAATGTCCTCATTGACCAACAAAACCACAAATAAGTTTTTTTGAGAGCAGGCAAAAATATCTTGCTTCAGACGGGTAAAGAGATTTTGGGTCGATGAGAAACTCCTATAAATGCCCTGCACGGTACCGAGTCTGGCATTCCTGCTTCCGTGAGGACACAGCAAGGACAAGGCAGAAAACGACGACGAAGTCACCCTTTCAAACCTCTCCGTACCTCTAAAGCTAGAAAGACGAAGAAAAAAAAAAAGAACCGTTCGAGACTTAGACAATATTCATTATTAAAAGTGAAAAAAATATAGGCACTGAGAAAAGAAACAAAATGATGCACTAACAATCTTGTGCCTGTCCCAAGTCGGAAATGGATCTCTTTGCCATGCCACTCACGATGATGACAATGCAAGAAGCCCAATGGGTCGAATTTCATCCCGTCTCCTCTTTGACGGATTCAGCTCCCATCGAGTTAGAAATCAAATGACAACCCGAAGATTACATCGATCTAAACAACAGTTACTTGTATTTGAAAGTGAAAGTGAACAAAATGGACGGATCCCCGCTGGCAGCCGATACCTTAGCAGCTCCCGTCAACAAGGTCATGCATTCCTTGTTCAGCGAAATGGATTTGTACATGAATAACAAACTGGTCAGCAGTAGCATGGATACTTACACTTACCGAGCGTACCTCGAAAATCCCTTGACGTACGGAAAAAAGCCAAGAACACTCATTTAGATGCTTGCGTGGTATGGAAGCCTGACACAACAGGTGATAATAAGTTAAACGACACAGCCGTGACTGAAGATGATGACCCTCACAATATGGGTTTTAACGAGCGTCGAATGAAAATTCTGCCAAATCGTAGTTTTGAACTGTTTGACCGTTTGTATTTGGACTTGTGGTTTCAAGAGAAGTATTTGCTGAACGGAGCGAGTATTAGCTTGAGACTGAATAGTAGCAGTGCTGCTTTCTTTTTGATGGCTGCTGCTGCCTACCACCGCAAAACCATCATCAAAGAAGCCAGATTATACGTACGTTGTGTGAAAGTGTTACCTAAGGTGGGTAATGATATCAGTCACACTTTGAGCAGTACGACAGCCAAGTATCCGATACGACGCGTAGAAGTCAAAACTTTCACCATTGCCACTGGAATCTGATCTAAGATCAAAGATCATCTGTTCCAAGGACTGTTACCCAAACGTTTATTCATCGGCATCGTCAATAATGAAGCCTTCAACGGTGACTACGCTCAAAATCCTTTCCATTTTCATCACTATAAAGTATCCAAAATCGAAGTCAGTCGCGATGGCACAACTTTGTGTACCCAACCTTTCGAACCCAAATTTGACCTGAAGAATTAATTGAGGTCGTACAAAGCTACAGGGCAGGTAGGAACCAACAACAGTCACGGTATTTCCTACGACGATTATGCAGGAGGCTACACTTTGTGTTGTTTTGATTTCACTAAGGACCAAGGTAGTGACGAGCGACATTTCCACCTTATAAAATAGGGGCAGATACGTGTGGAACTTTAGTTTGCTGAAGGTCTTTCTCATACGGTCAATGTCATTCTGTATGCCGAATTCGATAATACCATCGAAATCAACAGTTTGAGAGAAGTAATTCTAGACTAATAAAGACTACGGAAAACTCTTGTCAATCTTTGAATAGTGAAGAATCCATGGAAATGGAATGGGAGGTTACAGAGAAAACAGAACCTCAAGTCCAGAAATAAGAATTAATGATCATGCAGTCCAGATGGCCAGAACAGGAACAACAATTAGTCACCTGTTTTGCCCAACACTTGGAATATAAAATGAGAGACATGATTAAGAAAGAATGATTGTTATGGATGTCAAATCGATCACCCCAGTCAAATTCAACACGATAAATGTATGGTGATGAGTCAAGAAGAAAAACTGGACGATTATCTGAACGAAGCTTGCAGTCTCATCCCAGAAGATGCCGTGTTACTTCAGTGGTATAAAGACTTGCGTGATCATTCCTCTCCTCCATTGTTTGCTCGAGAAATTGATCGCATCGAAGCTCTCTTGTCCAAGAGTAAGGAGACGAAGCACACCCAGTTACTTGACAGACCGTTTCAAGCAAAAGGTCTGGATTGAATTGATGACTTGTCATCACCTGTGAAAAAAGTAAGAAAACAAGGCTACAATAAAATGGATACCTGGGAACTTTATTATCTTTTGAACCGTAGTTCGTACACTGCTTCTTGGAATCCTGTCGTGTGCGCTAACGATGAACTACCTCATCGCAAACCTCGATACAGATGACAGTCATCTTCCAGGAACTCACTGGGTAGCTGTCTACTTTCCTCAAGAGGGTTGTGTGGAATATTTTGATTGGACCAATTAAAATCCAAGTAGTCAGGCACAAGTCCATATCCCAAGCTATCAAAACCTCCAGGACCACTAACAAGACTAATTCAAGCAGCACGTCCACCACCACAACCACCCCATGGAAAACGGCAATCAAACATAAAAAGTCAACCTCACCGGGAGAAGATAACCTGGGATATGAAATCTATAAAAATATTCCAGCTAACATTGAAACAGCACTAATCGCCATGAGTAACCAATCATGGTCCACAGGACAAAGCCCAGAGAAATGGAAGCATGCCATAGTCATACCAATACCAAAAGCTGATAAAGACCCCACAGAAGTAGCATCGTACAGACCTATTTCCCTTACGGACACAATCTGTAAAGTGATGGAAACAATGGTTAACAATAGATTAAAACACCACTTAGAGAGTAATGATCTGATATCAAATAACCAAAGCGGCTTCCGGAACAATAGATCAACCTTAGATCAGCTTGTTCGATTCGAATCACAAATTAAATTAGCATTCAACAATAAAAGAAAACGTAATCGACATGTGACTGCTATTTTTTTGGGATCTGGAAAAGGCATTCGACTTGGTTTGGACAAATGGCCTCATAGCCAAATTAAACCACTATGGAATAAATGGCGAAATGCATGCCTGGATAAAGCAATTTTTGTCAAATAGACGCATTAGAGTTAGAATAGGAGATACATTTTCAGAGGAATTCAAGATGAACAATGGCACGCCTCAAGGTAGTGTCATTAGCCCTACGCTATTCAACATTATGATTAACGACCTGGAAATCAACGTTGATCCCAATAAAGTGGACCTATCCCAATTTGCGGACGATAGCGGACTATGGAAAGCAGGCGATCCTACAAGTCAAAATGTCCTCGATGAACTCCAAAACAGCCTCAACAAAATTGGAACCTGGGCCGATAAATGGGGGTTTAAACTCTCCAAAGGCAAAACACGAAGCATAATCCTTTCACCGAAACAAATGCAGACAGTAGAAGCACCCAACTTATATATCCAAGGGGAATTAATTAAATTCGAAACTACAGTTAAATTCCTGGGCATGACATACGATTATTACTTAATATGGAAATATCACATCCATGAACTGATTCGAAGATGTAACAAAGATCTTGCACTAATGAAAAACATCAAAGGATAAAAGTTGGGAGCTAATCAAAATACCCTTCTAATGATCTACAGGGCTCTAATTAGATCTAAATTTGATTACGGATGCCAACTGCATGCGTCAACTTGCAGTGGTCTTCTAAAGAAACTCGACCAAATACAAACCAAAGCACTCCGCATATGTACAGGTTCCTTGAAAATCACCTCGAAAGAAGAACTACAAATCCTTACAGGAGAAACACCATTATCCCTTAGAAGAGGCGAACTTACTGTAAGGTACGCGGTCAGAGTATCGATACATAAAGCAAATCACCCCACCAAAAGAACAATCAATAAATGAAATACTGCATTCAGCAAGAAGTTAGTACCACTACAGCATCTGGAAAAAGGATCCATACATTATGCAACGAACTAAGCATAAAAGATCTTCAAGCAGAACAAATCGCTTACCCAGACAAAACACCCTGGATGAACATACCAGTAAAAATCAACCTTGAAACCACAACATTCGGATCTAAAGAAACTATGCCTCATGTAATAAGAACGAGGATATTACACAACTTGGACGCCAACTATAATGACTATATCAAGATATACACCGATGGATCCAAAATAACAAATCCAGATAGAACAGCTGCATCAGTTACCATCACTGAACTTCAAATGACAATAGGGAGTCGGCACCCAGACCTATGTTCCATATATACTACGGAATTCTGGGCATTAATAGAGGCACTGAGATTGATAAAAGTATATAAATTCGCAAAATCACTCATTATTAGTGACTCACTCAGTGTCCTCAAAACATTGGACACTGGTTACTCCAAAGGTCGCGCCAACTATCTAACTCAAGTTAGACTACTTGTCAATGATCTAGCCAACCTTAATCAAACAATTGAATTTATGTGGGTCCCATTTCACATAGACGTGTTTGGTAATGACCAAGCCGATTTAGCTGCAAAAACTAATCTCAACAACATTGAGATAGGACATATCGAGTATTCTGTGACAGAACTGTATAGCGTCATATCCAACAAGATTAATGGGATACAAGCCATAAGGGACGCATACTTCACTCGATACAAAAACAAGTAACCAGGAACAACTCAAGTCTGCAGGTTACAAACAAACATCTGGAAGGAATTATTAATAGGATTAAAACAAGGAAAACTTTACTTGCCGGCAGTGTGGGCAAATACATCAAGTCAAACCCAGGAAGAACAACAACTTGCCCACACTGCCAAATTATAGAAGATTTACCACACGTCTTCAACGTATGTCCGCATTATAGAGAAGCAAGAATTAAACTTGCTAACTCTCTTAGAAAAATCGGCTCAAGTACCACATACCCAAATTTTCTCTTTTCTGACAATCCCAACCCCAATTTAACTGCAGATCTGATTCTAATGTTCCTTCGGGAAATAAATAAGATCAACAGTATATAATACTACAAATTGACCACCACCACCACCTCCCCCACCCCACACCCCTTCACCCCAGCGTCGATCTAATGGGCATGCAACCTGTACGATGTCAAGGAAACGCAGGAGGGGGGTATCAATATTCAGTCACAATGACTGAATGCTAAAGCAATTTGATACCAACTCACCTGTGTGACCCGGTATAGCACTACAGAGAGTCTCTACCATATATCGCCGCATAACATAAAACCACCCAATACTATAACCACCACCTCCCCAACCCACACCCCTACACCCCAGCGTCGACCTAATGGGCATGCAACCTGTACGCTGTCAAGGAAACGCAGGAGCGGGGTATCAATGTTCAGTCACAATGACTGTATGCCAAAGCAATTTTATACCAACCCACCTCCGTGACCCCGTATAGCACCACATACAGTATGTACCATATAGAGCCGCATAACATAAAACCACCCAATAATGACTGTATGCCAAAACAATTTTATACCAACCCACCTTTGTGACCAGGTATAGCACCACAGACATGGCCATCCGACATCTTGGGCTACTAGGAGATAAACAATGCAATGCAATAGTGACTGTGACCACAATGCAATATATTTGTTGAAATCTCACATACCCAATGTCATTCTCTCCGATTTTAAGATACACCTCAACAGGTTAGCATAATTACAAAACAACATTACATTTCACACCCATCTGAAATTAGAGCTCTCAAATCTTCTATACCTATACTCTTTCTAATTCTATACTACAATGGCATAAATAATATTGACTTAGATAGTAATAGAACTTAAATTAATACTATAAAAAGGCTCAATTTCTGCCACCAGGATTAGCAATTTAATACAATAGAAATCTGTAAGCCTACGTGTATTATAAGGGGTTTGGTTGGCACTTCTATCTGGAAACAGGCTCTAGGAATCATATTAGAATTGCCTGGATTGGGTCCACACAAGTGAACAGCACGGTCCACATCTATGTGATTCCCAATCAAAAGAACTGAAGTGATGACTGTACCTCCAGTATATATATTGTTTTATATTAAGACCCTAAATACTACTATAAGGTGCCTTTAAACTCAAAGCCATCAGGTCCAGCTGCACAATGTAGCAAACTAAATATATAATTACTAGAAACAAAATATGCCATTCTCTTTTCCTACTACTATCAACAGCATAATAATGGAATTTTCAAAATTTATAAGTTGCAATACGGCACTAATTAACTTTAGGACTATGGGACCAAAAGATTACCCTGGACACAGCGCCTTCCTTTCACTACAGTCCATTTCCTCCTTTGCCTCCTCCATTGGCCATCTGCGACGACTGATTTAACTTAATCAGCACAAGATTGTGCAATAAAGCGTGGGGGTGTGGCAGCATTCCACCCCCCGAAACAATTAAACAGTCCCTTTGGGGCATTAACCAGACGTGCATGCCTGTCAGGCGAAAACGTCTTTAATTTAACAGTAGTAGTAGTACCAGTCTGGATCATCACATCTTTCAGGCACTGAAAACGGAACAGGCAGGAGTGGGGCAGCGGTTATCCAGTGTGAAAGCATGGTGTACAGTGGATAATATGCTACCATTTAGGAGTGCTGAAATAAAATGCACCCATAGAGTAGCAAGGAGTTCGTAGTGCCGACGAAACCTCCACCACTGGAATACCAGCCACCAGAAGTTAGTTAGCTGTAAAATCTCTACCTTCGCTGAACTAGGAAATGGCGGCGGCCACGTGGAAAACCAAGATGGCCGTCCAAGCACGAGACTGTATGGCGTCACTAGCGGCTTGGGCGAAAATGGAGGGACCCTTGTGAACCGAAAAACGAAACAACCCGGAACCCGGAAAATTTTAGCAACGTAGAAGATATAAATTAACCAGGCAGAGGATAACAGGCGGCCACATGAGAAACTCTGTAGCTGCCACCTACTGCACCCTGAAGAACAATGACGATGCCTGCGGAGCAAGCTGTGATAATTTTCACATTTGCCTTTCACTTGCCTGAATAATAGGGTTCTCAATTGGTTACGAGTAACCCTTTTCGAATAATCTCTTTTTCCGAATCAGACTTGATATATTTTTAATACCGCTTTCAAAATTAACAACTAAGCTACTTAACATTGACAACACTTTTATATGCCGCATAGACATATTAGTTAAACAAATTGTTAGGGACTTATGATACGTACACTATTGTACTAGAAAATTGGTATAGTTTAGCTGTTAAAAGAAAATTCAACGACTCGTTTATTTGACAAAATAGCACAGGTGGCTAACACGTTATTGGTTTATTGTTTGTCCATTAGTAACACTGGACTGAATTTGAAATAAGTATGGCTAGGGCGTTCCAGGGCGTAAACGACATCTATCTACGACATCGGCTGACCGACCTCCGGGACTCTTTCCACCTTTTCTGCGTCCAGTGCCTAACAACGACAATAGCGATGTGAGAAAACGATTGGTTGATAGGGTGGGTGTTTATAGGTACTATTCCTACCCGCCCATAGGGCTTACATCCATGTCGATAGTCACTTTTTAGTGAATCGACATGACGCCCAAATTGCTTTTTAACGTACAGACTATAATGAGTGTGATTGGTCCTATTACTAATCATTACAGCCCTACATTCAGATTATTTGGACTCTACCAGCCCAATATTTGACGGCTAGAATTTAAATAGTGTTCCATGAACACATTAACGCCCTGGAACGTGGCACAATTCCGTCCCAGCGGATAATTTAAGAAGTGTGCTGTGCACACATTCACCGGTGGTACATGTACTTAAGTACGCACACCACCATAAACTGACGCAAGCAAGCAAGCAACCAGTCTGACCATCCATTGTTTAACTCATCCTCCCACGAAGATGTGCTCAAGACTAGCTAAGCTGAACGAAGCTTACGTTACTCTGCATCGTACCAGATACAATCTGATGCCAAAGCCTGAAGAGATAGAAAATGTGAGAATGCTACAAGTAACGGAAGACCTCATAGAAGAACTCTTCATGGAGGAAATTCAAAAAGACAAAGAAGAATGGACTGAGAAGCATAGAATTCAGAAGCAGCAGAGAAAGAGAGAGCAGAGAGAACAGCAGCAACAGCTACAGCAGCAGCAGGAACCAGACAGAAGTTTTGTCGACTGCCGTGTGGATACGAAAGAGTTCTCTTTCTCTTTCCGAAAAAGCAGACCCTATTCTGTTGCCAGACGAGGCCGCAATCAATGACGATAAAAGATTGTCATCTGTTCTCCTACACACAAAAACAGCCCTTTTCAGGGCTACACAATATTCTCGAAAAGAAATAATCTTTCATTTTGCTCTTGGTATGTGAGGAAGTTAGAAAAAAAATAGAAGTGAGTCTATAATCACTGTCTCTTTTTAGTTTTGTTACAAGTGCGTCTATAAGCACAATGTATTTTTCAAAGAACTTGTTACATTTATAATTTATGTGAGTAAAGTAAAAAAGTGAGTGAGTGTTTTCTTTTAAGTCCGCGCGTTTTGGTAATGATAAGGTTAATGTAACTTTTTGGCTCCTAGGGGGTGTTTTCCTTCACGTCCGCACTTTTGCTATATATCAAGAAGCACTCGTCAGTCTGTAATCCCCTGGGACGTGGCACAATTCCGTCCCTGTGGATAATCTAAGAAGTGTGCGGTGCACACATTAACCGGTGGTACATGTACCAAGGTACGAACACCACCAAAAACCCAAGAGAACAGAACAGTCTGTAATCCATCATTCAACATTCATTCATTCGTGCAGTGAACACGGAGAAAGCAGGACCGGGACAACAGCTATCCAGTGTGAAAGCATGGGGTACAGCGGATAACTACTACCATTTAGGAGTGCTAAAATAAAACGCACCCATAGAGTAGTAAGGAACTGTAGTATCGAGTTAATCTCCACTACTATTAAGACTTCACCACTGATATTCCAGCCACCAGAAGGTAGACTGCTGTAGAATCTCTACAAAGCTGACCAAGAAATGGCGCCACGTGGAAAACCAAGATGGCCGTCCAAGCACGAGGCTGAAAGGCGTCACTACTGCTTGGACGAAAATGGAGGAGACACATGTGGAGCAAGATACATTTCTACAACCCACTACTCAAGCGGCGTAGAAGATACAAATTAACCAGCCAGAAGGGGTAAACAGGAGGCCACATGAGAAACTCTGTGACTTCCACCTACTGCACCCCGAAGACGAAGCCTGCGGAGCAAGATGTGATATTTTCACATTGCTATTTCATTTGCCTGAAAAATAGGGACTCATTTGGTAACGAGTAACCCTCTTTGATTAACTATATGTTGCCCTGAAAAGACTAATTTGACCTTATTGGTACCGCCTTCAACAAAATTCATGACCAAAACAACCTACCATTGACTACACTACTATATGTCGCTCAGACATTTTTAAATTTTTAAATTTGTTAGGGACTTATTATATGTACGCTTCTGTACTAGTTATCTTCGAATGATAGGGTGATAATTAATAATTCCACAACTAAAGATATTTGACTAATTACATAGGTGGCTTACACATTATTGGTCGTTAGTCTGTCCATTAGTACAACTGGACTGAATTTGATGTAAATGCACGTGCTTGGCCTTCCGCCTCGCTTGCTACCTGCTGCAATAATTTCACGTGCTTGCACGTCCATAAATAATTGACAGACACAGGCGATATGAGAAAACTATTTTTCTCTCGCTTTTCTTTTCTACCATTGCAGATTGGTAGGCAAATCAAAATTGAATGATTGGGTGGGTGTGTGTAGGCTCTATTCCTACCCACCATACTATGGCCTTACAATCACACAGTGACAGTTCAATAACTGTCCCGATGTGACGGCCAAACTAAACAGTGTTCTCTGAACACATAAATGCCTGCAGGGTGTGTGGCACTATTCCCACCCTCAGGATAAATTAATTAACTGCCTCTTGGCAGACAAAACAGTGATAAGAGCCCTCGGGACGGATCACTTTAAGCAAATTATCATCATCATCATCATCATCAGTCTGTAAGAGTCAGCGGTCAGCAAGCAAGCAAGCAACATGTTATCAGTAGTGCCAGCAACGGATATTATCCCAGCTCAGGCTCTCAATGCTCTCCAGGGCATTGGATTAAATCTAGCAGTTAGCTGGAGCCTTAGAGCAGCGGAGAAAAGGACGACTTTACTTCTTATATGGGATAAAGAAGAAAATACTGCGAAGTATATAAGAGGGTAGCCCACGTACAGGGGAAACAGGGGAAACAGGGGAAGAAAACGGAAGCAGCGGCAATCTAAGCAGCAGGAACCCGCGCTGGACCACAGACCACCCACCCCTCAACAAGCAGTTTAAGGGGAAACGTGCTCCAAGAATTCTAAGTCGAGTTCTACTGTACACGAGAGCACAAAATTTCTCCATAAACCTATAACAACGTTATCTCAGCAGTTGCGGAGTATTTGGGGATCGGAAACGGCGTCGGTGGCCACGTCTCCTATCAACGTATCGGACTCTGAAACTGCATTATCATCACCACCACCACCACTGCAACAACAACCTTCACCAACTTTGGAGACGTATGCGAGTATAGTAGCACATACTCCCAAACATAAAACTACACCACAAAAAAGGCCTACAACTAGTACTGAGGTTCAAACCGACATTTCCACGATGACCATCAGAAAATACCAACAGCGACAAGAGGATGAAACAGTAGCAACACAACAACAACAACAAGCTTCAGTAGAGGAAGATCTTGAAGTTTAATCTTCCAGTGAAGGGGAAGAGGCGGAGGAGGAATTGCACAATGAAAACATTGAAGAACAGGAGAAAACTGAGGACATTGACGGAGAGGGATTTGATCCCATGATACAAAAAATACACATCATGGGGCTCACTGAAGCATTAGAATGTACCAAAAAGGCAGGCAATTACATCAACGCCGTCAAATATATGGCCTGGAGGACACTCAGAACAAGAAAACTGAGACCTCAACAATGGCAATTTGCAGTGATGATACTTAGCCAATTTTATCATCAGGCGTGGCAATCTCATTACCTCTCCACACTAGTTGAAACTGCTGAATATCTAACACAAGTGCACGGATTTGAGGCATTACCTGCACAGACATACGAAGAACGTCGGAGTGCGGCAGAAATACAAAAAGACGAAGAACGCCGCGGAAACTTCAAGTGACCAACGATAAGCCTGATTAAAGCTATTTTGCCTCAAAATAGGGTTCTCATTTGGTTACGATGAACCCTTTTCGAACAATCTTTATCACAAACCTGATATGATCACATTTGAACACCGCTCAAAATTAACAATCTCAATACCGAACAGTGACTATACTTTTAAATATCGCACAGACATATTAGTTTAATAAATTCGTTAGGGACTTACGATACGTACACTCTGTACTAGAAAATTGGACAGCTGTGATTGTAAAAGAAATTATATGACTTACTTTTTTGATACAAGTGCACAGGTGGCTTACACAGTATTGATAATAGGATGTCCATTAGTACAGCTGGACATAATTTGAAATAAGTAAGGCGTAAGCGTTTTTTGGCGTAAGCGACATTCATTTACAACATCTACAACAACGGCTGGCCAACCTCCAGAACATTAGACACCTTTTCTTCCTCCAGAGCCATCAACATAGCGATATGAGAAAACTATTTTTCTCTCGCTATTCTATCGTGCCATTGCACAAAACTGTCATCTTCCTGATTGGTTGATAGGGTTGAGTGTGTGTTGGTTCTATTCCCACTCACCTGAAGGTCTTTCAGTCGTGTCGATAGTTCCTTTTAGGGACTCGACACGACGACCAAACTAATTAGCACACTATGTATGCAGTAATGCCCGTGGGGATGTGGCACATTTCCTTCCCCAGGGAAAAAACTAAATAGTCATCTTTGCTGACACTAACTAGTCGTACATGCACATATGTGCGCACTCGACTATAATTCAACTAGTAGTAGTAGAAGTAGTGGTACAGTCTGTAAGCCTACGTGCATTATAAGGGGTTTAGCTAGCACTTACTTTTGCAAACAGGCTCTAGGAACCATACTAGAAATGCCTGGATTGTGCCCACAAAAGTGAACAGCCCGGTCCACCTCTGTGTGATTCCCAATCAAAAGAAGCGAAGTGTTGACTGAACCTCCAATATATATCTAGTTTTATATTAAGACCCTAAATAGTACTATAAGGTGGCTATAAAGCCATCAGGTCCAGCTGCACAATGTTGCAAACTAAATAGACAATTACCTAGAAACAAAATATGCCATTCTCTCCGTTACTACCATTAACAGCACAATAATGGAATTTTCAAACTTGAAAGGTTGCAAGACGGCACTATTTATCTTTAGGACTATGGGACCAAAAATATTACCCTGGACACAGCGCCTTCCTTTCACTGCAGTCCTTTTCCTCCTTCGATTCGTTCAGAGGCCATCTACGACGACTAATTTAATCAGCACAAGATTGTGCAATAAAGCGTGGGGGTGTGGCACCATTCCACCCCCCGAAAAAATCAAACAGTCCCATTGGGGCATTAACCAGACGTGCATGCCTTTTAGGCGAAAACGTCTTTAATTTAACGTAGTAGTAGTAGTAGCAGTCTGGCTGCATTCGAGTCGCAGCGAACAGAGCAGATAGTAAGTCATTAGTAATGGAGCTAGCGATGGATATTATACCAAACCAAGCATTGAATGCACTTAGGGGTCTTGGTCTCAATGTTGCATCGGATTGGAACATACGTGCGCAGGCTAACAGAACCACTTTCCTGCTAATTTGGGAAAATGAAATAATTAGAAATAGGCCAAGGAATCGACGCGGTGGTAAACACGTGCAGCGGCAGAGGGAGCAATCGTTTATGGAGACCCAGCAAACTAGCAGCCCACCAGCGCAGATTCAACAAGAGAACAAACTCCAGCAGTCAACCGAGCCTTTACCAAAAACAACTTCAGTTATTGGAGGATAAGAACTCCAAGGGCCCAGGCTAATGGTTATGACTGCCCATGTAAGAACCGACCACGTTCTGGGGAAAACTTCAATTAGATCACCACCACAACAAAAAACAACCTTCACAGACTTCGGAGACATATGCGAGTATAGTAGCCCATACTCCTTAACCAAAAACTCCACCACCAAAAAGGCCTACAAATAACACAGAGGTTCACACCGACATAACTATGATAACCATCAGAGAATACCATCAACGATGTGATGATGAAGCAGCAGGAACACAACAACAACAATCCTCAGTAGAGAAAGACCAGGAAGTTTCGTCTTCTAGGAGGAGGATGAATTTCATAATGAAAACATTGAAGAAGAACAGGAGGCTACTGAGCAAATTGAAGAAGAGGAATTTAATCCCATGACACAAAAAATACACCTCATGGGGCTCACTGAATCACTAGAATGTTCAAAAAGGGCAGGCAATTACATCATCGCCGTCAAATATATGGCCTGGAGAACACTAAAAACAAGAAAACCGAGACCTCAACAATGGCAATTTGCAGTGAGAATACTCATCCAATATTATCAACAGGCGTTGCAATTACATTCTCTCTCCACCCTGGTTGAAACTGCTGAAAATCTATCACAAGTGCATGGATTAGAGGCATTCCCTGCACAGACTCATGAAGAACGTCGGAGTGTGGCAGAAATAAAAAAAAGAGGAAGATCGCCGCGGAACCTTCAAGTAATCAACAAAAAGCCTTCCTAAGGCTCTTTTGCCTCAAAATAGGGTACTCATTTGGTCACGAGAAACCCTCTTTGAACAATCTCTATTACAAACCTGACTTGATCAATTTTGAACACCACTCAAAATTAACAATCTCAATACCAAACAGTGACTATGCTTTTATATGTCGCAGACATATTAGTTTAACAAATCTGTTAGGGACAATGATATGTACACTTTGTACTAGAAAATTGGAATAGTAAGGATGGTAAAGGAAATTATACGACTCAATTAATTGATACATTTGCACAGGTGGCTTACACAGTATTGATATTAGGCTGTCCATTAGTACAACTGGACTGAATTTTGAATTAAGTATGCTAGGGAGTTCCAGGGCGTAAACACATCCATCTACGTCATCAGCTGGCCGACCTCCGGGACTTTTGCCACCTTTTCCTCGTCCAGAGCTCATCAACATAATTAATTAAATAGTCATCTTTGATGACATTAACCAGACGTGCATGCCTTTCAGGCGAAAACGTCTTTAATTTAACTTAGTATTAGCAGTCTGGCTACCTATCGTTGGCGCATCAACTCAAAGAAGATGAGTAGACTAGAAAAGTTGAGGGAACTACAGAAAGTCCAAAACAATCCGATAAGCATAACGTAATAATCCAAAGCCCAAAACTATCCGATAAGCGTAACGTAATAATAGGAAAACCAAATAATAACAACAAAGAAATATGTGAAAAGAAACTAGAATATTTCACGCAAACAACCATACTTAATTACATAAAAGAAGTACAAACTGGTATCACATTACTAACTAAAAATAATATAATATCCTGTATACCGTTGATACGGATACTTTTGGCCTTACTAGAAAAACATCTAGTGGTTATGGAAAAACCACAGCTAATTAACTATATTTATAACCAAATTTAATCAATGCAATGGATAAAAATATCAAATCTAAACTAATTATATGGCAATGGAACTGCCGGGGAGTAAATTCAAATACATCCGAACTAATAAATAAAAAACATAACACACATAACAGACCCGACATAATATGCATTCAGGAAACATTAATTCACCAAAAATCAAAATACTTACCAAAAATCCCAGGTTATGCCAACTCCAAATACACTACTAGAAATGAAGGAAAAAAGCGGTAGGATTAACAATCTTTGTCAGTGACAACCTTCCCAATACATCATTTAAACAACAATCTGTAATAGCAACAGACACACACAACAATATCTGTCTAGAATACCAAACTATACTCATAAACACTAGACATTTATCCTTCGAAATTGTTATTATAGTCTCTCCCGAAAAATTATAAACAACTAATTAGCACAACTAAAGAATTCATCGTATGCGGTGACTTTAACGCTCATAACAAAACATGTCACCTAGATGCAAGAAGAGACTTATTAGAAAAATGGATTTTAACCTATAATTTAGTAATACTTAACGTCGGAAGTAAAAAAAAAGATTCTCTCCAGTAGATGGCACATTATCCGCACTTGACTTAACAATATGTACACCAAAACTAGCAGCGCTGTCCCACTGGGAAGTTGATAAAAAAATCTGCATTAGGCAGTGATCATTTCCCCATCATCATAACAAGTAATCTTACCACACCAATCATCTTCCCTACTAAAATACAAAAATGGAAACTAGACAAATCAGACTGGAACATATTTCAGAAATCCCTAAATAATTATATAATAACTGACCTAACAGATGACAATATTGATATATATATATATATATATATATATATATATATATATATATATATATATATAATAACATAATAGAAGCAATAAACACAGCTGCTTCAATCAGCATACCCAAATCAGGAAAAGAAAACAATGCCACCTCTAAAAAAAACAATTCCCTGGTGGAATGAGTACTGCACTAATAGGGTTAAGGAAAAGAAAGAAGCACTCAATAAGTTTAATCACACCAGACTTGCATCAGATTATAAACGGTATAAAGCACTTGAAAAATTAGCAAAAACAACTATTACAAAAGCAAAGGAAACATCATCGAGAGAATATTGCTCCACTATAGAAATAAAACAATGTCACGCTAAACAAGTCTAGAGTAAAATAAAAGCTTTGCAAGGCAAATCTAAAATTAACACACCCAATATAAAAAACATAACAACAAATAAAGAAAAAGCAGAAATTATCGCCGATTATTTTGCCGGAATAAGTAAAAATAGTAATCGCACCACCCAATTTCAAAACTATTGGGAAATAATAGAAAACAAACATCCGGAATATTTAAAAGACCCCGATACAAGACCTTCATCTTTGAATGTAGCCTTCACCCTCACAGAACGGAAGTTAGCTATTAAAAATTAAAAAAAAATCAACATCACCAGGAGAAGATAATTTAGGCTACAAAATTTTAAAAAATATCCCACATAACATGGAAACGATAATATTAGACATGATTAATCAATCGTGGAAAACTGGAAACATACCTAGAAAATGGAAAGAAGCGATGGTTATTCCCGTACAAAAAATAGGATAGGACCCAACATAATTAACATCATATCGCCCAATTTCGTTAACCGATACAATTAGCAAGGTGACTGAAACAATGATTAATAATAGACTTCAGCATCACCTTGAAAGCAACAACTATTTATCTAAAGATCAAAGTGGATTTAGGAACAACATATCCACTTTAGATCAATTAATAAGATTAGAAACAAACATTAGATTAGCTTTTAATAATAAAAGTGATCGCCACCTTATAGCGATATTTTTAGATCTAGAAAAAGCTTCTGATTTAGTCTGGACAAATTGATTAATAGCTAAATTAAACCACTATGGTATCAATGGAAATATGTTCAATTGGATCAAAAGCTCTCTTACTAACAGACACATTAGAGCCAGGATAGGAGACCAATTATCAGAAGAATACACACTAGAAAACGGAACACCCCAAGGAAGTGTTTTAAGCCCCACCCTTTTTAACATTATGATAAATGACCTTGGAAATTTAACTACCAAAACAACAATAGACATATCCCAATTTGCAGACGACAGTGGAATTTGGAAAGCTGGAAACCTGAGAAGCCAAATAGTAATATCAGAACTACAATCGACCTTAAATAACATCAGCAAATGGGCTGATAAATGGGGCTTTAAGCTATCCAAAGGAAAAACTACAGGAATTATATTCACACCACTTCATCGACATCCGATACAACCACCACTACTATACATACAAAAAGAATTAATCAAATTTAAAAAGACAGCGAAGTTCCTTGGTATGTACTATGATCAACATCTTACATGAAATCATCACATCATCGAATTCATACTATGATGTAACAGAGATCTGAACCTTTTGAAAAATCTCAAAGGTTTTCATTGGGGAGCTAACGAAAACACCCTAACAACGCTTTATAGATCTCTAATTAGATCAAAAATTGATTATGGATGCCAAGTTTATGCCTCTGCTAAAGCCACACTGCTAAATAAATAATAAAATAAAGTACAAACCCAAGCTCTCCGCATCTGCACAGTCACCCTAAAAATACATCAAAGGAAGAATTATTAATACTTACCGAGATATACCATTGGCACTAAGAAGAGATGCACTATTACTCCGATATGCAGCTAGAATCTCTCCTCACAATACAGAACATCCTACACGAGCAATCATAAACAAATGTGATAAAATTTTCAGCAAGAAATTAGTACCCGACCAACGATCAGGAAAAAAGATCCACATAATATGTGAAGAATTACAGATAGGAAAATTACAAGCAGAACAAATTCATTATCCCGATCCCACCCCTTGAAAAATCAAACAGCCCAACGTCAATACCATAATAACATCATTCGGATACAAAGAAGTCAATCCCTTTGAAATTAGATCCAGGATATTGACGTTATTAGAAACTACATGCAAAGACTATGTCAAAATATACACAGATGGATCAAAAATACAACATCCAGATAGAACAGCCGCAGCCTTAACCATACCGGAACATTAAATACAACTAGGAAATAGATTACCATACCAATGCTTTATTTACACAGCCGAATTTTGGGCAATATCTGAAGCACTTAAAAAAGTACAGAAAGAACAATACAAAATACACTGATAATAAACGATTCCTCAGTGTATTAAGGACTCTAGAATCACAACATTCAAATGGAAGAGAAAACTTACTTAAAGACGTTCTTTTTTCAATACACAACATGACCAACCTTAATCAAAACATCGAATTCTTATGGATCCCATCACATATCAACATTGCCGGAAATGAAAAAGCAGACCAGGCAGCAAAAAAACAAAGTCACAGATTCTAAAATTTCAAACATCGACTACAGCGTCCCCGAACTATACAGCATTATATCAAAACAGATAAACAACAAATGGCAAAGAGAATAGAATTTATGCTCTAGGGGGCGCGCACGTCATTAATCCCAAAAAATGTGAGTCGCAACACTAAAGGACCCATTATTAATAACACACATTATCAACGCATTATTAACCGAATTAGAACTGGGAAAACATTATTTGCAGGCAGTATGGGACAAATTATAACAGCTATGAAAACGAACGGTTCAAAATGCCCATACTGCAACTGTGATGAGAATCTTCAGCACGTTTTCAACACATGCCACAAATATAAAGTACAACGTAATAAGCTAAAAATCTCACTCAGAAACATTGGATCGCCAAATACATATCCATAATTCTTATTAGAAACCAACCTCAAACCAAACCAACGAACTTTTATCATCTTTCATTATGGAAATCAATAAATTAGGAAAAATATAAATTGAATTTAAAGACATTGTGGGGGTGGGGGAACAGCATGATGTAGCAAAAAAAAATATAAAAAGTACCAGTAGCACGTTGAAACATCATCATCGCCACTATAATAAGACACAGCTACATATGTAATGAGAGGGACAAATCTTTTTTATCTTCAGGGCGACAGGAAACGGGGGCTGCGCAGTTTTGTGCACTTGTTATATGTGATTTAGGCACAACGACATGACCAAATATGGCCATTCCTCGGTAAAGCGGTGTATTTTTCATCCTAGCTAGAAAGGTGATATCATTTCAATTACATCAGAACCATATTGTTTTTATGTCATTCTACAGAAAGTTTGCAGCATTTTCAATTTTTCTTTACTGAATTATATTTATAACGATGAATCATGTAATCTATGTGGCCTGCTGAACTTGCTGAATTAGCATTACAGCGCGTAATGTACAATGCCTTTTGCTTGTAACGGCATTCATATTTATTTAATTAATAAATAGTTGTGATCTAGAAATAAATGAAATTAATCTTAATATATTTTAGAAAATTAATTTAATATAAATTAGTGAAAAATAACTTTAACACAAATTACAGAAAATGTCAATCTTATTACTTTTACTAAAAATTCTGTCCTAATAGATTGTTCGAAAAGGGTTCTCATACCATATGAGGACCCTGTTAACCCGGCAATGAAAGCAACCGGATTCTTTTCTGTGTTGCTTTCTCTTGTCTGTTTGAGTAGCTCCTAATGTCAGGCTGCCATATTGTTATCATGGTGCCCCAGCATATGGTTGTTTCCACGGACCAGTCATCATTTTCGTTTGTCCTGGGTTCTTTGAAGATGTCTCTCTCCTGATGTTTTTCCAGTTTTGATCCAGCAGTGATCTCCCTTTATCAGAACATTTTTCTCCCTAAATTGGATGAATTCTGTGCTGTTTTGAGTTATTAGATTATACAGCCCCATGCGCACCATCACTTATAGTTGATGGTCTGGGGGTCTAAGTTGGGGGTCTGTATGCTCAAATTTAGATAACATTTAATTTCAGCCTTGCTCTGCGGGGCCTGGTAGCCTTGGGCTTTATGACTACCTTATACTGTCTACATTGGGACAATACTATTCGGAAAGAATTTTATGATAGTCTGTCTCAGACCATCTAATTAAATTTAATGTTTTGCCTTCTAACTTTATAGTTTGATACATATTTGGGTGTTGTTGTTAGTGTTGTAGGGTTTAACGCTATTGTTCAGCACACGATAGGCTAAACATGGTGGCTATTATTATTGGTGGAGGAAGAACTCGGGGAAACTCCCAGAAAGAAACACCAACCCACGAGATGCTACTGGCAAGCTTTCTGACAAAATTACATTAGCAGAATCTTATCCTCGAACCCACGTAGACAGAGGTGAGATGGCAGTTATCCGTAACGGAGAGCGTTTTTGACCACTTGGCCACTCGGGGCCCCTTATACGTATTTGGTAATTATTATTTACTGTCAATGAGGCTGTAATGAGAGGAAAGTTCGAGTAGTTAATTTAGTGAGGGTAGGTGCTTATACTTTTTGAATGGGTTGTTTGTTTAAAAAAACCTATTTGTTGTTATTTGTTTGTTTATTTTCTGATTTTTCATGATTTTTTATTCTTTAATATTGTCTTCAGCATATGTTAGTTTTGCTTTGTGTATCCCTATTATTTTATTTTTCATCTATTTTGTTGACTTGTCATTATTCACGGAGTGATTTGATTACTCAATGGGCTTTGCATAATTTTTACAGGTTCAAAAGTTTGTTTTTAAGGTTACTGAAGTCTTTTTTCTTTCGATTGGTGATCTCATGCCCACCGTAGCGTATGTGGGTTCCATTAAATGATAATTCTCCCTGCTCATTCCTGGTGGTGATTCCATTCCTTAAAGAGGCTTTCGTTTTTGTTGCCTACATCGGGAATACGCTAGTACTAGCTTTTATGTAATCCTCTTGGCCTCCATATTTTGTTTATAGTGTTATTTGCATCTTTAATTTCCGGTTTGGTTGCTCACTACACGAGCCTTGATCATTTCATGCCTACCGTAGTGTATGTGGGTTTCAAGGATGGTACTGATGGTGCTTCCATCCCTTAAAGAGGCTTTCATTTTTGATGATTTATTTTGGGTTTAGCTAGTACTATGTTTTCTCCTTAGTTGTTTTTTCTTCCTTATTATCTTCTTTCTTTTCCTATTTTCTAATTGTCTTTAATAGCCCTGTTGTTTTTTTTTATGTTTTTTTTTTTAAATCCTAGGTGGTTTTCTATTTCTATTTACTTCCTTGATGGCATTATATACTTTTCTCCGTTTGTGATTTTGACTCCAATTGCTTTACCATTTATTGTTAATTAATGTGTTGATTAGGCTGTATAGTTCATGTTGACTATATTCGAGTGGCATGTAATTTGGATCATTGAGTTTTTATTTAGATATCTGGTCTGCTAAGTCATTTCCTTGTGTATTAATGTCGTGATGTGGCTTGGAAACCCCGTGAGCAGCAGAGAGGTTGGACAAACCAACTTTATAGGCGTCAATGAGTCTTCCTTGTTGTTAATATTTACTAGAAAGGTCTATTTGACAAATTGAGGCTTCCTAGTAAATATTTAATAGAAAGGTCGATTTGGTAAATTAAGGCTTCCTCGTTGGGGACCATTTGACAAAAAAGGACACCATTGTCGCTGGAATTAACCCTCTCTGCTGCTATGGGTTAATAATTCTTTACGATGAAAGTCCTTTAGAATTTCACAGACTAATTTGTAAGACTTCGCCTCGTAAATCAATTAGATTATTGCACTCATCAGTGAGTCTGAAATTGATTTTCGTTAACGAATCATTATGACATCGCATATAGACTGGATTAGTTGGATCCACAATAATTAGAAATCCGGATGGAGATGTTGGTGAAAATGCATATAGAATATATCCCTGCTGAGCTTGATTTGATCGCTCGAGATTTATTTGATAGCTTCCTTCGATAACATCACATACTAAATTAAATGCAATCACCGAGGATATATTCACATTTTGAGGAGCGATATGTCTACCATCGCCGTCTGGGTCATTATTATATGTCAGTATAGTTGTTGGTGGTTGTGGTGCTGTTTTGTTCCATGCGTCGTGGATTTTTTTTAAATCTTCATCGATGGCATCATTGAGAGATTTTTGTAGTTTTGAGATATATCCGTGTAGTTTGAACGCAGGAATATCTTCTACGCATGTATTATACACTATCGCAAACTCCGTTCTCGTTTTAGTATTACTATCACCTAATACCTCTTGAATTATTTGAGAATGAAATGTTTCCATGTCATTAATGATTTTGTTACATGTTAGTACGACGCTGATAAATTCATCTCGGGTGAGAGTACCAGATTTAAGAGATATTAACAACAGCGAAATATCGTTTTTGAACGCTGTGAAATTTTCATTGATTTTATCTCTTCGAGTTGTGAAATATCTTCGGTTGAGGTCGTCTATCATTCCAGTGAAAAAATACAACCTGTTGTAACCGCTATAGCATTATACTGGATTATCGGGTTTTATCCTGTCGGTGATATAATCAGATTTTTGTGGTTAAGGTGGTATGTTAACTTGTCGAGGTGGGATTTCAGGCCACCCCAGTATTGTTCTTATAGAACTCTAATTGATATCTACAACATAACTAGGCGAGTTTATCTCAAAGGCGGTAGATAAAATGTCGGCTCGTGGACCGTTGTAGCGATTTTCGATTCTGCTCCAGTAATAGATTTTATTCTGCATTGTCATTCAGCATTGATTTGTTCGATTTGGTATTACTCAGGTGGCAGCGAAACAACGTTCCAGTCTGGAGTTCCATCGGGTTTATTCTTATTCGCAAATACCATGGAATTATTCGGTTGTTGACCGCCAAATGCTACTGACCTAATATTAGGCCAACTGTGATACACTCGTAGTTTTGCTAGCGCTATCTCCTTCACGGGAATCGAAATAGGGAAATTTACACTGAATTCAGAATTCGTTGATGTTATTGAGATCATGCTGGTTTGTACTGGGTTTGTGTTCTCCACTATTCGTTGAAGTAGTTCTAGCGGTGTTGTCATTGTTATTATACTCATGTGGTATTTCTAGTATTGATATCGCGGAATCATAAATACTTACAATTGCTGAGAATTCACTATCGGATATAAATGTATCATCGAGCGACGACGATATCAACGAGGACAATTGCAAGTACGCGGTTGATACAACATGAAATTTAATTACTCTGGCTGCATGATGATATTTTTTATTATCGAAATTATTCCCGCGATTGTTGTCGCCGCTGATATACAAATTGGAACAGCTATTGGAGCAATCATTGTCACCGAGGATAGTATTATGCGAGCTCCGGCGAATACACCACTCACAGAGTACACGGTAACATCAACCCCGGTGATTCTTCGTCGGTCCTTTATTATTTATGTTTGATACTCCTCAGTGAGTGTTTTGAGTCTAGTTTGAAATTCTCAGACCTGATCATAGCGATTTATAGATACCGTAGGTACCGTTGATGACGACATTTTATTTCCAAATCAGTTTACGATTTCAATTTAGTTGTTTAGTCAAATCCGCTACGAATTCCATATACCATGATACTGAAACCCTAGCTAGATTAATATCATTTGTTATTATCGTGAACTGTTCGGTTGTACCCTTTTCGATGATCGTTGATATCGTATTATTGACCCCAGATGAACTCGACGATGATATATCAAACTGAGTCTTTGTTACTAGTGTTAATCGATAAATGCCTTTGACGGTTGCAGTGATAATTAGTATATTGTCTGTAGGAGTACACGCAAATGATCCGTGTTGGATCGTGTATACTACGTTGTTGTTTCTTTCATGAGGAATTTTTGTTGTTTCAATGATTGTTATCATCCTCGAAAAATCATTTTTGATTGCCTCGATGAAGTTTTCTTCTCATCGATGGATTATTTATTATCCGGGAGTTTAATTTCAATTTAATCCAACGCGGTTCCAAAAACATTTATCCATATAATTTTTACGAAAAACTGAAAACTGTTTTACGAATTCTTCAATTCTAGATTGAAGTGTTGCTAGTTCCAACATAGAAGATTTTATTTCTGTGAACCTCGATTATATTACTTCTGGTTCGCCGAAGAAATCCATAATTGATTTTAATTCGTCATTGACAGTTTTTATGCTGTCCATACAAGTTTTTATTAATAATACTTTCGGTGATGTTGTCGCGGGATCACCAAAAAAACTTAGTATGAAATTTAACTCAACGTTGAGAGGTTTTAATTTATCTGTAATCGTCGAAACGAGTATGCTGGGTTTTAGTTTACCCTGATCGGAAAATAACGCAATGGTGTTCTCGGTTGCGTCTCGTTGTTTAACTAAAATATCATCCAGGTATTCGGCAATAACAACACGAAGCATACTAGCTCTAAAATGTATATCAACGACGGACTGTCTTGTTAAATCAAGATGTTCCAATGAAAAGTAATAGATCGGATAAAGGGTACTAAAATCATGTTGTGATATTTGTAGACCGGTATCAACATTTTGATCGCGTCCCATATATGACAACAGGCGATGATACACGTGTGCAGTATGGTTTTGACCGTAATTAAGTTGTATATCCTCGGATGGTTCTTGCTGGTCATTTATTTGCAATGAGACGTCAGTAACATCTAATCGATCAAATATCATATGGCTGAGGAGTTGATTGCCAACTTGCGTGTTATCCTGTAACGCAAGAAATATATGACGCGGAGCTGAAACACCTTGTTTTATACCAGGTTCCATGTGAATATACCGTTAACAGTTCATTGTACAATATCCGTTGTTGTTGTTAGCCAACTTAGTAATGATTTTCCTCCTTGATCCATAAATGATAGTAATCGTCCTTCTGTGGTGATTGATGGAGTCAGTACTGGCATCCATAATGATAGTTTTGTTAAAATGACTTTACCGGTATCAGCATCTGGATGTGCAGCGTCTGCTGGATTCCTCCAATTTGCTTCATTATCAGTACCTATTCGCACGAGTACTACTGTATGCGTTGCTCCATAGATAACTCTTCGGACATTTCTGCAGAATCCGAATATATGATGCAGTGGAATCGCGCATGAAAATGATCTACGCGCTCCTAGCAACATTGACATGCGTGTTGCAGCTCCTAGGTTGAAATTATCATTAGTACTTATAATCATATTCTCGGTATCAGAATCAGCAGTATTTGCATTATTCCCTGGTCGTCTTACAATAAATTGATTTCTTCCACCAGTATTTTTAGCATCTTTTGCAAACATCATAGAAGGACCTGCCGATCTTGTATAATCATCGGAATATCTTGCTAGCCCTATTATTGTTGTGGCCACATCAACAGCACGTTCTACTGACCCAATTTCTTTTCCATCAATGAGATATCTTGCACTATCAAATAACGCCATGATACCAATATTGAAAATACCAACTTGAGTATCAAGTGGATATGGTGCTGGTACAGCAGGGGTATCAGCAGCTGATACGAGTTCTCCTTTTACTTCGATAAATGCTTCACAAGGCAAAAAGTATTTACTGGTATCATGAACTTGAAGTTAAATTCTTGATCGGAGATCTGGTTGTCCTGCGTGATAAGAATAAAATTGAAAATCACGTACGGAATCATCCTTGAGCACTGGGGCGTCCATATCAAAGGCTGGATCAGGTGACCTTTTGAACATTTTATTATATATCCATTGATCTAAATCATCGTCGTCGACCACGTCGTAGTTTTTTTAAGCCACTTCCCGCTATCATATTTGCGATGTTGCTTTGGTCGTTGGTGTATGTTTTAGTCATCAACGACGCTAATTTCTGATCTACTGAGTTATTTATTATTTTACTAACCCGCCGCAGGCATCTCTGCTGTAGATGGCAGTGGTCCCAATTGTAGTTTAGTTCGCTGTCGAACTAGCGCTGTTAGTTTATCCTTCGCGGCGGAAATGCTTACCTTGCAGCATCTCCAACAGCGCTAATACCTTTATCACGAATAACATCAATGGCTTTCATCGATAACTGTTTTGCTAGCGGCGCCACTTTTGGAGCAATTCTTGCAAATAACTCTGCAATTGTATCACCGAGCCCATCACCATAGTACGCGTTAGAAACAGGCAATCGTGAGTTTACTACATAGACGGTGGATGGTTTACCATGGTTGTAGTGTATGATCATCTTATTTAAATGATATTTATCTAATGAGATGAATTCGTCATCAGATTAGTCACTATGATAATTCCTAGGATTTTCAACTATGAAATAGTTTCATCAAGGAAATCTCGATATATTTCAATATTCATGATGCTCCCTTGAACTAACCGCATGTAGATATCAGCTGCTTCATTAATTACTTCCGTTGAGTTATTTCCAGCTCGTTTCCCTCCGATGATAACTTCTAATCGTGATATATCACTGAGAATATTACCAGGACATTGAATTAGACCACTGACTGATACCCCACTTGGACCGCTCTGAAAAAATCCCTTCCCGGCTGATTTTTTAGTTATACCAGTTGCAACTATTTCAGAATCAGCTTCTGCTATTATTCGTATTTTACATGGGATGGTGTCTGCTGTAGACCCTGGTGGTTGTGGGCCACCCTTTACTGAAGCTTGAAAAATATTAAAATCAGGACTTATTTCTGTTGTGATTCTAGTTTTATCGCGGTTTGCTAAAAACACTTTATTCGCTCAGGTGTCTAAGTCTTTCATAATTTTTCTAGACATTTTGCCTTTTAAATAATTGTTTCTTATATTTTTTTAAACTTTTTCTTTAGTAAATTTAACTAATTCAGAGTCTGTTTCGACTCCTCTAATTTCAATTAACGTATCAGCCGTAAATATCTTTTCAGGTGAATATTCGTCTATTGCAACAGCACCTTGTTGTTCTTCTGGTTTAGGTGGTGCAATAAGTGTTGCTTAGAGTTCAGGCGGTGGGGATCTAATATCAATATCACCTAATCGATCTATTTCTTCCTGAAGTTGTCGTTCTTGTTGTTCTCGTTGTCTTGCAGCAGTTATTATATCACAAGGAAGTGTTCTTAAAGATTTTTTGTTTGTTTGGATCTTCGGGCTATTTTTTCAGTTTCCGTTGCTATTTTTTCAAGTTCACCAATAAGAGGTTTTTCTTTTCTAGGTTTGTCCTTGGGAACATCCCCCCATATAGCACCCTCTACCCCTTTCGTTGCTGTGGTTATTGGTTTAAACAACTCTTCAGATCCCGCAGCAAAATCCATTTGTAAACTCTGTCTAGCTTGTAGTTTATTTCTGACAGAGTCGCGGATTGGTATATATCTCTTAATTGACGTTAATCTTTCACGAGCCAATCTAGTTGTTAAAGCATCGTAAAGCAATTTCCAATTAATGTACGATGTTGTGATTTTGTCATCATCAAATGATTTCTACGTTTTAATCCGACTCAAATGGACAAGCAACAAAAAAAAAACATTTTTCAGTTAATTTACTTCCTTGTTCAATACCTTTCCATTGTATTTGCAACAGTGATGTATTTATACTGTCAAATCGTTAGTTGTATCCAGCGGTTTGTTTTCATTTTCTTGAATTAACGCCCGTATATTTCTAATCTTCGAATTAACCTCCTTTTTCAATTCATCATATCGGCCTAATTCTTTTCGTATTCCTTCTACGATAGTAAATAACGGAACAAATACACTTACGTCACTAGAAAATGCAAGAGACTCCCAAACAGAATTCTGGATTTTTTATTTCAGCGCATTCATCTTTGGCAGCATGTACTTGTTAGTTATAATACCGTATTCTATATCTTGAAAGTCATACATAATTTGGTCAGGATTTAAATTGTCAGATAATTTAATCTCTTGGCTTTTCAGTTTTGAAATTTCAGCTATAATCCTATTCATTTTTTCAGAATTCATATATGATAATACATATTTCTAATAAAAAAAAAAATCGGGGTCAATTTTAACCCGTTCTTAAAGGATGGATATATACAATGAATGATATCAACGAATGATTATACAATTCCATTCGAGTGTGTCGGCAATTGTATAGGGACAGCACAACATGTTAAGGACAGCAAAATGACATTACTACTGTTATAGGTAGTTTCTAGGCATACATATACAATGAATGATGTCAATGAATGATTATACAATTCAATTCGAGTGTTTTTGCAATTGTATAGGGACAGCACAATGCCATTAAAATAGTTTTAGGTAGTTTCTTAGCATACATGTTAAGGACAGCACAATGCCATTACTACGGTTTTAGGTAGTTTCTAGGCATACATATACAATGAATGATTATACAATTACATTCGAGAGTTTTGGCAATTGTATAGGGTAAGCACATTTATCACGAAGCATAATCCCCTAAGAGTGAATCTAACCAGTCAAATAACGGATTAGAATCAAAAGAGGGTATGTTTAGTGCATAGGCAGCACAAACAATAGATTATATAACATTAAAGGAATGATGTCAATGAATGATTATACAATTCCATTCGATTGTTTAGGCAATTGTATAGGGACAGTACAAGACAATACTACAGATAACATTAAATGTCAATGAATGATGACACTCCTACATTCAAATTGCAACCACATACCCCCCACAAAATAACCCTGGGTTAAATGAAAAATTCATTTACACGACGGTGTGATGTGGATGGTATATACGGTTGCAATTTGAATTACGAGGTTACCCACCCCGCAATTAAAACCATCTGTCGGCATCGTTGGCAATAATGCCCATTACGAGTTTCGAACTGTGACTGCTAGTATGCCACCGCGACACGTTACCGAGTGAGCTAACGATTATTATATACGATATACGTTTTTGAATAAAATACATAGGTAAGCTAATACAATCAAACGCGAACAGGTGTGATGACGTCATTGGATCAACCGAATCTATATACCTTTGTGTATGAAACAAACCGAATACTAAAAGAAAAAAAGGAAATGCAATTATTTGTAAACCACTCCATGTTTTATTCGTTTTCTTACAAAACAATTGTATTTCCACTGAACTAACGGTTCTTATATACATATATAATATACAGGTAAGCTAATACAATCAAACGTGAACAGGTGTGATGACGTCAATGGATTAATCAAAAAGCCACAACCGAATCCATATACCTTTTATGTATAAAACAACACCGATTACTTAAAAGAAAAAAAAGAAAAATACAATTATTTGTAAAACACTTCATGTTTTATTCGTTTTCTTATAAAATAATTGTATTTCCACTGAACTAACGGTTCTTATAATTATAGGTAGTTAATACAGATGCGGAAGTCAAAAACGAACAGATGTGATGTATGTCAAACGCATGTGCATTATAGATGCCACAATCTTTTTTTTTAATCTTATACTTTACTTACTGAAAATATTAAAGCAGGGCCGAAATTTTGTAAACACTGTATATTTGATTCGTTTTCAGATAATTACACCAACTGTTTTACAGGTATAATATGAACAGGTGTTACGCGTGCCAGTAACTAAAGACAGCCGATAAATGCTAGCTCGGGCGTCAAACTCGGTAGTATTTACATACACCAATAATGAATTATAGAATCCACGTATATTGTATGTATTTATTGACAACCAAACAGACAAAAAAAAGAATACAGCCGTTTGTAAACACTTCGTATTTGATTCGTTTTTCTTACAAAAACAGATAATTGATTGAGAACTGTTATAATTATAACAACCAATGACACAGTGTTTCAAACAAAAAACCATTGAGCCACATATACCCATACGAGTTATTTCCCTTAATACCAAAGAGTATAAAACACGATTAGACATACGAAAACTGAATCTTGTTTGTAAAACGAATCGAAAATGCGAAATGTCGTCTTCCCTCTGCAACATATCGTACGGAGGATATACAAATATCAAAATATATACAGGCTTTTTCATAGATTTGAATACCATCTCCTCGTTAGTTATTGTACTAAAAGATCTTACAGGTCTTGCATTTGTTTGATATTCCCAAGTCATTCCTCGTTTGGTGTTTTCACTCTGAGAAATAGCTTGTAGATTAGTCAAAGAATTGTTCCTAAAATTTGAATCAATGTGATCGATAACAAAACCATCCTTGATCAACCCTTTATACACTTCATACACGAAACGATGTCAGTAATATTTCCTCTTCCCAGCGCCAAACATCAAATATCCCATACCATTGTCAAAACCGACCTGTTTCTTCAGCTTGCAGTGTCTGATAATACCGTCACGGAATGCTTCTTAATCTAATGTCAGGGTGTTGTCTGAATTATTGGTTCATTTTGTATACTATAATTTTGTTTGTCTAATTCATTATTTGTTCTAATGATTACATTTGGAAATATTCCGATGTTTTCTTGAGGAGTTCTTATAATTTTGTCGTTGACGCTGTCAGGATCAGAGTCATTGATGGAATATTTGATTCTCTTACCATAATAACATTTCTGCTCTCTGTATCACTTACCACCACAACCGAGACACAACTGTGATTTTCCTCGCACCCCTACCCCACATCTTATACATGGATTCGGACCAAGGCTTCCACGCCGAAAGCTTTGCATATGATACCAACAGAACTCCTTTCTGCATGATTTGTTATACGTGGTTACTGATCCAATCATAAGCCATTTGCATGATTCATTATATATATATATATATATATATATATATATATATATATATATATATATATATATATATATATATATTCTCTATTTAAATACTTTTTTAATTATAATATGAAGGAGTTCGATAGATTATGGAAAATTAAGCCCTGGAAAAATGCTAAATTCAATCTCGATAGAGTCTCTGATACACCAAAAGGGTAATATTCGTGATAGAACCATGATAAGTATAATTTGTGATTGTTTTAATGAATTTAAACATGATGGAGCATCTCACTATTGGTCAACATTTCGAATTGATGGTAGCATTGATGCTACTAAGAACGAAAAAAGAGCAGCCAAGATAATCTCACATCTTACGCGAAAAAGGTATTTTTTTTAGAATAAAATTCATTATCCGTTTAGACACTTGAGATTGGATTATTCGGGATAAATTTGAACCCATCTTGAAGAATAAAAAATAAATATCACTGTGAGTCAAGATTCCAAACCAGGAATTTTGAATGGAATTGACAAACCATACTACGAGAGATCTTATCCAGTAACAGCAGTTGTTTATGGGATATATCCGTTAAATGATAAACCTAGTATTGAAAAACTAGCACCGATGAAACTGTCGTCGTTGAATTGTGTTGCAGAACGAATATTAGAACACTTCACAAATGCGCTGCATGGAAACAAATTGACTGATCTAAGACGTAAATAAATAACCGAGTGGGGACTAACAGTAAAGGAGCACGGGGCAACAATTCAAAATGTGGCAGTGTTAGAACGACTGCTAAAATTCACAATATCGGTAATGACGATAACAGGCGAGATATTATACGAACCAAAATATAAATCAAGAGGAGCTCCAATCAAATGTATTGATAATAATGAACATGCATGGACATCTGCAGTAACAATATTTCCGCGGAATAGAACCATGAAATATCTACCCCCTGAATTCTCGGGCGAAGGGAAATTATTCGATTTTATTCACCAGTTGAGTAAAAACGATCCTGTGTCGGTGTGGTTACCTTAACTCCGAGGGTAGATTCGATCAATTTGTAAGACCCAATGGATAATTATACCGCACTGAAGCCCTCCATGAGGCGATTAAGAAACTAGCTAGACGTTTTCTGAAGAGTTTTGGCTACGAACAATTACTAACAAACTCTTTTACAATTCCGTCGGTTGCAGCTCATTTTGCGAGAAAGAGAAACACATGGAAACCAACGCGAGGTGAGTTTCTAGCAGATGTCAGATCAAGCTGCATCGAATAAAACCTCGGCGTGAAAGTATTATTTTAGTTGATATGGTTGAGTGTTATCCGGCGAGTTTTCTCGGGTACGGAGAATGCGCTGAATACTTCAAGCGATTTGGGCATCCTACAAAGAAGATGGCCCGTGTTGCGATTAATGGACCACTGCCTGATTTTGGTTTAACCGGATTCGCTCGTGTGGTATCATTTGAATTGGCTACAGGAATTCATCCGCGCTTTTATGTTTGGATTGGTAGACATATCTCTGAAAAACACTGGATGCCAATAATGTTGTTACGGTATATGATTGTAGAATGTTGATATCACTGAGTAAAGGTATATACATGGATCGTAAAGACGCTTTCTTGTACGATGGAACAAAATTTGATACAATTGTTACTTACGCAGACGGAGAAAGTCTTCAATATACACATTTGAGAGCGTCTATGCTAGCGTATGCTTCTATTAATTTATTTTCGATGATAGATGTGCGATTTGCAATTGTATAATGCGTTGGAGTTGGTCGGATATGGATTCTCGACAATTTACCGTAGATAGAAAAGATAGCAGCGTAGGTCATTTTAGAGATAATGTGATGCTGACTTGTCTTGAATGTAACAGACAAAGAGGTGCTAGTTAAGACCACGCGGCGGTAATTCAGTATCCTCAGGAATCACTTGCAGTGGTTCACGAGTAAATCCTCGCTGAGGAGCGGTCAAATCATGTATATAGATTGCTGGTCTACCCGTAGATCGTGTAATACTATATATTTTATGTACAGTAACACTCCAAATAGGATCAGAAGCAATTTTTGTGCCACCTTCGAGTTATCCTGGTTCATATAAATATCTAACAGTGACATTGCCGAGTATTGGTTGTTTTGAAAAATCTTTTTGCGGTTGTACGGGTATATATTTCTTTTTAATCGCGTTGTTAGGTTTCATAATAATCGTTCGAGTAACCTCATTATTCAGCGCGGTAATTACGCCTGGTAATTTCTTGACCCATTCACGAGATCGTTTATGCTGAATAAATTCCTTCGCGTATTGATATCCAATCAACCGCTCAGCATGTGTACGATTAAATCGCTCAAAAATTGCCTGATAGCGATGTAGTGCAGTATGCCCTCGTCTGCACCCTGAAATTCCTTGCCAGGATCAATTTGTAATAGATTATGCCAACGCAGAGGACTCCTTCGATAAATCCTTTCAAATGCAAAAGCCACTTCAGTTGCTGCTTGTGTCTTTAGCGGTTCTGCTTGTTTGTATCGACTCGCAACATCATCTACGGTTAGCGCGTATTTGTAGCCACTATCATGCGGCAGAAAAAATATATCAGCTTGATGAACCTCATTAGGAACGGTCACATCAAAATGCGAGTAGTTAATTCGTTTATAAATTTGCCATATCGCCTGTTTGGATAACGAGTAAGCTGAGGTGGTGTATTTCACCTTTGCGGGGCTAGCGAGTTTACGGATTGCTGCTTTACCCCTCCAGTATCCTCTTAGATAATAATAAATAGATTCCACGTTGTTATTAATTACCGGCACCTAGCATCAATTTACCTTTCATTGTCGATTTTACTAACCATGAAGCCAACTTTTCTTTGAAGGATTTATCGGTGATATAATCCAACGCATGAATCACTTTCACATCTGCGATATGTCGGTGTTGCAGATTACTGCTTTTATAAGCATCATCATGAGCATGACACGCATTATCAATAGCGTTTATTGGATATTTACTCTGTCGAGGTTGGTTTTGATCATCAAGTCTGATATCGAGTCTAGTCCCGGGTCCACAATAACTATAGCCTGGAAGGTTTTTTTCTCCTGGATACTTCGCCCATGGTGTTCCCATCCACGAAACAGCCCTTTTCATAGCAAGCCTAATACGTTTCAAAAGAGATACTAAATAAATTGTCATGTATATGCTATTAAGTGAAAGAAAGTGTGTCATTAAGACCTTCGTTTACGTGTTTCATGTCAATGTCGGGGACGGGGGTTGTACTGATTACGTGTCCCGCTTAATTTGGTTTTCGTTATCAAGAGGTTGACTGCCTTTAATGGTTTTGCCCGGTTCGAGTGAATATAAGTGGGGAAACATGTGTGAAATATATCGAGATCCGCGCAGATATATCGATAAAACACGTGCTCCCGTACACAATTTAATCATTTGCATAGAACAACTATGCGTAGGCATTACATTAGGAATATCTCAGCTTTGTAAAATCTAAACTTTATCGAATTACAGAGGAAATCACAAAAGAATTTGAATAAAATAGCTGATATGTTTACTGATATATTTAGTTTATCATATGATCGAGAGAACAATCGAAGTCAACGTATTTTACGATTGCATCACCTGGTTCTTCGGTTCGCTCTACCTCCACTATGTTAAGACCCCTGAATCTCAGGATGCTACTTTCAACAATTAATTTCAGGATACTGTTATAGGGATACAGTTTAGTTATTTCAGGTGCTATGGTATATGTATAAGTTTTAAAAGAAAAGATATATTTGTGTATCAATTTTTTAAATTCTCCCCAAAAATTTAATAATAGTATGTCTATGTTCAAGGAGTTCTTCATTATTCACTGTTCAATTTAGAAGCTGAGATTTTGGATACATGTGGTATTATCACCACCATACTCAAATACAAGGTGTCAAGTTATAGTTAAGCTTAGAAACTGAAACAATGAAGTCAGTAGAACATTTAGAAGCTGTGTTTGTAAAGATAATTAAAATCGGTTATAGCAAGTTTAATTTCCTATTTAATATAATATTTTGAAAATTCTAACATACAGTATCAGTGGGAAAATAGTGTATATGAAAAGTAGATATATGACTTTATTTTAGATTACATAATTCGGATGTTTATATGTAGGTTATAGTTAGATAAGGGATCGTCACTTAACAGAGTTGTACTAGCAGTTTTGCTCAAGGAATAAAATTCAGGGCATGCTCTCTCTGAAGTCCGCTAGAATTGTTTAAAAAAGCCAGGTAAATCATAGTGCAGGGGTGCCCTGGGACGCGGCACAATTCCATCCCAGTGGATAATCTAAGAAGGGAGCGGTGCACACATTAACCGGTGGTACATGTACCAAAGTACGAACACCACCAAAAACCCCAGAGAACAGAATAGTGCAGGAGGATTCTTAATGAGTAGTCAGCAGGAAGAGCTAGAGGTGTCAGATATCCATTAAAAAGTGAAAAGAAAACCCCTCTTGCTTGTGACTAATTCCACATAGCGCAGAAACACCAAAAGAGAGCTACTACAATACTCTCATGATAACCATCAAAATGTATGCGTCGCAGGATTGTCACATAATTGTACGTATCAGGACTCTACGTCTCAAGATTACACAGTACTGCACGTCTTAGAAACTATTTTCTCCCTTTGCGTTCAACGTCCATCCAACTTAGTTGGTCGGTTTCCTTCGAAAACAGTTGTTATGATTTAATTTGTTGCAAATTTCCTAGAGCCTACTCTGGTTTCTGTTGCCGAAATGCGTAGACTGAATATAATTTTTGATGAGGCGATATTAAAACTTAGGAATGTTTGTGTGGGAAAGACGCCCCTTAATTAGCATAAACAATCAGTCAATTCTCTCTGCAGCCTTTCCTCAGAGACCCCCATGTGAAATTGTTTTTTTCAAGTATGCGCGTTCCATGTTTAGTTATAATATGGGTCGTGTGATTTTTAGTGCCATGTTATGTTTTCCGTCATGTCCGTGCTTGACACGTAAATGAAAGCACTCTTGTCCTGCTATTCATCGTTGACATGTCCACTATTAAAAAATTCAAATGCACTTAGACATATGGCGATCCAGGAGGAAGTCAGAATAGAATAACAAGAAAGAGGGTGGGAAAAAGAAGAAAGTGAAGGAAGAAATTATCCTACCTCACATCATGCTGAGACCTCTGTGTGAGTTCAAGCCTGAAGTGCGAACGCTTCCACCACCACCAGCACATGTGAGACAACCTGCTCCACAACCATGACAACATGGGGTATAAGAAGCAGCGCCAGAGAGAAAGATACCTCATCATCACTGACTAAACAACAGGGAATATAACTCAAACTGAAGCCTGGAATGATGAGGCCACTCATCCCTATTCTGCGCTGCCAAGAACAACTTTGAATTGGGATAAATGCTGCGTGTGTTAAACCCTGCGTTGGAGATTTAACCATCTAAAATTACAGAAAACGTACCATTATCAGGGCTAATCAAATCTATAGAAATACTAATGGTAAGTTTCACCGTCCCAATACTAATGATAAGTCTCACAGTCCCTATGCAAGCCAAATAAATTTTCGACTGGGATTTCCATATAAAGCTTGTCACATATAGTGGCACACGAACTTTCTGACTGGCATTTCCATTGTCCCTTATAATGATGTCCCTATTGATGCCCAATAACTTTTAAACTGGACTTTCCATTGTACCCAAAGTGGCCCCATTAAGTAGTTGAGAGATTACAAAAGGCATTAAATGACTTGGACATGGTAGAGGAATTTTTAATGAGAATGGAGGATGAGGCATATTGCCCTCACAGGTAAAAATGGAGATACATTATCTACAGAAGACCAAGGAAGAGAAGATGAAAGAGGAAAAAAACGATAAAAGGTGAACGAGACAATAGAAAGACAAATTGGAAAAAGAAGGGGAAAATTAAAGCAGAACATAGAGGAGGAGGAAGATCAGGAGAAAGATGAGAATGAACAAAGGAATAGAAAAAGAGAATGTAGTACAAACAACAAGGAAATGGTTAAGGATAAGAAGAAATTATAATAAGAACAAATTCAAAATGCCTTTCTCAGAGTCAATCCATTGCTTTGAAACACAAACATACACAAACACACTCACATATACAAACCCCAAACGTAATATAGATGTCACATTGACACCATGTTATCCCCTATACTACTCTGATAGCTACTACAAGACAAACTGATGTCATTTTGTAATTATTGTTACTTGTTCCAATGCACGTATCGTATGTTTTCATGCCAAAGATAATGTGTAATAAATAAACTTTGCACACAATTAAAACAATTGTTGAATTATAATTATAAAAGAAGAAACAGTTGCGGGTAAAAAGATGATGTACTGGCATGCATAATTAGGTTTCAATTATATAATTTACCCAGTTTCATGTCAAGATATAAAACAGATAGAAGTTATTGCACAAATGAGATTGTCACATACATCGCAATCCTCTAAAAGACAAAACAGTCAACAACCTGAACGAAACTTGATGAAAAAAGGGACATGAGAATAAATTTCGGTTCAGGTGATTATCATACCATTTGCCATGTGTTTTGATATTCCAAAAATGACTAAAGGACTGTTTACAGTTGTGATACTATGGCATAGATCGAAGTATTTGCATATGAATAAACCTGACGACTGGGTATACAATATGACCTGATTGTGTGCATGCCTCTACATCGAGTCTAAAGATCAACTGGTCTTCCAATTAGTTATGTTTATTGTGACACTTGCATCCTTGAAACGTCCATCACGAAAATGGCAAGTACTATGATGGTTATTCAAGTAGCTGATTTAATAAACTTTGTTAGAACTTTTTGCATGTCAAAACAGAATGACATTTTGTTTTATCGTAAACTTAGTTTAATACACATTATGTGATAGTCAAGTTCAAATTGTATTGTAAGCTTAAAATGTTATGATTAAATATTTATTTTCAAATGGAAGTTCAAGTTGTATAAGTGGTCCTGCTGTACGAGATCATTTAATGTTACAATATTCAGATACAATCAGACATGAATAAGTTACTGTTATACTAATCTCTCAAAACGAAAAAAGAACAAACCGAAACAAATCACTATGAAAGAGTCTTATTATAGTGCATTTATGACGATGTGACAATATAAAAAGTCAGAAAGAAAAACCTAGCTAGCAACAAATGATTTTTTCAACATATATAAAAAGATTATACCAAGAAAACCTTTTAAAAGCACCCAACTAGTTAGTTATGTATCAACAATGCACTGTACACTCTGAATGATAGGTATAACAAATATATTGTATATTAAGACCAATAAGCTACAACATAAACTACAAATCTTTCTTTCAAAAGTGATACATTTTACGCAAAACTAGATTTGTAACAGTTTTAAAGCCTTTCATTCATAATGCGTTGTGTTAATGTTGATCAACAGGTATGTGTAGTTTTATTTCTAAATGTTAATGTTGTTAAATTTTCATATTTGCAGCAACCTTGGCCATATAATAAAGCAAACCAAAATCATTCAAAAAAGTCAGAAACCTATAAGCCCGAATAATTGATTTGCGACTTGGATAACTTTTTTTGTGTAAAGTTATGTAGAAATGTCTCTACATTTATTAGAGGCTGCAGCAATTTATAATTGATCAGTATCAATTATACATAGGTAAACAACACTTTCAACATACATGACAATTCATATATGGTCTCCTCATCTCATCTAATTTATAATATATTACATTCACATACTACTTACTATGGAAGATAAGTGAATGACACAAGCTATCCAACCTTTACACAAAGGCCATTTAGTCTTTCGTATTAAACTTGATTTACTCTCGTTGTTGCTTATAATGTAATAAGATCAATGGTTTTCTTTACGAAATTAACAGAACTACAGAAATGGACAAGAACAAAATAATACTATACTAATTCCTACTACATTAAACATGCAATATTTACACATTTTCAAAACTAAACGTACCAAATATATGGCTTAAAAGAACAATTTTAATGTTGCATACAGTATAAAAATATCAACAAATCAGCACAGATATGTTTTGTTTATTGTCAAGATACATTAGTTTCATATGAAATTACTAAGCATTGCAATCACAAAGATGAAAGAGTAGTTGTAATACCTCTAGATAATAAGGAGTTTAAGATGGTTATGTGTGACTGAGGACATTAATGGTCATTTGACATGATAAAACAGTTTAACATGTTGTCTCCAGCCAAAAGATGAAACATGTGAAATTTGTTTACATCGTTCTAACACCTATGTATAGTGACTGCCTAATTTCTTGTCCATGTAAATTTAAAAGATGTTAAATGTCTAATATCAGTTCAATGATTTGTATTTCCTAATATCCAAAATGTATTATCATTAAACTCACTGGAGAAATATTTGTACAAAACAAATTCTAATTCAACACAAGTTTCTAGAACCTTTCGCATTTCTATATTGCATCATTGCTTGTGTCAGTATTGTTTTCCTACTTTTTCACTTGTGAGGTATCGTGGACACGGTTCTTTAATATAACCGTTCTTACTAAAGTAAATTTACCAAGACCTAGAAGCTTCTTTTAGTATCACACTAGCTGAATATATCTCATAGGTGTGCATTAGATTACAATGAATAGATATTCTGTCAGCATGTGCAAGTTCTTTGTCTGTATGGGCTAAACCCAAATACATCAACGTATTTATCTTTAAAGAGACACTATTCTACAAAAAAGGCTTGAATTAAGCGACACAAGTACAGTTTGTATATTAAAGATTCAGCTCTACTTTACAACATACATAATGTATTTCAAAATAAAAGTACAGTTCTCTGGTATTTATGAAGAAGTCCACACATTTCAAAAAGACATATTTAATGATTTTAATTGAGATATGTCCAATGCTATGCATGTTTGTAATAGGCTTTGAAGGCATCTTCCTCTGAACAATGTTTCATAACCCGGTAGGTGTGCAGGAGCAGCAAAGGAAATCTAGATGTAAAATAATCAAGATATTCATCTGGGACGGACCCAAGTGAACTCTGAACATCTGCAGTCTGACGATTGTAATGGTGCCTCTGAAAGTATGATAATATTTCCTGCTTAAAATTGGTGTTCAAGATACAGTTACATAAAAGCACCATTATTTGGCAAATATTCTTGGCAGTAATTGCAATAATTAAAACATAGTTTATAATAAATGTGATAAACATTTATGTAATGTACACCTAAGGGTAATTAATTATGTCTGATGTTATGCACTTGGCACCCCGACAAAATAGCGCACGACAACAAAAGCGCTGAAAAAAGAGCGCCGAGAGCGCAAGACAAAAGAGCTCAATACCAAAATAGCGCCGAGGAAAGAGCGAAGACAAAATAACGCAAATAATTTTAGTAATTGAAGGTTTTAAATGCTTAAAATGAAGTGTATTACAATTTAAATTACAAATCGCTTCTGCATCAATTAGGTACATATTTGTATAAAATATAATCATTGCTTAAAATGACTTAAAAGGAATTAATAACACTAGCTTCCCCTTCTGTGACTCGATTGTTTCCATGTAATTTTACTGTAATTTTGTAAATGTAAAATTTTGCAGAACATGATGAACTTCAGTAGGAATTTGTAACTATATATACTCGTCCAACAAACTCTTTGATTGCTAGTCTGCTTTTACCAATGTATATATATATATATAACCTTCCATTGTTTGAAAACTTCTCTGTATAACTATTTGATCTCTTTTACTTGATAGTATAGTTGCAAAAATCTTTCATTTGCTCAATAACATTTTATTTATTTTTTTAAATAAAACTTCTTCCATTTGAAAACATTTATACTTGATCTCTACATTACTTGTTAGTATAATTTAATCGGCGCTCTTTTGACATTGAGCTCTTTCTTCTTGTGCTCATTTGTCGGCGCTACTTGTCGTCAGCTTTTGACGGGTCCCCATACACGTACTTTCTGCATTATATATATATATATATATATATATATATATATGTATATATATATATATATATATATATATATATATATATATATACAGAGAGAGAGAGAGAGAGAGAGAGAGAGAGAGAGAGAGAGAGAGAGAGAGAGAGAGAAACTTGTTAGTTTCTCTCTAGTATGTTGAACTCAAACACATTGTTGAGACAAGGCAAATAACAAACACAAACATAAGTGTACCTAACAAGTCTACTGGAATGAAACTTTGTAGATATATTATGTTTCGACTAGTTAATTTCAGATTATTCATGATGCTTTGCAACTAGTTGCAACTTGATGAGCTTACTACCATCTGATTAATATGTACATGGGTGTAAATGTAAATTATGTCCCATATATATCGCTGCATTAATTACAATTATAGATTAACATGCTTTGACCAAACCAGACAAAAACACATGTTTGCGTTTGTTATCATCTGATCCGTTTTTCTAACATGACTGATTTAAGCAGCCTGGTTTTAATGTTTAAAGACGACGTATCCAGTTCAATTTAGTTCGTCGTCTAGTTTGGAAACTTTAGCTTGGTTTGTGAGTAATTTTAATTAGCGTGACATCACTAAACATGTGTCCAGGGTAAGAGATGTTTTATGAAGATTGGCTTCTGTCCAGCTTCTAAGTAATTAAATTCAACCCGGTTTTATGTGGGTCCCGGCTATGTTTCGTTTCACACAAGGGTCTGTCAAGGTAGAAAGTTTCAACTGATTCAGTTTCAGTCTGCAGGAAAACATGGGTCTTGAGTCTCAGTTGGTGTCTGAGCTCTTTAGTGTCATTCTGCGGCTTACCTATCTCCAACCCTTAGATAGAAGTTTTACTTTACATTCACCTTTGATATACTAACTACTGTGTTGGTAACGGTTGAATGAATGTTTGCTGTGTATGGTTTTTGATTTTTCCTTTTATGTAGATTTGTCTTGTTATTTTGTAACTTAGGAGGCCTTTGTAAGGATAGCTATGTAGTTGAAGACTAAGTATTATAAATGTTTCCCTGACTTTGTTTAGCTTTACATATATTTCTTTTTTAATATTAAGTACAATATTTATTTTTGTTTTTGTGTGGAAAATAAAGGTAATTCCGGATGAAATGTTTAAATGGTTGCTAATTTTACCAGATATAATTGATTTTAATTTAGAGTTGCTGTGAGAGACACGGAGGAATCGTGGGGTATTAATACATTCTAATACTAAATCAGTCTGAGATATTGCATGTAGGTTTAGGCTTCACATTTAGTGACTGTATTTTTGTTTCTTGGAAATTGTGTATGAGAGGGCAAAAATACCTCAGACATAGCAACAGACAGAAAAAGAAATAAAAACAGATGATATTTCCATATGGAATAAACAAAACATCGATGAGTACCTATAGCTGTATTGAGACATTGGGATGAACAGAAGCAAATGTATATTCATGTTTACCGCACAATAGACAATATTAATATTTTAGTGGCAGTTTCCAATATAGTCCGTCATTGGAGACACAGACCACTTATTATATTCTGTATTGTTCCTTGCATTGCTTTGTTTGTTGCATTGCTTTGTTTTTTATGTGCAGGTGTAGTTTTAGTAAGTAATCGCTGAAAAATTATACATGAAGTCTGAGTACAGTTTTAGAGTAACGGGATAAACCACCTATACGTTGTTTTCGCTCAGCTCAGTTCAAGAAAAGTTTTTAGAGCAGGTGAAATAAATATGTTGCCTTCATTTACCTCTTTAAAGGACATACATTTGACCATCACATCAAAACTGGTGTCTACCCAGCCTATGCAGTGTTGTGTAGTTCGTTGACTATAACATCAACAGGATGTCTCAATAGCATTATAATGCTTCGTTAGAAGCGACCTGAGGTAGGGCTGTATTCGTGCTCAACACTGATTGACACTTTCTTTACCACTGTTTTACATATCTATATCATATTTATATACATCTTTCGCAGAGAAAGATGCTTGCAGTACTTGGTTACGTATATATAATGGTCAACAGCTTCATTCCAAAGGATCTTATATACGGGTACTAACTCAAAAAATTGTAAGACCTCAAATATAATAAACAAATATGTGGAAGCGTGAGACAAGGGCACGTGGCATCAAAACATACACTTGCGTAAAGATTGCTTCATATACATGTTCTCAGCAACATGAGGTACATGACAAACTCATAAGATACGATAGAAAAATAAGGTGTATAGTCTCGGTTTGTCTTATTGTTGGGTGTGAGCGATGAGATGAAACAGAAAGTATTAAAAAAAGAAACTTTTTTCGATTTTTTAGTGACCTTATTCAGTTACACATCACAGTTACACATCACTCAAATAATAGTAAGACCTTAAATAAAATATACAGATATGTGGAAGCGTGAGATAAGGGCACGTGGCATCAGAACAGACACTTGCGTGAAGGTTGGCTCATATACATGTTCTCAGCAACATGAGGCACATGAGATACACATAAGATACGATAGAGACATAAGGTGTAAAGCAGATGAAAGATATGATATTTACTGCCAAAGAGATATTAGAAACAATCGACACAGATGTATAGTCTCGGGTTGTCTTCTTGTTGTGTGTGAGCGATGAGATCAAAGAGAAAGTATTAAACAAAAGAAACTTTCTTTGATTTTTAAGTGACCTTATTCACTTACACATCACTTCATACGTCCAAATGCATGATTCGCTTTCATAACTTGAAAATGTAAGGAAACTAAGGTGTCATTCCAGTTCGTAGAATACTTATTAAACATAATAACAATTTGCAGGACACCAACACCAGTGTATTCACCTTCAATAAACCAACAGTACCCACAGTGGGCGAATTCCCAAACCCCCATCGATGCTGTAAGTGTCAGAAATATGACTGTCATGAAGACTGCTGTTTAACAATGCCAAACATGTGCCAGATCAGTGAATCTGAATGTAAAGTGTTACGTGCTTAGACTCGAATAAGCAGCAACACAGAAAGAAGTTAAAATAAAAAGCTTGTAAAATTTAACAAACGATTTATTAAGTACAAATGTTGTCAAGAGAAAATAAATAAACTTTCGGTTTTAGAGAATCAAGTCCAAAAATAATACAAAATATAATTCACAAAAATAATCCACTAATGGAATTGCAAGAGTCCTGATAAATAAATGTCCTAATAGTTCTTTGTTCGAATCTTGACGATGTAATCCAATATGGACGACGATGTCACGTGATTTAGTTAGTTCTTGTTTCTTTATAATAATCTAAATAAAAATCTATGAGCACGTATTCTTTTCCAGATAAATAAAATCATTCCCCTTGCTCCAACGAATTGACACAATTTCCCGTACACCGTAATTAAAAATAACTCAAAAAGAAGCCACAACTTAATATTCCAAAGCCCAGACTAACTACTGGCTTTTATCTCACAGTACACTAATTGAAATGCCCGTCTTTTGTAAACAACAGGGATCACTTGATTTTCCGGAAGGTCACAGAAAGAACGTACGATCATAAAAACACGTACGCATGGAAAGATCCAGATAAGATTCAGCCACTTCTCACCCCCCAGAACTAAAAATAAAAGATGTCCTTGGAAAACAACCAATCATTTTAGAAGCTTGTTTACACTCTGAAGCAAGGTCAGTAAATGAGGTTAACAAGCAAGGTCAACACATGTATTTACAGATAAAGTATAGATCAATCTAATTTTTCAGAAAACACTTCCCAATTTCATGAATTATAAACCCAAAAATGACAAATTTGAATTTGACAATTATAAATAAATTATTTAAATCAAATATACGTAACAAAAGCGATTCGTCAATTTTTTACCTGTGGATTGGAGCACCACAAAAATTCCAGGCATTGTAATAACTCGAAATATGAAACGAAAATACAGAGGGTAAAATACACATCAAACATTCCCTATGCAGAGGCTAGAAAGCTAATATAGGTTAAAACATCGCTTCCTGACCACATTTTCTGTACTGTAGTGACAAACAATCACAAAACAACGAAGAAAACTCAAACTCTGACATGGTCACCGGTACACCACCAAGCTCAAACATGCCCCCATTATTCAATCATATGCACATACGACATCAAACATTTAACATTCAATATTCAACTCACCAAGGGAAAAGAACATATCACAAGGAATTATGCAGCAAAATGGGTCGGATGACCCTCTGATATTTTACAACAGGTTTGGAGACATTGATAACATGGATACTGAAGACCCTGCTCCATATGCTCAACATGGATCTTTTACTACCTACAGAACAATGACTCCCATGCTTCCTAAATACATACATATAAAACACACAGATTGCCTCCGCACAAGGTATAACCTAGCTACATAATCTCTACCTTAAACTGATAATGAAAAACAAGATCTTGCAATGGAACTGTCAGGGACTTAAAACAAACTACAATTATAATCGTCTAATCCTAAATGAACATGATAGTCAAGTACACTACCTGCAGGAATTTTTCTTGAAAGATACGGGCATAATCACAATTTTAAACTACTCCCTTTTAGCAACTACTTTAAAAATGGAGACAGGGTCAGAGGGGGGAGTTTTAATTGCTGCGAACAATAGGGCTCCTCACAACATAATTTCCTTAAACTAAAATGTGCAAGTCATTGCTGTGTCACACTCCAACAAGTGAGTGCGTTTTGTTTTACTTATATACTACATAAAACCAACCCAACCTTAAACAAATTAGAGAAGATTCATCAACTTCAACAATTTCGGACGCCCTTTGTTTAGCTTGGGGATTTGAATACATATAACATTTCATAGTTATCAAATCACATAAGCGACAGAGGCCACAAAGTAGAAGACTTCATTTCTAGATATGATTTGTGTACTCAACAAGCTTACACATGATTTGATTTGGCAATTTGTTTTCCTTCATAGCTTTCGGACTGACGACCTTCAAAACAGTTATCACTATCAAATCTCTCTCGACAATATGAACTCAACAATTGATGATGCAATTCCTCAATGGAATATAGAAAGGCAGACTGGGCCATGTTTTAAGCACAGTAGAACTAGTCTAAATGAGTATACCCTTTAAAACTATTCTGACCCCATTCAGCATTCAAATTCAATTTTGATCAAGATTGCAGATGAATCCATTCCCATGTCCTCACCGAACTGCAAACGATCATCAAAACCTACAGTCATTACAGAATTTAAAGATTACATTAGCGATCTGTACAATCTGGGTCTTTCGTATCAAAAAGTTTCTCGCACAGAGAATTCAAAGTATCACTGGGATCGTCCCTCTGTGATACGAATGAGTAAAAGATGGGTGTGGCCCTGGGCAGCCTATTTATGTGACGTTTTTTTAAATATAAAAGTCAATAGCAGCATCATGAGATTGTCTCCTGGTGTGGATTGCTCCTTATACGTTGACGATTTTATAATACGTTATCGAACAAAGCACAAGCAAACATTTAAAAGAATACTATATCAAAATATCAACAAGATTCCAAACCTGGCCAGTTCTAACGGTTTTAACTTATAAAAATTAAAAACGGTATATATGCATTTTTCTATGTTTCAAAGACATCATGATGAATTTAAACTCACATGTGATACAACACATATTCCAATTGTTGATCTTGCTCTGCAGTATATCGAAACGGAACATATTTAAAACAGCATCACCTTCTCAAACTCAGTATCAGTACTTAAGTCTCTACACAATTGAAAATTAGAAAATTAGAGAATCCATTAGTGACCAATATTCTTGTCAAAATTACTGAGTTGATTACCGCCAACAATATTGTATACTGTCGATTACCTAACCATTGTTGTATTAAAGATAATGACAAAGCAGATCTCGCTGCTAAATGACCCTATCCCTAAAATATCTGATTTCAAAATACTGTAAAAATTGATAAGAAACATATCAAAGAGTCTTTACACACATGAAATGTGGCAGTATCACGGAATGATGTAGTGAATACAACACTTCATAAAAGCAATCGAACCTTAGAAGAATGAACTCAATATGGAGACATAAAGCAATTTTTTGATAAATAAATCTAGCATTATAGTATTCCTGAAATACGTAAACAATTATTCGAAACTATAACATTTATGCCATCACCTTGATCCGTGTTATGTAATGAATATACCATCCCTTACTTTAATACCGTTTCATCTGCCTTCGCTAACATACCCATTTAGATCCCCGGCTAATCTGGAATCTTTATTTATAATGTTGCTACCCACTTGGTTTTATCAAACCTGCTTGTTGCTGTCACAACCGTTAATGTCCATTGCGATGGATAATCCCTCAGCTCATGATCTCCATGTTTCTGTCACGGGATTCTCTTGACGGTGCTCAATATACATAGAGCGGTAATTGCCATGCTAATTCAAATGCTGCAGATGAGAAAGTTCCAAGGTGTTCAGACTCAACATAACCAGCCTTATCGGTGTAAATTATGGCTGTAGTGAGTTTCATACAAGAAAACAACCGATTTTGTATCACAGTTCATGGCAATAAAGATGAACTTAGTGCTGGTAGTTAAAATGAATCCGCCTCAGCTTGATATTAGAGTCATGAATTATATCAACACCATATATACATGCAACGTTTCCAACAAGAACGGATCCATTTTTGTTCATTGAAGCTCTTCACTATTAGCCATATACTAATTCAGATCATACATGTGCAATGAGACACTTCTTCTGACCACAACATTGTGTATGCCGTTGTGGTAGCGGTGTTGAAAATGCACTCATTATTCTTAAAGCTGCTTTAAAGCATTTCAGTGATATCGCTATAATGTCATCAGTGTGTTTTTATATAATGCTGTCTAGAACCGGGGTATCATGTCCCACCCAATCAAATTATCCTGACACCAAGTTTATCAATCCTAACATTAACGTCTTAATGCTGAGGGCTAATCAAGGCATTTTATTGTTACATTTATATAAGTCTTTGGTATGACCCAATCTAGGATCAAAACTGCGACCTCCCGCATCTAGGGCGGATGCTCTAACCGGTTTGGCAATCTGAACAATAGGAATAAATAGTCTTTACACTTAGCGCATTATACAGGAAATGATAACTAATACAAGTCACATGATCTTTTACAGGAGTCTTGAAAGACAATGAAACAACCTGAAACAATGGAAAACTGCACATTTTCTCTAATGGCTCAATCCATGAACTGATCTATAATTTACACTTATGTATTGAGCTGTCAAGTTATGTATCAATCATCTCTCGTGGGGTACCCTGGGATACGAAAGGTTCAATGAAATGCATGTTCTTAGACGTACTTTGTATGTACTTGTTCTAAACATCTAATATTGGCTTAATTCTGTTCTATGAATTTGAGTAACTTGGGCTGGTGTCCCATGCAACTGAAATACATTAGTTGCGAAGCTCACACAACCCAAATCATACTAATATGAAACATGTCCAAGTGTAATACAAAAACGTATATAATATATGATATCCAGGAGAGTGGTAACTAGCAGTTGACAATGAACGCTATATGAAGGACGATACCATTCAGTGACGTGAATTTTATCATGGGAAGACTTACTATGCGTATGAATGTATTTATATGTTTGCAAATTGATATTTAAATGATAATGATGAAATAAATCGTGTAGTACATTATTCATGAAGCATCCTAATGATGATAGCATTCTATTATATACCAAAGATGTGTATTTATACCTTGGGTCAATTCTTTCGAGGGGAAAAATTATTACGAAATACTGTTTTGTTGTTGAACATGTTATTCTCTGCTATGAGATCGCTTGAGAGGAAAAAACAATTTGACGACCTCCTGATGTACCGAATAAAGTGCGGGTTCATAAAGTAATTTGCCAGGTACGTTATGGACACCTACCTTGTTCCTTATGAATCGCAAAAGATCTTGAACAGCTGATGTTTCGTATATTTTGTATCTATTTTCATTTTGCAAGACTGAAAATAGTAAAATAAAGAACGCAATAATATATTTTTGTATTTATTCCACTCTGCCATTTTAGTTTGAAAGAATGTTCCTACTATAATACTTAAAAAAGACCATAAAATATATAATAGTCACGAAAGAGCTATATAAGAAAAAACATTCTCAAGTATAATCTGCGACCGCCGTGCCAAAATTTAAACATTTTAATACAATTACGTTCCCATCGGGCTTGTCGAAAAATAATTGTCTGACTGAGGAAACATTGCTTGCGCTGATGAAATCAGTAAATGTATTTGAATATATTGACATAGATGCCTTAATACAGCAAAATCTATATCTAATCATCACTGCCCTAGTTGAAATTGAGATTTGTTTTAATCAGATTGAAACCTTAGGTAGTTCAAATATCAGCGAAAAGAGGTCAGGTATAAAATCAAAGTATCACAATAAATGGCTGACTATAACAAATTGGGGATGCGACCATTGATCAAATCTCCTTGCTTTACTGAGTGAGCCGACATAAGACGTGTTATTTATCCCTGTGATACGCATTTGTATCCTTCAGCAGAAGCACCATTTTCATATTCTGGTTAGATATGGCTACACAGAAAATGCTTTGACTTAAGTAAACAAACAATCAAGCTAGTGTGACAAATTAACTGTTAATTTTTATCCTTGCATGTATCTTGTGAAAACGACTGCCTTTAGGACATACTTCATAGAAGCCATGTTCGCAGTGTGTGTGTGTCTGTGTGTTTGTGTAAGCACCAGCAATTGATTGGCAAATACGTGATGTTCTATTGTGCTTTAACGTATGATCTCTATAACTTTATTTTGACAGTTCAAATATGCTGTTACATGTACATGTGACAACTGTTTTTCTCATATTTTATATCCCACTTTATTTCCTTAAGTTTAAGTCGTAAGACATATAACACTGTTTACTGAAAAAAATATGATGAATTAGCTATTTGGGGCTCGTTTACTGCGTGGTACATATTGTGTTAGTCCTTTAATTTAATCATGGTAATAAAACTACATATTTGGTACAGGAATTTCAGGTGTTAACTGTAGAGTTTCTTTGGCAAAAATGGAGAAAAGATTGTGTTGCAGAGAACATTACATATCATTGACAGTGATCATTAATGGTTTTAAGGTAATTAGTCTTACTTTTAGTTGTGTAATGTTCTAAACTAGAATATGGCATCCATGCATAAAAGGAAAATATTTATTTCTGGTTGGTGTCTTTTAAAATACAAATACAAGTCTCCAAACTTTAGTGTACTCACTAATTACATAGATCAACTCTTTGACGCTTTCAGTAGTACGCAATACACATTTTAAATGTTATTTATAATGCAGAACATAAAAAGGACTAAATTGATCGTGACAATGCGGTAATGACCACAAGTAACCAGATACACAGGCATATTACAGACATATACAATCAGTTTAATTTATAGAAGTGTGACATTGACTCGAGTGAAACAACACGATATGTTTTCATTAAGTTTGGAGATAACTGCTTTTAAAATCATTTGTTTTTCAGATGCTATATAGCATTCCCTGTCTATAATACAGCAACATATTGTGGTGTAGCACTAATGATTGCACACATTTACTGGCATTCGAAGAAAAGGAAAACGATTATTTAAAGACAATATACTGTGCATATCCAGTGACCTATAAAATATATTCGAGTTAAAACTGTTTCAAAATATATTTTAAAGTATAATCCCATCCAGACCTTATTTAACGAATGTCGGAAATTATGTATTGACCTTTGCAAATTAGATCACAAGAAGACATTTAACTGAACAAAGTCAATAAAAAGTTATTATCTTACCATCCTTTAATTCTTGTGAGAGTGGCTTTGTCCAATCAAGATCAAAAATTTCTTTGGGATTTTCGATGCCTGGAACAGTTTTCGTCTCTATCCTGTCGCTTGTAGCCTTTAGAAACATTCAAGACATTCGTATATGGATTAAATGAACTTGCATTGTCAATTTTGCTTTTTCCGCAGTCAAACTTAAGAAAAAACAAACAAACGTAGACATATTTCCCATTTTTAAATCTCTTAGAATTGGATAGTCCAATGAAAGCTGTTCCATAAGGATAACATTAAGACATAGCAACAAGAGATAAGGATAACATTAAGACATAGCAACAAGAGATACCATCCATTGTTTTGTATTCCACATTTAAACTATTTTGTATATTTACCCAGTCATTTAACCTGGCTAAATACAATATCAAACCAACCTTCTCTTCAAATATAGATGCTTTTAAAATGTGTTGCATTGGCATAAATGACATCATGACGCATACTGTGGAAAAGACATCTCAGAAAAAGATATAAATAGTCAAAACTATACAATGCCATCACTTATATCAATTTTTGCAATATTTCCATCAAATGTAAATAAAATTTCAAGTGCCAAGACATAATTTTCTAACTCTCCCCTGTTTCTGGTATAAGGTAGAGTTTCAGATCTAGATAGAAAACATTGTTTCCTGGCTCAGAAGTAACCTCCCATACAATGCTAAACAAGAACTATTATATTATGCACAAAGATCATAAGTTTGAATTAAATATTTATACTACAAATAATGCAAATAATAATAATAATAATAATAATAATAATAATATTAATAATAATGATGATAATAATAATAATAATAATAATAATAATAATAATAATAATAATAATAATAATAATAATAATAATAAAATAATAACAGTAATACTATAAATAATAATAATAATAATAACAATAATAGTAATAACAATAATAATAGTAGTAATAATACAATTACTACTAATAATAATAATAACAATACTAATATTATTATCACATGACTAATACAAATAGTTTCTTATATCAACTGACTCTGATGAACAATCACCTAAATAACAGAAATGAGACCAAGATATTTTTACAAAATATGTAATAGATTCTACAAATGAACGTTTGCATAGGACATCTATATAGCTGAGCGTGGTTTAATAATTTGTAAATATGAAAGTAAGCCTATTAAAGTTTGTAACTAAATGACCTATCCCAAACTGCTTGATCAAAGTAAACATTTATCTATCAGCAGCCACAGATTCCATCGCGATCACATTCGTCATACACATAATTAATATCTTCAACAGGGTCATGCATTAGCGTGATATATGTATTCCTCTTCATAATATCGTTGGTGAACATGACCCCTGACAGATCGACTTCTGGTTTATTATGATCCATCCAAGTTGATCCCATCAGTGTTTAAAATTAATCAGGAAGGACTTTAGCGTTAGACAATTTAGAAGACGTTACTTCCTTTCTGAGAATATGTTTTTGGGAACTTGCTTTGCCATCCGTTTTAACTGTTGATTGTCATTTGTCAGTTCTGATAGTTCTTCTAATGTATGCGAGTTAGGTGCAAGTTTATTTTTTGTTTTTTGTTCTAGTCAGTTTGTTTCTGTGGAGGCACACGTTTTAGGTGAAGTTCATCTGTTTGAGCTACATATTCATCTTCCTCAATTTTAGGTCTGGTTGATGTAATTCTTGTCTATGCCTACTTAAATATGTCACCATACTGTGCAAATCTGTTTTACAGTACGTACCCTGTAAATTCTCTAATTGCTCACCTGATTCATACATTCGTTTTTTATGAGATGTTTTGTTTATCACTAAATTGTTCATGTTACGGAGTGGAATCAAAACTGCACGGATTTGGTACTCAACTATCCACTCGCAACATTCTTCATCACGTTTTTGTCAGATTTTCCAGCATTGACTGATACTTGGATAGTTATGATTCTTTATGTTCTCCAATGATATTTATGACATCAGTAATCATATCTGGTAAGCGGTAGGTAACTACTGCAGTTGTTCTTGGTGTTTTCCGTGTCCATGTACAGCTTATGAACTGGACCCGGTTCATTTTCTATTTCAGTAAGGACTGCTTTGTGTTCCCTTGTGGAATATGATTTTGGACTATGTCAGCGGCATGTTCAACAATTTCTATTATTTGTTTAATGAGCGGAGCAAATGTTTGTTAAAATAACAAACCCTCTTGCATTTGTCGCTGTTGAAATATATATCTACATAATTTGAGACGAGATTACATAATATTAGACCAATCAGTGTTGTTCAATAGCCTCTTCACGGCATCTCTGATCGTGATCTGTTATGATTTCAATATCAGACCTTTTGCATAATTGTTTTGTTATTGTTAAATTAGTGTGTGAAACATCTTGTGAGACACAAGTTTACATCTAAACAAACTTATGTACCAATGCAACTTCCAGCACATCAAATGGTGACACAAATATACGGCTTATTTGTGATCTGTGCACACATACATGGACTTTTGTTTGTCTGCCACATGTTTTATATATTCTAATCATTAAGCCGATAAATGTCACCTTCAGTGACCTCTATAAATTCCGTCAAAATATTTTCGTAAGCAATTTGAGTTTGTTCCATTAAATTCCATAACAGTTCTTTGATACACCATTATATTTCTCCAGCCATGCTATGTTCGTTTGAATCAGTTATTTGAGAACTTTATCGCACGCGAATAACGGGATGATTACCGTCAGCTAATAGCTGTCAGTCAATGCTAGTTTTAGATTAGATTCAAAGCTTATGTGTCCATATCCATCGATAATTTCGACCATACACTCATCCAAGTGACATTCAATTTTCTTTTTTCACCTCAAGTTTGGTAATCTCCTATTTTCTTTAACAATTAAATGCTCTGCAAATTTAGCTTGACCTATCAATGCTGTGTTTAGTAACATGGCATCATAGCGGTTATGCCTAAGGCTTATTTTGATATATTTAATCCACACGCTTTTATTTGTGTTCAGAAATTACTTCCTTGACAAAATAAGGGTTTAAGATCTCTCACAATAAGCTAATATAACAAATTCTCCATTTTAAATTACTAATTAAGAACTGTATATTTCATATGAACGCACGGCCCCTTGTAATGGTAATCATACACATCCAAGAAACAATAATTTTAAGCCAAACGCACATTAGCACGTAATTCACGTAGATATATTTATTGTATACTTCGATATAGATATACGTCTGATATAAACGCAATGTATATTGATAGTTTGTACTCATAATAATTAATGATTAATTAAATGAAAATTGCTAATCGTTGTAAATTTTGATTGTACAGGTTTATTAATCTGACTAGTTTGTTTGGCTTATATGCGAGTATATACGGTAGTTTATTACTGCATTTACAGTATAACAGGTCTGATTAGATAAATTATTATCATTATAATATATTTAGTGTATCCTGCATATATATGTATGTATGAATGTAAGTATGAATGTATATATATATATATATATATATATATATATATATATATATATGTGTGTGTGTGTGTGTGTGTGTGTGCGTGTGTGTGCGTGCGTGTGTGTGTGTGCGTGTTTTTGTGTACAAAATGTTTGGATACAAATATTGCAGTATTTAGGGGAGATTGGGACGTAATATTTCTGTTCTGTCACTGAATGTTTGAAATCATAATCAGTGAAAATTAGGAAGTCTTTTACTTGCAATTATTAAAATGACACTATGTATTGTATTGGGTTAATTTTGAGTACAGCAAGAAAGATGCATTTGCACATGGAATATAATCAAAATTAAGGCACAATTTCGAAATGTGCAAACATTGTAGTCAACACATGACATGGATGATGTAATTCAGATTTGCAGAAGTAAGAATGTACATTTTAATGAAATTCAAGATGTATAACTGTAAGTAATTTTTTTAACCATTCTTATTACTAGCTAAGGAAGACAGATATGCCTTGTCATTAGCAGGTTAACTATAAGGACACTGTATGGCATCTATAGACAGCCTATATATGAAACATCAAGGAAGTTAAGGTGGAATGTGCTAATGTAGCTGGTATGTGGCTGTCTATGGAATATCGCATTTAGTTCAGACAAATTTGCTCGACAATAACAAACAGCGTTTTCAATGTGTGTTTGTGAACAAAGTTGCTCCTAAGACACTAATGGGCACCCGTGAGTTCACGTTGCATGCGAGTGCAATATTGCACAATACTGAACAATTGTGTAAAGTTAGCAGAGGACAATTGAGCACTTAATAATATGATTAAGATCACTGATTAAATACAACTTTCAAATTACTCGGTGTTACTTCGAACACAGGGACATCTGTTTACAAAAAACATCAGTTGATGCATGAATCATGCCTCTTCGACATTTTGTAATCGGACTTATTTAATGAATCATCAATGCAAACAATATCCACCAATATTATATTAAATTAAATGAAGAGGATCATATTTCAGTCAAATCTGAAAAGCCAACCCACAAACGACACATAAGTCATAAAAAGGCTCATATCGAATTCCATTATAATTGCATTGTTGAATGGTTCTTGATAACATGAAACGTCCCATGTTGTTTATTAATTTGTTTAACATGGCACATTTAACTTAAAAACACATTTTTGGTAAACAATTACATCTATGAGATGTATTTACCGTCCATACTGAGACTACCCCACACATATATGTGGATTAAATACCTACCATCAACTTTGCTAGCAATCTTTAATAATTATGTCCAGAACATTCACATTCAAGTCAAAATATAATAATAATAAACGTGAGGACGTTGTATAGCGCATAATCATTAGAAGCTCTAAGCGCTTTGCAACATCTCTAATAATATGACTACAAAAAAAATGAAAAAGAAAATAACGAAATTGGAAATCATAAGCAATGCAGAAAATATTTAAGATAGGAAACATTCTTAGGACTTTACGTTTGTTCTTGCAGTCGAACAAGGTGAGTTTTAAGAGCACTCTTGAAAGGGATCACTGTGTCTGTGTTTATTTTCAATGGGCAATTCATTCCACATGGCTGGGCCCTGGTGTACAAAATAACGTTTTCCATATGAATTCATTATCATAGTCGGGATAATGTGTATAACATTGTCAGAAGAAGAAAGTAAGTATATTGTCGATATATACCCATGAGTGAGGCCGGATAGGTATGCTGGACTGGACTCCGTCAGTGAAACGTAGCATAGAGAACACATTTTGTGTTTGATTCTGGATCAAATGGAGATACAGTGTAGGGTAGATATCAGCGGGGAGGTGTACTATGATCTTGGTACTCTAAAGATGATCCCAGCAGCTGATTTTTGAACTTTCTGAAGTTTATGGAGTAGATAATTAGACGAACCAGACATAATTGATCTACAATATTCCAGTCTTGAAACTAGTAATGAACACACAAGTGTTTAAGTGGCTTCAACCGAAAGATATTTGTGAATGGAGCAGATGCGTGTAAGCTCAAACTATGTAGCTTTGTATTTGTTCATGACATGTTGGTGCTATGTGAGAGTACTGTCTAGAGTAACACTTAGGTTTCGTACTGTGTGAATTTAATGTTGGTGTTGCTGATATTCATTTTTAGATAAAGGATGTGAATGAGAAAGTGTTTGTGTAGTGATTAGAATGGCTTCACTTGTATCATCATTCATCTGCAGCATTGTACATGACATACGTGATTTACCATCAGATATGAGCCTCTCAACCTCTTGTATGGTAACATTAACTTCAGTTGGGTGGCTAGACCTTTATATTTGGGTGTTATTAGCTGTGAGACACTGGAGGATGATCTATTACACTTGAGAGCCGCTGAGTGTATAGAATGAAGGGAACAGGTCCATAAACAGATCCATGTGGAACACCACAGCACATATCAACAGGGCTGGAGTGTATTCCGTTTGCAGATACAATTTGTGTCCTGTTAAATATGTAGGATTTAAAACAGTAAGGCTGTATTGTGAATGTCAAATACCTGTTGGAGACGGTGAAGTTATATATCATGGTCCATTGTGTCCAATGCTGCAGACAAATCAATGAGGGTGAGGAATTAAATCTTTCCGCAATCCAAAGCAAGAATGTTATTAAATAGTTTCAAAATAGTAGCGTCATTATTGTGGCAAAGACAATATGCTTACTGTACATTGCTAAAAAGACTGACTGAAATCAAATGAGATTCAAGTTCGGTTAGAAGAACGTTTTCTAAGATGTTGAATGGGAGATTAGAAACTGGACCGTAGTTATTTAAATTATTATGATCAAGTGTTGGTTACTTCAATAGAGGCTTTTTTTTGGCAGTTTTGAAAAATGATGGGAATAACCCGGATGAGAGAGAGAAATTAATACGATCAGCTAGCGAGGACAGTATTTGGTCTACGCAAGCAAACATCATTGATATTGGAATTCGATCAAGTTCACATGACTATGGTGCACTCTTCGTCATGATTTTCCGGATTAAGTCCATAGAGACAGTGTCAAATGCTACTAATGGGTGTCGCTGAAATTCTGTATTGTAACTGTATGGTGATGACGAGTCAATTTAAATTTTGTTGTCAAGGGTTTAACAAATGGTTTGTACTTTGTACGGACGAAATTTGCAAATAGATCTAGAAGGACTACTGGAGAGTTGCTTCAAATTATTGTACATTTGTTAAATGACATTAGTATATTTGTGTTCCTTGACACTGGTATAATATTGTTATTCTACATGCATGTCAATGTTTGTAACGGTAACGAAGAAGATTTAGTTTGATGAAGTTAGTTATCCCTAAATACCAAATTAACTCTCCCAAAGCAGTGTTCACATTTCCTAAAAAAGGTCACATCTTACCTACCATCAACCAATTAAACCATAGTTTAAAATATGATTATGTACTTGCCCGACTTGTCTTAAGGATCCGTGAAGGGTGCTAAGTGTTAAAATTGTTTGCTTGCATTCGTGCCTATTATATATCGTTACATGAAACCATATGCCGATAATATTTCAAGGATTGTTGTTGTAATATGCATATTGTATTTATAATTGGTACCATTTCCGATTTGGATATATAACACTTTTAATGAAAATCTCAAGTCGTATTATCTATCGATTCAGTTGTAGTAAAACAAAACGTACAAAATATGCATCAGATTTGCATATCATTGAAATCCAAACAAGACATGAGGAAGTGTAGCAATAACAAGATTTAAAAAGGACCACCATTGGTTATAAAATATTTGCCAGATTAATATCCTTTGCAGTTAAGACCCTGCATAGATCACACAAGTTTTAACAATATTCCAACGAAGATACGACCATTGTTCAGGAAACGGTGAACTCGGATTTTGAGTCAGGCAACATGTTGGCAATTTTGGACGTTTGATTGGTACCATTTTAATTTAGGATCAGCATGGTTTTTATAGAGATAACTTACATGAAAATACTATCATATGCACAGAAAAAGTAGCAATGAAAACAACTTAAAAAAATTACAACTATCGAAGTCATTGTGAAGGTCTGGTGGGCATATTTTTTATTTTGAGGCTTTAAATATCATACAAAATCTTTAATAAAGTAATCAGTATCGATAGGGATATATTTTATGGTGTAATGACGAAAACAAAATAGCTGACTGAAAGTCTCCCTTCTTATTCAGGGTCACCCAGACATTTAGATGAATGTATCGTTATAACGTGTTGTGTATCTTATTAGTAGTTTAGAAAAGACGATTTAATAAACTGGCTAGACACCGTATAATTGCATACACATAAATACTATTATGTTATAAGCAGGAAAACCAACCATTAATAATTATAGAACTTCAAACTCACCTCGATAAACCGAAGTTTATCGTCCTTGTTCCAAAAAAGTAGGTGCTGAAGGACAGCTTTTGCAGTTGGTCTAGCACCTGGAACCCTAGACAACATGTCCTGGATAATATCTTTGGCGATGTATCCATCTAAATGCAGAATTATTACAAATATGTAGCAAGGTCATATACAACAGTACATATTGAAAGTAATAAACACTAGATATAACATATCAATGTTAATATTGACAGATATTGAATCTGGTTATTTCAGCAAAACAATAAATGGACATTTACGATTTTGTTGTGGGTTGAGACTACAATTTATATGCATGTGTTCAAGTTTGCCTAATTAATGTAGTTTGACAGATCAAAATATGATTACTTTCCAGCTACATGAATTGCTCAAAACAATACCGTCACGTATTATGGTGTAAACCTTGAATTCAAGATCAAATGACATCTGGGAAAATACAAATAGTTATCGAGAATTTGTTTTTGAGATACGATTATATCCAACTTCAAACTTCAAGCTAACAACGCTCAAAACATAAAGATCTATTCGTATGTATACAGATTACAATACATCTTCCTGATTTTAATGACCTAGGTTCATGAGAACAAGAGTTCTACTCTGCAATGAAATACAACTTGACTACTAAGGTACCCCATCCCTTACCCAAACTAAATACGAGGATTCTTAAAATGTTGTTTGCATGCACACATATTCATTTATATCAATTCGTTAGAACTTGTCCAGAAACGAAATACGTGATGTACTCGTGTCCAAGTCAAAGACATGCATTAACTTCCAAATGTTGTTTATATACTGAAAGGTAAGATAGCATTTAACACTAAATTAATTGCCATAACTCCTACCATTATACAGTGAACTTTTAATAGCCTGCATCATTCATTATCCTGCCCAAGCAACTTTACCTACAGGATGATGACGATAAACTACATTACCTCGAATATTTTAGTTAAATGTTTATACAAATCAATATTCCAAGATTTGCTTCCATCTACATTCCATGATGTGAAGCTCATTGATTATGCAATTTTTAAATCAGTTACGCGTTCGACCTCTAAATGTTTTCAGCTTACTTCATGTTTTGTACACATAAATGCATACGATCATTTCTCAGAATAAATAAAGGTATGAATACTATTAATAGGTCAGAATGAGTCTTATCACTTTCACAGTTCCAAAATTGCTTCTCTTCATATACTAGATGGATCTTTCTATTAGGCACATTTACAAAAAAAATTATTTCTATCATATCACTAACCAAGTAATGCGGGACACTGTAATATACATTAGCAGACATATTCCTATAAGTATAGATATGTAGTATGAAGTTCAAATTATTAATTGTTGAATATCAGAAACCTATTTTGAGGAGTACAACCAAATAAATGTAAATTAAACAGTGATACAAAAATGTATCAGTTTTAATGGAGCTTTTTCTTGAATGAATATGGTACATGCCTATTATTTGTAGCAGGGCTTATAAACAGTCAAATTTTGGGAAAAAGTGTTCTTTATGAATAGCAAAAGGAAGAAAGGAGAATGTAGAGAATTCGAGGTAAAAGTAATGTAAAATTATTTTTCTTTTATATATCATATTAAGGTCATTACGTTATCAAATTTCTAGCTCTAGTTGTTAAAGATGTCAACAAAAATAAATAAAACTGCACGGTCAACAGCTGTATACTCTTCTAATCGCTTGTACATAAACATCACACAAATACATACTTATTTTAAAGCTCGGATTTAAGAATGGTGGAAAAAAGAATGGTTGTAAATATTTGAGTGCACATATTCAGCTACAAATATGAAGGCAATATTGACACAAAATGACTGTACATTTATTTGTCTAGTCATATATTGGTTTAAAAGCTTTTTTCATAATATGTTAATTCATTAATCCTGGAAACTAACTCCTGGTTTATCTTTAATTAAGATATAAGTATCCATTGCAAAATGTATTCCCGCTTTACCACGCCAGTTTCCGTTACACAATAAACCATACAAGACATGCTGATTATGTCCTAGATAATTCTAGTAGAAGCATTCGTTAGCACGGTTTCACATACAATGAGAAAAAATGGTTTATCTGTGCAACATAATTTTCATCTTTGAATATGCTACATAAAATACCTATATAGGATGTTAACAGGGATACCGATCTCGACTAAGAAGAAACTGGAGTGGCATATACAAAATCTTAATCTTTACAGAGAACACTCAACAACCTTTTATTTGAAACTGATTCATTGAACATTTACAAGTGAGAGATGGTTCAAAGTTGATCTAATATCTCACTTCATTTAGACGCGTTCAGTTCTGTGAGTTGGCAAACAGGCAATTCATTGTAAATCCTGACGTTTTATATTTTGTCTTTAACTGTGCTGAGCTTATGCATAGATTTGTACATTGACAAATAATTTTGAAGAAAAATATGATTTGGTTATGCCTGATAAATATTTTACTATTTTTGGTTGTACATGCATGCAACGTTATCTAGGGTGAATTTGATATGCGAAGCTCATTGAGTTTGTAATGTCATATCGGGTAATGATTCCTTTATTAAAACGCATATTTAAAACGTTGTGAACTTTGATTGACAAGTTGCTATTAGAGTTTAATGTATTAGCATATATCAAGAGATTTTTCAGAACTAATTTTTAATTCTAGCTCAATTTTATTGTAGCTGACGATTAGAGCTCTCTAGAGCTGTCTTTATGTACGTATATATGTCTGTATATGTAGTGTAGCCACTACTGTAGACGTAGCTAAAACAAGGGTGTCGTATGCTGTCTGTACGTGTATACATATGACTATACATGTGGAGGATCCATGAACGGTTCGAGTAGCCGATATAAGTGTGGGCCAACCCAAGGACTCGGTGAAACTGTGGTTAATCAGTTTATGAATTGTACGACTACTGTACATGGGTCAAGAAGCATATATTTGGTCCAATTGTTGTTTCAATTGAGTACATTTTCATTTACATGGGATTATTTTAAATCTTAGTTGTATTCCAGGAGATTTATGTGAATCTCGCTTACAGTGCAGAATATTTGTAACATATTAGAATACCCTGATATTGTTCGGATTTTAATTGTAGGCCATACTTGAAAATATATGAATATTTTACAGTACATACTATTATTTGAACCGTATATGAAACCCATGAGGTTTCTTGAATCTGTATGTTAGCCGCAGAGGGGTTTACTGCGACAGTAACCTCAAGTTTGATTCACAACGGGTACAGAGCAATTACTGAAAGAGCTGTATTGAGAGATACGACGGATGACGGGGAAAGAAATAATTCAATTCTCCCAGTGTTAAAACATATAGCTGCAGCTCAGCAACAACCTGTTTTACCATCACAACTCGTTGAAGAAGTCACCAAACCTAAAATACGAAGGGAGAATATTGATCTGGTTGAAAGATTTCGATAAGAATTTAGTGAGGATATTAAAAATACTAAAGAGGTTGATTTGCTTGAAAAAAATACTAATGGGTATGTATGATAAATCTAAAATATTAAAACCAGATCATCAAAATGTAAATGATGATAATTTTATTAGATAAATATATCTTATATATTACGATAAAAAACAAGCCGATCGGAATTATCATAAGTATGATGAACATGTTGAAGAAATCAGAACACTTGATAAAATATATAGACAACCTCAATCTTCCTCACCGCAACAACAATTAAAAATCGCAATTGGATTATCTCCAAGTTGAATCACAAACGGTGCTTCAGGTGGTGGTCTTGTTACCTGTCATAATAATATTCTCTCGGATATGGCACAATTAGATTTTCATATCGGTTCAACGAGCTGGAAATAACTCTCCGGAAATAATAATGAAGCCCCGGATGTCTGTCAATGATTATTTCAAATTTGTATCATGGATATCGGTATATATCGATAATTTATTGATGAACGCTTGGATAATTACCACAATGAATTAGTGTCATCGCATTAGATAAATAAGAACTAGCTATAATGATCATACACTACAACCAAGCCGCGGATCAAAAACTGGCATCGTTCCTACGCAGAGAAATAGTACTGCAAATGTAACAGCAGTAGGTGGTCTGAAAGGTCAGCGAGATCACGATTTAGATCGAAAAATATGTAATAAAATGTTTAAATCCACATCCGACTCTGCATTTCATATAGACTCACCGGTTCTCAAAACTGATTTTGTACACGATTATCAATATTATTCCTATCCTGCAATACAAACGGACTCCCGATCAAGAATACAACTTCAATTTATATATACAGGTAAATATTTCCTACTAGCTGAAGGGTTTATTGAAGTAGGTCAACTTGTAATTACTAAAGATGAAAGATTAATATCATTTTTGGATACAGGTGGTTAATTATTGATAGTATGGCTATCAATTTCAACTGATACAATGATAAGTTCTGGTAACGTTGAATTCATGTTTGTTACGAAATGCCCGATATGGCATAGAGGATACACCATACTCCTCTAATCTATATTTGAAGCTTATCAGGCCTGTTAATTTTTGTTATATAATTTGTTTGTCGTTATTCTGTATTTAATGAATTATTATTTTTTAAACTCGTTGTTATGACGCTGTTACGCAATACCCGATATGGCGTAGAGGATACACCATACTCCTCTAAGTGAGTTGTCCTATACAGCGAGTCGCACGTGCCGCGCGTATAATGAAGGTTTCACGCGATTTACTTTATACAAGTACGGTAGACTACTATATAGGTACAGTGCGGGGTCTTTTTAAGACACAGTGGACATTAGAGCAGACCTCTAAACGTTACATTTGTCGGATATTAGAGCCAAAAAGTTGTGTGAGTTAGATACATTCTTTTTGGTATAATGTTTAAGTTGAATGTTCAGTTTCGGATTAGCACGTTCGTTTTTATCTATTGCGTAAATTCATTTTTATTTTTTGGAAAAATGTCCATTTTTATATTCAGCTCGCCGGTCGTGTGAATAGATGAGTATTCAAGACCAATGTTAACCAGTGGAATGGAGACGGACAATGAACTACTGTCGCACCGGAGGAAAGTGAAATGTTAACACTCGTAGTTTTATTTTGTTGACTACTTTATGTAAAACACGAATAGCGTGTTTGTAGTCAATAGAACCCTACATTTGCTTTATTGACTATTTATGTAAAACACGAATAGCGTGTTTAGTCAATTGGATAGTATTGTTTGGTTTTTATTGATTATATTTGGTGTGTGTGACACGAATGGTATGATTATAGTCAATTAAACCTCGTGATTTGATTTACTGACTATGTTGTGTGGGGTACGAATATCGTATCAATAGTCAATATCATGCTACGTTGATAGATATATAGTACAGCAGTGTACGACTATAGATATATAGTACAGCAGTGTACGACTATAGATATATAGTACAGCAGTGTACGACTATAGATATATAGTACAGCAGTGTACGACTATATATATGTAGTACAGCAGTGTACGACTATAGATATATAGTACAGCAGTGTACGACTATAGATATATAGTACAGCAGTGTACGACTACAGATATATATATATAGTACAGCAGTGTGACTACATATATAGTACGGTAGTGTATGACTACAGTCATATAGTAGGGTAGAAGATTCATTTGTGTGTGTATCGTGTGCTCATTATATATATATACCTATCATGATGATTTTTTTTTATAATATAAGTTTTATTTGAACAAACGTGTTTGTTATTTCTTCGAAACCCATCCTAATCTCAAAGGGTCGGCTCGACTACGTTACAATTTTGGTGGCAGCGGTGGGATTGTACTTTCTATCCGAGCAAACTTTTGGATTGTTTGTTTGAGCTTTCATATCCAACAAGTGTCGGGGAAAGCCTTTGAGACAGAAGTGTTTTGAGAAATACTATTTTACATTTGATTGTAAACGAAACTGAATTTGATCTTCCCTTAGACAAACAAGTTAATTTAGTGACGATCGTTTGAAGCGAACGGTTATCTAAAATCATGTCGTCCACTAGTGAATTGTTAGAGCGTGGTAAGAAATTGGGGTATGAGGGGGACGCTTTACGGCAGTTTATCAAGGACGAACAAAATAGAGAAAGAGAGCGACGCGCTGAAGAACGGGAGGCAGAACGCGAAAAACTAGAATTAAACGCACGCATCGAGCGGGAGGCAGAACGCGAAAAACTAGAATTAAACGCACGCATCGAAAAGGAAAGACGGGATGAAGAACGCGAAAAACTAGAACTAAACGCACGCATCGAAAAGGAAAGGTTTCAACGTGAACAGAAGGCAGAACGCGAAAAACTAGAATTAAACGCGCGTATCGAAAGGGAAAAGCTAGAGTTAGAAAAGTCTAGACTAGAGAACGATAGGGTATTTCAATCGAGTAAATTCAAAAAACCACAACTTCCAGCATTTGAAGAATATAAAGATGACTTAGATAGTTACCTGTTGAGATTTGAAAGATATGCTACTGCGCAAAATCTCCGAAAAGAAGATTGGGCATTACACCTTAGCAATTTATTGAAAGGTAGGGCTTTAGAAGTGTATTCAAGGATACCAAGTGCAGAGGCATCTAATTACGATTTGTTAAAGGATGCATTACTGAAAAGGTTTGAACTTACTGAAAAGGGTTTCAGGGAAAAATTCCGTTCTAGTAAGCCAGAAAAGGGAGAAAACTGTTCAATTTGTATACCGGATAACTAATTACCTATTCCGTTGGTTAGCTTGCGGGGGTGTCGCAAAAACTTACGAAGCAGTATGTGATTTTCTTGTCAGAGATCAATTGCTTGCAGTATGTAGTAAGGAACTATTCCAATACTTAAAAGAGAAAACCATTAATAAGTCAAGCGAGATGGCAAAACAAGCTGATATTTTCGCTGATGCGCACGGAGGGGTTATGAACGTGATAGTCCGGGACACGAGGGGTCCCAAGGAAAGTAAGCAGGTCCATTCAGATAAAACTAATTTTGGGAGGGGTTTACCACAAAACCAAAAGGATGAGTTAGTTAGGTTAGATCAGAGGGGACCTAGAAGTCAAGATAGACAGAGAAAACAAAGTTTCAGTTGCGGAGAATGGGGTTGTATGTCTAGTGCATGTCCGAAGCGTAAAAAGGATTTACCAAAGGCGGTAGGTGTATCGTATATGGTAGGCTCTTCAGCTTGTATAGAGAGTAATAAGAGTGGCTCCAATCAAAATGCATCAAACGTATCAATACAGTGTGACGGATTAGTGAATGGGGTTAGGGCCTCAGTACTTAGAGATACGGGATGTAATACAGTAGTTGTTAAGCAAAGTCTGGTAAGGCCGGATCAATACCTTTAGGAAACGTTATCTGTCAGATTGATGGATAATACCGCAGTACAAGTGCCGACTGCATGCGTACATATCGAAACACCTTATTTGACAGGCACAGTGACAGCATGTTGTGTAAAGCGACCTCTGTATGATCTGATTGTAGGTAATATAGAAGGGGTAGCGAATTTCGTTGTGCCAGGCAAAGCAGTGGCCGATGTTCCAACTTCTATGGCTGCTGAAACTAGGTCACATATATCTAAGAGTAAGAAGCCTTTGCCAAAACTAAAAGTACCAGATGCCATACCGATGATAGATAAAAGGACACTAATTGAAGAGCAAAATAAAGACGAGTCGTTGTCAATAATCAGAAATAAAGCCGCGTCAGGGGAAGTCATGAAATGTAAAGGTGGGGGTAGCTACAGGTTCAAATATCTCAATAATGTCTTGCATAGGGAGCATACTACTAGTGAAGGCCGACGGTTTACACAGGTAGTAGTGCCTCGGAACTATAGACCGCATGTTTTGAAGTTAGCACACGAGTCGACGATGGGGGGGGGGGTCACCTGGGTTGTACAAAAACTAAAGACCGTGCATGTGCAGAATTTCATTGGCCAGGGGCTCACGGTGACGTAACTAGGCATTGCAGATCGTGCGACATTTGTCAGAAAACGCAGTACAAAGGGAAAGTGAAACGCGTACCTATCGTTAAAATGCCTTTAATCGAAACTCCGTTCAAACGCGTGGCGATAGATATTATTGATCCATTATCACCCCTTACAGACCGCAAGAATAGGTACATCTTGACTATGGTTGATTATGCAACCAGGTATCCGGAAGCCGTCGCTCTACCATCCATCGAAACTTAGCGAGTAGCCGAAGCCCTAGTAGAAATGTTCAGTAGATTAGGGATTCCGGAGGAGATTCTGACAGACTGCGGATCACAGTTCACATCAGAACTCATGGCAGAAGTTAGTAGGCTTCTATCAATCAAACAACTATGGACAACTCCATATCACCCAATGTGCAACGGGCTGGTTGAGAAGTTCAATGGAACACTCAAACAAATGTTGCGACGGATGTGTGCAGAGCGTCCGAACGATTGGGATAGATATCTCCATGCAGTATTATTTGCATAACAAGAGGTTCCTCAAGAGAGTCTAGGGTTTTCACCATTTGAACTTTTATACGGAAGAACGGTGCGAGGGCCAATGAAAATTTTAAGACAATTATGGTCAGATGACGGAACAGATGACGAGATTCGAACGACATACCAGTACGTGTGTGATTTGAAGGACAAGTTTAGAGAGACTTGTGCAATAGCCCATGAAACGTTAAGGCAAGCTAGTAGTCGCGCAGCTCGCTACTATAATTCAAAAGCGCGTGATCGGAAATTTAAAAAGGGTGACAGAGTTTTGGTTCTCCTTCCAACCGAGAGAAACAAATTAATGTTACAGTGGAAAGGTCCATATACCATCATAGATGAAAAGGGAGGCATGGATTATACCATCGAAGTAGGTGGAAAGTCCCGTATGTTTCATGCTAATTTATTGAAACGGTACTACGATCGGACAAATGCAAAGCCAGACCAAGGAATTTTAAACGTGGTCGGAGTAGCCATCATTGAGGAGGATGAGAAACAAGAGTCAGTTCCAGGTCTTAATTTGAGTGGGTTACTGGAGTGCGACATGGGAAAGACTGTATTCAATATGAGTCCCGATTTGACTGAAAAACAGAGAAAGCAGGCTCAGGATCTCATCAATGACTATCCCGACGTGTTCTCGAACAAACCTGGTAAGACAGATGTGCTAGAGCATAGGATTAAACTTACATCGCATGAACCATTTCGAGTCAAGGGGTACCCAATGCGTCATGCATCCAAAGTTGCCCGAACTAAACAAAACGTTCATTTTGAGAACCGATGCTTCAGAGTTGGGACTAGGGGCGGTTTTATTACAGGAACAAGATGGAATCAAGCTCCCAGTCGCCTACGCCAGCAGGAAATTACTTCCAAGAGAAAAGAATTTCTCGGTAATATAGAAAGAGTGTTTAGCAGTAGTGTGGGGAATAGATAAATTCCAAACTTACCTCCAGGGCCGAGAATTCAATCTGGAAACAGATCATCAACCTCTACTTTACCTCAATAAGGCAAAGATTAATAATTCACGGTTGATGCGATGGGCCTTGTTGTTACAACCTTACAGGTTCCGAATCGAGGCAATCAAAGGTACGGAAAATGTAGGTGCGGATTATCTCAGTAGACATTAATTATCTGGTTACCCATATCGTGTAATTTCGTGGCTTTTAAAGTAAATACACTTTTTAGGGGGGAGGTGTGTTACGAAATGCCCGATATGGCATAGAGGATACACCATACTCCTCTAATCTATATTTTAAGCTTATCAGGCCTGTTAATTTTTGTTATATAATTTGTTTGTCGTTATTCTGTATTTAATGAATTATTATTTTTTAAACTCGTTGTTATGACGCTGTTACGCAATACCCGATATGGCGTAGAGGGTACACCATACTCCTCTAAGTGAGTTGTCCTATACAGCGAGTCGCACGTGCCGCGCGTATAATGAAGGTTTCACGCGAATTACTTTATACAAGTACGGCAGACTACTATATAGGTACAGTGCGGGGTCTTTTTAAGACACAGTGGACATTAGAGCAGACCTCTAAACGTTACATTTGTCGGATATTAGAGCCAAAAAGTTGGGTGAGTTAGATACATTCTTTTTGGTATAATGTTTAAGTTGAATGTTCAGTTTCGGAATAGCACGTTCGTTTATATGTATTGCGTAAATTCATTTTTATTATTTGGAAAAATGTCCATTTTTATATTCAGCTCGCCGGTCGTGTGAATAGATGAGTATTCAAGACCAATGTTAACCGGTGGAATGGAGACTGACAATGAACTACTGTCGCACCGGAGGAAAGTGAAATGTTAACACTCGTAGTTTTGTTTTGTTGACTACTTTATGCAAAACACGAATAGCGTGTTTAGTCAATTGGATAGTATTGTTTGGTTTTTATTGATTATATTTGGTGTGTGTGACACGAATGGTATGATTATAGTCAATTAAACTTCGTGATTTGATTTACTGACTATGTTGTGTGGGGTACGAATATCGTATCAATAGTCAATATCATGCTACGTTGATAGATATATAGTACAGCAGTGTACGACTATAGATATATAGTACAGCAGTGTACGACTATAGATATATAGTACAGCAGTGTACGACTATAGATATATAGTACAGCAGTGAACGACAATAGATATATAGTACAGCAGTGTACGACTACAGATATATATAGTACAGCAGTGCGACTACATATATAGTACAGTAGTGTATGACTACCGTCATATAGTAGGGTAGAAGATTCATTTGTGTGTATCGTGTGCTCATTATATATATACCTATCATGATGATTTTTTTTTATAATATAAGTTTTATTTGAACAAACGTGTTTGTTATTTCTTCAAAACCCATCCTAATCTCAAAGGGTCGGCTCGACTACGTTACAATGTTACTTATGGCACCAAAACAAGGTGTTTCTCCTCCCCCCCCCCCAAGCATACATTTGTTGCGCTACAGGATAAAACACGAGTAGATAACCAAAGCCGTAATTATATGATATTTAAAAACGTTGGCCATAATGAAGTCTCATTGAAAAAAAAAACGGTAAACAGGAACCATCCCAAAATATTTTACTTGTTTACAGCCACACAAAAGGCACGCGTATGCCATCGTATATTGATGTTTCTCTGACGTGGGTAAACAGACATTCAGTATAAAGCCTGTATTTAACTTACAACGACATTTAGATGATGGACAATTTGTTAATAAAATGAAATATAAAATAAATATTGTGCAACGTTGGACTACATGGCGAATTGTATATTGTTGAAACCTTCCAAAGCCCTTGTGTTTTACGAAATTGTGTTGGAATATTTTCCTTTCTTACAAACTTGAATTAAGTCTGTAATGTATTGCGGGTCATCTTGCATTTTATAGATGTATGAAATGATATATGTCATTGCTTTTTTGCACAGTATAATGTCATGATACCAGCTGAGACAGCATTGTACTTGTGAATACGGTGAATGTGTCCCAACAAATCTTGGAACATTATTCTGTAATTGTGATGCTATGCGGTTTAAAGTGCATACTATTATTTGATAAATGTCTCTGAAATTAGTACTTTATTGTTCTTATGTGTATCTGTGTGTGTGTGTGTGTTTGTGTGAGGCAAACTATCATTGATATTCATTGTAGTCTATATATGATCAGTATATAAAGTCTTTACTCCTATGGTCAATACATATAAAAGGAAATATTATCTCTTGCAGAATAAGTTCCATGTCCAATTTCGGAAACATTTTTGCCAATTAGTTAGTTATAGTCAATTACGAAATTCATACCACTAGTTGGGTATCAAATTTATGTTCACATATCAGTGTTTATATAGCAAAATGGGAAGCGTATATATGATTAGCTAATTTAAATGTGAATACAGCTATATACATCTAGGTTGCTTGATTTTAGTGTTATATTGTTAAACTGTAAGTAACAACCTTTCAACGAAGTTAAAACTGCAAGCAAAACGTAATGTTACTCTATATAACGTACTTACAGTACATTCAGGTCATCTATGTACATATACTGATATCATTTCATAACTGTTGGATAAACATGAGGTATCTACTATACATAAATGAATAACCATCTTTAAACATAATGTCGTATTAGTCACATAAATATTATATTGCAAATATAAAGTCACTTCATACAAGTGGCTAGATTTGTCTTAATGCAACCAAGTAATAAAACTATATGTACATTAATCATTCACAAGTTTCTGTAAAGGAATCAAAATGTGCAACATTCAAACTTCTGTAAAAGTTTGTAAAATGGAGGGTGATTCTGCGTTTAAAATTTTGGTCCCAAAACATTTCCTGCGTAGATGCAACAAAACTAAAATGAAACAAATCCGTCTATTTATCCTTTAACATAATACTTAAGATGGGAATATTCCCCATCCTATTAGTTTGAATATTAATACGCTGGAAACTACTATACATAAGATCAAGGTGTATCCATATTTGTATCTTCGACTGATCAATTTTTAATGATGGAAAATGACTTCAGAAGTACTTACCTTTAATTTATTTTTCACTTAACTTGAGATTTCCCATATATAACATAGGAGTGCTTCCGAAGATTTGTATATATGTTTTGGAGTTTAAAAATTTGATATTAAATAATATAAACTAAAATGATTTAGAAAAGACCGACAAAACTAATATACAATACTTACCAGATGTAGAAGGTAGGTCATTCAGCTTAAATTTTCCTTTATGAATATGATACTGTATGTCATACGATTCCTTCCCGAAAGGATGTTTTCCCCTGGTCAATACATAATACATAACACAACCAGCTGAGAAGATATCGACTGCAAGTGTCTGAAATGTTGATAAGATTAAAGCAATTTGCTTGAAACACTTGACGTGTAGATTAGTTTGCGTTTGTAATTTTTTTTTTCTTCTTAATATAATATTCAATTTTCAGTTACAATCTTTGAGACTAGAATATGGAAAGAGAATGGTTGTTCCATGTGGGAACATCTGATGCAATCTATTTGACTATCACCTCCTTTAATGATTTAAGTTTATCTTCAGCTCGTACAATACAAATGCCGATCAGATCACTAAAGTGCAATGATGTAGATCGCTATGAATGCTGCATACGAACTTTAATCAAGATATGTTAATATAATAATAAAGTATATATCGCATCCAGTCAACACATCAGAGTAAATGACGTCGACTAATACATCAACACTGTTGCTCAGATTTCTGAAATAAATTTGCAGGGATTCAAGATGAGCCAATTTCTTCAATTTAACAGTTGTGCTGAAACCAGTTCTCTCTTCTCTCTTGCTTTTACTCTTGCAATCAATGTTTCGTATACAAAGTCTCTCGGTGAAAAGAAAATGTGCATATGCATTTTTTAAAATTCAAGCAGAGGAATAAAATAATTATAAACGTAAACCGATATAAAGATTTTCAATATAGCAACCATTGAATCTATATTTGAAACAATGTTGGAAGCATTTCCTTATGGACTAACGGAGCAACACAATACGCAGTTTAAGAGAAACACCATGCTAATATGACCAGCCATTCAAAATGAATGTTAATAATACATACATCAATATAGATGTTAAATTTGATATCATTTTAATATATTTTAACATATGAAGTAGTCTGATAACAAATGAATGTTTACATGACTTTCCATTCAGGAGATTTTTTAAGTAACTATAGTACTGTTTATAGGACAGATGGTACTAAGGACATGGTAACAAATTAACGTCCTTTATGGTGTGTGGCCATTTTGAGTGTCAAACTGGTATCATGTTTAATCTAAGGCCAATCAGACATAAAATGAAGTTGAACATCCATGAAAGACATATAATGATAACATATATTTTCAAAATGAAAAATATATTGGTCATTGGATAAGCTTAACTTTGGGATGAAGTTGTAAAGTTCCATAGCAATCCACCAGGACGTTTATCAGAAGTAGATTGATGGTATGTTGTGCCCATGAATAAATTGTATCAGGAATCAATATGAAAGTGTTCGTACGACATGCTACGCTTGCCGTTAGACAACTAAACAATAACTGCACCTATAATGAAGTAATCATTTGCAATGACAAAATATATTATATTCAAACACTGCAGGGGCCCTATACTCTAATTAATTTAGACAAAGGAATATGTCAGTTCTTTGTAAAGGCTTGCTCCTTCAATCCAATAATCTCCAAATGCAATTATGTCCAATATCAATGTGTTTAATAAGTATGTGTTTGATTTGGGTAATATCAGAGAAAGTGAAAGAGGGTTTAAACATACACAGGCTAGACAAAAGATAATGTTTTAGCATGCTACAGTGAAGCTATTGTTTTGAACCCAATTGCATCGATGTGAGTTACTTTTGTTTCAGTGTTGTGCCAGAAACATCGACAAATCACCATATCGCATCGCCTCTAACGTTGAGGGCAAATTTTAAACAGATGGGATGGTGAACATTAACGATTAATGATTGATATTTTAAATAGATATGAATGAAACTCAAATATGAGCTTAGAAGTTTCTTATCAACATGGTTATTTGTTCCTTTGAATTATAAATATTACCAATTGGAATATTATGATATGAAAGAAATAAAGTGAAACCAACCTTTTAAGTAAAATCAACAAGCAGTTGTTTTCCTTTCAATACAAAACAAACGCCCCCTCAATATTATGAATGTAATAAAAACTAATCCTGATCATTCACCAGTCAATGGATAGATTATATTGATATCTATGTTCAAGGTGTAAAGACCATTGGGTCATTTTATTGCATGATGATTTAGAGTGTCCACATTTAAGAAGATCTATTTGATCACTTAACAAATGATGAAAATAGTTGTTTAATGGAAAGGTACATGCTAATAAATCTATATTATTCTATTATACAAAATATATCTAATCAACTAGATACAACATAGAACTACTACAAATATATATCTTAAAGTTATATTTTTTGAAGAAAAATTCATTTCACAGCATAATATATGTGAACAAAAATTGAATGACCAAATCCAGCAGTTAAGATGCAATACAAATCATTGTAATTGTGCAACAGAGATAAACAATTATCCTCAATCAGTTGTATTCTTCCTTATAACTCTTTTTCCATTGGTAAATATTGTTTGAACATTATCCTTGTTGCGTATCCAGCAAAACTATGGTGAAGGTTTAAACAATATTTGGATATCTAAGAGTCAGTTCAATATGGTCTTCACTTTCTTCCTTAGTATACCTACTTTGTTTTGATCCGTTATGGACATCTCTGGAGCTGCCCATCCCTCTGTTCCTTGAAAACCAGATTTTGAAGAAAAGGACATTTTTCCAGGAGGTAGCTTTCTACTGAAACCAAAGTCTGAGATTAAGGGCCTCACTCCACTCTCCGCACCGGGTCTCGATATCAAAATATTATGCGGTTTTAAGTCCATGTGAACTACAATATAGATGTGAAATTTTGTATTAGAGAATATTGATATGGAAAGGAGATGGTGCAATTAGTACAAAATACGGGTTTTAAACATTTCCGAGCTAAAGTCGCAAAAACGTTTGGTGCCATTATGTTTGTATATCTTTTTAATACTGAACAGAGAGCCCAGAAAAATCAATTGCTATCATACACCACAATTGATTATGTAACCACACTGCCACCTGTTACCTAAATATTACCATACGCCCACTTGTTACCTAAATATAACCACACTCCTACATGTTACCTATATATAACGACACTCAAACATGTTACGTACATTTATCCATACTGCATTCCAGTACAAATTTTGTTTGATAATCTCCTGCATTTCAAAACATATGTCAAAACTACAGACATAAATACATGGAAGTATCAACAAGCATCCCATGAAAACAACCGTTTTGTACATATTTCGTAAAAGTAACTAAATGAAAGATCCCCTTTAATGAAAGATTAAACCTTGTATTCAACGTATGAATCTGCATATGCGATAAATTCTAAATCACGTTAACTGAGATTATAGAAAATCAAAAATCTTCATCAAAACCATTGAGAATTATTTATTTTTAGGACCATGACAGCAATCAAGAAATTGTATTACCTAAACTAAATTAAAATATCATACCAACATGCTCCATTAAATATTGACAAGAATCATCAATTGCAAAGTTCAACCATTTTGATGACTTTCATACTAGAGAACTTGTAAGCAATAAAACCCGTCAATGAAGGCTAAACATATCGCTGCAAACTTGTATAACATGTGCATTTATAACAAATGCAAGTAATAAATCTATAATCTCTTTTTATGTTAGGTTAAACTCATGTTGAAATGTTTCTGACTTTATTTCAGGTACAAAAAAGCTGCATGTAAGTGAATTATTTTAAGATCGTGAATATGCTTGGTAAGAAATACAATGATTTTTTGGGTATCTCAAGCAATAAAGATTTATTCAAATATTTGATATCAGGATAGATAGATTTTGCCAAGTTTGTATATGGTTCTATTGTATATTGAGAATTTTACATGAGCAGCAGAGGAGGTGAACATACCAAGTTTTCAAGCGAAACTAAGCCTTCCACGGAGACAATTTTTAATTAAACTTTTTAATGTGTGGCTTTCCATTTTACAAAAAAGGGGACGAACAGACCAACTTTTAATGGCGTCGACTCGGAAATATGAGGCTTCTACCAAGTAGTAAATAAAATGGCGTCTATTCGGTAAAATAAGATTTCCTCATACACGCCATTTGGTTGGCGTTCGCCCCCTCTGCTGCTATGGGTTAACAATTGTTGAAAATCAAAGAGTTTTACGATGGAAATCCTTTCAGGACGAAAATCAAAGATTTTTAGGATTTCACAAACAGACTAATTTGCAAAACTTCACCGCGTAGATCAATCAAATTATTAGATTGATCGGTAAGTCTGAAATTAATTTTCGTTAGTAAATTATTATGGCATCGCATAAAGAGTCGGATTAACTGGATCCTCAACAATTAAAAACTCTGGAGGAGCTGTTGGTGCAAACGAATAAAGAATATATCCCTGCTTAGCCTGATTTGATTGTTCGAGATTTATTTGATAGCTTCCTTCGTTTGCGTCACACGTTAGATTGAGCGCAATCACCGTCGAGATATTTACATTATGCGGAGCAATATGCCTACCGCCGCCATCTGGGTCATTATTATGTTTGAGAATAGTTGCATCTTGTAATATATTGATAACATTTTTAACAGATTTTTTTAGTTCCTCAGCGTTGTATCCTGGAAACTTGAAATTACGCAGATCGGCTTCCTTGATATTGTAATCGGTTAGGAATCGTTGTTTATTGTCGCTGTTGTCATTGGTTATTGTTTGAATAATTCGTTAATTGATATATTCCATGTCAGATACAAGCTGATTTAATATTTCAACGTGCTTTTGCGGTTTTGTTTGCCGCAGTTGTTCTAGTTGTGTTTCATGTAATTAATTAATTTCATTAAAATAACCAGTGATGTCAGTTAGTGTAAATGAAATAGTAACAGATGAGTCAACTGTTTTTTTAATTATAAAATCACATTGCAACGTGTTTTTGTCGGTAAATATGAATCTATCGGCGAGGGTTATTTTTTTATATCAGGTAAATTATCTCGATATATGGGATTGATTTCATGATATGAGTGTACGTCTGTGGTTAAGTTGGCGGTTCCGAGTGGTTTTTCAGGCCAACCTAGCACTGATCTGATTGAGCTATTATAAATATCTACGGCATATCCCTCCGTATATATTTAAATTCCAGACGATAGTGTTGGTTCATGAATCGTTATAGCAATTTTCAATTCTTTTCCAGTAATGAATTTTATTCTGCGTTGAAACTCCGCATTGATTTGCGTAATTTGATATGACCCTGTTGGCAACGACACAACGTTCCAGTCTGGGGTTCCGTCGTCGCGATTCTTATACGAAAACACCAAACTGTTATTCGGTTGTTTACCACCAAATGCTACCGATCTATTATTAGGCCAACTATGATATACTCGTAAATTTTGCCAACGCGATCTCGCGCACTGGAACTGGAGTCGGGAAATTCACGCTGAATTGTGGCTTCATTGATTTTATTGATACCATACTTGTTCGTATCGGAGTAGTATTCTCCGCGATTCGTTGAAGCAGTTCGTGCGATGACATTGTTATTATTATTATTATTCATAGTTTTTAATGAAAATTCTTCTAATTTCAACATCGCGGAGTTATACAACTGAGTCATCGCGGAGAATTCAACATCGGATATGAAAGAATTATCTATTGACAGCGATATCAACTCGGATAATTTCGAGTACGCGTCTGATGCCACCCGGTACCTAGCTGTAGCGTTGCTGAGTTTTTTCTGAGAACACGATTATAACTTTTTAGTAATTGCGGTGGCGACTGCCGCGATTGTTGTTGCTGCGGTGATCGCGATTGGAACTGCCATTGGAGCCATCATGATCACCGTCGACAAAATAACCCCGGCGCTGGCCATCACACCGGACACCGAGTACACGGTTACGTCGATGATTGTTACGCTGCGGCAATACTTTTTTATTTTTTCACGATAACGCTCAGAAAGTGATTTCAAGTTCAAAACTCTTTCACGGTATCATGTCGGTATCGATGCAATTGTGATATCGCTGACTCTGTCAACGGGACTATTATCGGTTCAATTGATTTCGTCGATGTCATTGTTATTTTAAACCTGCTAGGATTTTTAATTATCCGATTATTGAACTGGTTTTAGAATCGGGGCGGGGGATACCGGATACAAATTCTATTATCCAAGGTAGCGACTCGCTAACCACGGACTCGTCGGAATTATTTATAGTAATTGTCAGAAAGATTGGTATATAGGGTGGAGGTTTTGGTATTTTCTCGAGTATATATATCAATGTGTTAACACCGCGGATACCTGTTGAGCTGAATTCCAAATCAAATTTACGGTGATGTATTATTGTAAGTCGGTAGCAACCTGGTACACCAGTATGTCTGTGGCCGACATAAAAATAATTTTTGTTTTCTCGGATCCAATCAAAGGTCCCACTATCAACTGTGTATACGATGTTATTAATGGCTCGCGCGTCGTGTGGAATTTTTGCTCTATCGGTTACCGCTTTAATTTCAGCGTGAGTAATGTCTGTCGCGAGTGAAAGTCCAAAAAACTTATCGATAACGTCGTTGATGAACTTCTTTCAAACTTTGATTTTAGTCTAATAATATCATTGTAAATCTCGGGATAATCTGCTTTAACATCTTCACGTCTCATCATCATCCCCTGCGCCTTCTTATCAGTTAAGAAAGTGTTAGAATTTAAGATTTTTGTAGGTTTGAATATGATTATCAATGTCAGAAAATTTCGTCGTGATATCTTGGGTTTTATTGCCCTCAAAAAACTTATTAACAATTTCGCTGGTGAGCTTTTGTTCGTCAATAGCGCTTTTAATTTCAGCGAGGGTCGGGCCAGTCAGAGATGTGGTTTCAGATACTGGTGTTCTCCCACAAAAGTTAACCACAATGGTATTAAGTATTGTTTGTCTCACCATAAACATATTAATATCTTTGAGAGTCATCGTAGATGTAGCCGGGACACCAAAGAAATTATTAGCTACGTAGGTATTTTGAGTATGTTTGCCAATAAACTCGCTTATTTCAGCAAGAGTCATGCCTGCCACAAGTGGGGTTCCAAAGAATTTATTGACGACGTTGTTGGTAGGTTTTTTTACCTTTTCAAATTTTTCTATTAGTTTATAAATATCATCGTAAATCTCAAGATAATTTGCCTTGATTTCGGTAGAATCCATCATCCTTCCTGCATCCTTTTAAAAAAGAATAAATCCAGAAGGTTTTTGATTTCAGCGAGGGTCATGCCAACCACAAGCGGGGTTCCAAAGAATTTATGTATGACATTTTTGCGAAAAGTAGTATAACCTCGTATATAATCATCCAGATTATGGCCGTGGGCAGCAATTGCGTCGGTGATCGTGGACACATGTGCGCCTGGTTTAAGTCGACCGCCGCTGGAATACAGCGCAACAGAGTTTTCAGCGGCGTCGCGCTGCCGTATCAAAATGTCATCCACGGATATATTACTGGATTTCAATTTACCCTGGCGATCTTGAAATTCAACTATTTCGTTCGGGTCGACACTTGCTAAATTTAACGTCTCAGCGATTTCATCTTCAATTATTTTTTTTTACATCCTCGATAGAACCCGCAGATGTTTCCGTTGTGGGTTTCGACGCTGACAGAGATCGTCCCCAAATATCAATCATTATTGTTAGCGCAACTTGTGTTTTCAATTTATTGATTCTCTAAAATTAATTTGTAATTTTCTACTCGTGTATTCATTTACAACCAGATGAGATGGTTTCTGTGACGATGAAATCTCCACGAGGACATTTATATCGGTGGATCATTTAATTGTTGTGTTGGCAGCGTGGAATAAAAAATCGGAAACTCTTTTAGTTTCATCGAAGAATTTATATACCGCATGAACTCGCCTGGTGGGGCTAGCCCAAATGAGTCGAAATAGACAATCCCACGGGGATCAATCGCGTATGCAACCCAGTGAGTTCCGGCCCACTGCTGTTATCAAGATTGATGATGCCGGTTTCAACGCGTTTAGGTTGTTTCGGTAATTGATCTTTCATAAAAAACCCTCTGAAGTTTTTTATTCGAAGTTTTCTCGCCGCATCAATTAAATCAAAGTTGGACATAGGAACCACCGATCCCCGAGTCATAGACTCCTCAACAATTGGGTTTCCAACTAATAAATTGTTCCTGGTATTCTTAGACCTCTTCCTTTGTACCATGAATGCGGGGTTCCTGGTAGGTATAGACCCTTTCCCTTTTTTATAACTTTTCCCAGTGGCATTCTTCAGTGCCATGTCTGCAGCAGTACCAACGGCTCCCAACGCCGTTGCCTTCGCCGCCGCTGGGGCAGCCGCTACAATTAGTGCTGGAATCGCAGCTAACGACGGAAATATACCGCCTGATTTTACCATTTGGGAAATTGCAGCTTTTGAAAAATCCACCTGATCACCTTTTTATTCTTCATTGCGTCATTGAAATGTTTTATTTGACGATCCCTCAGTGATATTGTATGTGTACCGCCGGACATCTGCGCTGGTTTCAACGTTACTGTGGTTCCACATTGCTTAGCGGATTTTGATCGCAATTTCTTTACTTGACCATCAGTTAATGAGACATTAACAACATTATATGGCATTTTATTGTAAAATACACTTATGCTTTCAATTGATCTATTTGGAAACTCTTCGAGTTTCATTTACATATTTTCCACTGGTGCATCAACAATTCTCATTCGTCCACCAACACCTTCGAGAAGCATTGATTTATCACCGAGAATGACAGCAACCGCTCTATAATTAACACCACCAGGGGCTATACGAGCCCTAAAATGTATGTCGACGACGGATTGCTTTGTTAAATAAAGATGTTCCAGCGAAAAGTAATAAATCGGATAGAGACTTTTAAAATCAAGTTGTGATATTTGTAAACCAGTATCAACATTTTGATCACGGCCCATATATGACAGCATACGATGATACACACGTGCTATGTGGTTTGCTATTGTAATCAAGCTGTATATCCTCGGATGGTTCCTGTTGTCCGTTTATTCTCAGCGAAACCTCACCTACACCTAATCGATCAAATATCAATTGACTGCGATGGTGGAACCTAATCGAGTACTATCCTGTAGCGCTATAAATATATGACGTGTGGCTGAAACGCCTTGTTTTGATGCCAAATGCCATGTAAATGTACCATCTACATTATCTTGTTTGACATCAGTCGTTGTTGTTAGCCAACTTAGCAATGATTTGCCGCCTGTGTCCATAATTGAGAGCAGTCACTGCTCTATGGCAATTGATGGGGTCATTACTGGCATCCATAACACCAATTTAGTTAAAATGACTTTACCATCAGGAACAGCAGCGGCATGCCAAATTGCTTGATCGTCACTACCCTTTCGCACTAACGCGATTGTATAACTTTTCTAACATTTCTGCAGAATCCAAATATGTGAGGGAGTGGAATCTCACATGAAAACTGTCGGCGTTGTCCTTGCAATGCTCCTTTTCGTGTTGCAAATCCTAAATTGAAATTACCATTAACGCCTCCGAGAATATCAAACGCAGCTGCGGGTCTAGCACGACGTTCTGGATTATCTACTTCTCGTCGATTATCAACTGAAGTATCATGCGGTGTTAGCACTTTAATGTATTGAAGGTGGTCAGGATGATTAGAAGTATCCTTTGCAAACATCGTTGATGGACCAGCTGACCTTGTATAATCATCAGAACATCTTGCTAGCCCGATTATTGTTGTGGCAACATCAGCCTCACGCTCAATAGATTCAATTTCTCTTCCATCAATGAGATATCTTGCACTTTCAAATAGCGCCATTATTCCGTTGTTGACGAAACCTACTCGGACATTTGCGTTATCTGCATATGGTGGATCATTATTATCAGTATCATCTGTTACGAGTTCTCCTTCAACTTCAATGAAAGCTTCACACGGTAAAAAGTATTTACTGGTATCTTGAACTTGAAGTTCAACTCGCGATCGTAGGTTAGGTTGTATAGCATGAGAGGAATAGTATTGATAATCACGGATGGAATCGTTCTTGAGCACTGGGGCGTCCATATCAAACGAGGGATCAGCTTGTCGTTTAAACATTTTATTAATATGCTAGTGTTTTCAATTGTGAAACTCTTTGTAATCATCGTCGTTTTCATTTCGTTTCAAACCACTTCCTGCTATCGCGTTCATGATAGCGTTATCTGTCACCGGTGAAGCCGTCAATGGCGACGGAGTCACCGAAGCAGCCAACGACGTTAGTTTTTCTTCCACTGCGCTATTTATTGCTTTACTGATTTTTGAAGGCATCACTGTAGTTGATGGCAGCACTGGTGGTTTCACCACCGACTTCGTCGCTGTTGGTTTCTTTCGCACCAATGATACTATTTTATCTTTCGCGGCAGAAAATGCCTTTCCCGCAAGATTTCCAACGATATCTTCGAATTTGCTGGTTCGCTTATCACGAATAATATCAATGGCTTTCATTGATAATTGTTTAGCTAACGGCGCCAATTTTGGGGCCATTCTGGTAAATAACCCCGCAATGGCATTGCCGAAACCATCTCCGTTATATGCTCTATAAACAAGCAATCGTTAGTTAACCACGTAGAAACTTTCGGGTTTATCATGGTTGTAGTGTATAATCATCTTGTTATAAAACTATTAGTTTTTCAATTAGTGAATTGCGTAGTCGCTATTGAAAATCTTTGATTTCAATCGCTAGCATCCATAGGATTTTCATGATAACCATGGGCGTCTATGTGATTTTCAACTAATTCAGCAATGAGTTCTCGATATACATCACTGTCCATGATACCGCCGGCAAATAATCGTCTACAGATATCATCTGCTTCATTAATTATTTCAATGGAATTGTTTCCAGCTCGATTTCCGCCCATAAGTACTTCTAATCGTGATATATCACTGAGAACATTACCAGTACATGTCACGGTTGCGTTGAAGTCCACAGGTTTTCCAATCGAATATTCGCTAGCAGTGTCCTTTTTAGTTGTACCAGTTTTATCATACTCATCAATTCCCTTTCTAAATTCTTTATATCCGAATTCTCTTTTATTTAAACGGTCAATCTCCTTATTCGTTTTATACAACCAATCGGCTCACTCATCTCGGCTTAATCTACTGTTTTTATACCCGTCTCTTAAAATGTCCTTTCTTGAATGAAAACTTTGGGAGGCCAAATCACCAAAAACCTTATAATGTTGAGGTTTTATTAATTGAAATCGTTTAATTTGTGTTATAGCTCCTTCGGTGAGTTTGTCTATAAAGGGAACACCTCTTGGGGTGACATCAACAGGTGCAGAATCATCAATATCAGCTAATCGTTCATACTCGCGCTGAGTTTTTATATCACTGGATAGCTGTTGTATCCCTGCGCCTATTTGTTCGGTCTCTGTAACTATCTGTTTAAGCGTATCAAGCAGCGGCGCCTTCTTTGATCGTTCTCGCTCAGGAATATCTCCGTATATCGCTGCTTCAGTTTACTTTTTCACATCTTTGGTCGCACTTGTTATCGGAGTAAACAGTTGTTCACTTGACACAGAACAGTCAGTCTGCGCTTGTTGTCGTTGTTGAAGTTTCTCGCGAAGTCTGTCTCGAACCGGTATAAACTGTTTAATTGCTGCTAGCCGCTCTCGGGCTAATCTAGTTGTAAGCGATTCACCTACCATATATTGTTTGTGAACTGAATTTTCAAATATGAAACTATCACAATTAAAAGCTGAGTTATTAAATAAATGTACCATCAAGCTAACGTATCCATCTCCGACAGGGTTAAACTGTACGACGCTATCCGCGAATGTTTCAAAAATATTATCGCTGGGGGTTTCAAAATTGTAATATCTGAGAACGGCGATGAACGATTTTTGTTAACGACGCGGCAACAACAACAACTACGTTAAAATGGAGGCGTCGCGGTGATTACTTGCTACCACATCCAGATCATCCAGTACGCACATAACTGCATGAGCAAACCCAAACTGCTGAGTATTCTTTCAGGAGAAAATCCATTGTGAGTGTTACAAAAAAGGCTAAAAAAAATTTCAGTAAAAGAATAAATTTTCTTCTGAAAATTTACTGAAAGCGTTTTTTATAGTAACGCCCACGTGATTAAGATACGTGTTTTTCCTCGTTTAATATTTTTCTAAGATCACGAACCTTATAACTAATTTCAGCTCGTTTTTGATACTCTTGGCCGAGCTTTTGGCGTATTGCTTCAACGGTGCTAAATAGCGTTATAAATACATTAAAGTCGTTACCGTACAAACAAGCATTTATGGACTTTTGAATTCCTTTCACGAGCCTGTACATCTTAGGTAAAACATTACGACCCTTACTAGACTGATACTCAATGTCTTCATATTCCGAGGTAATCCTGTCACAGTTGAGACCTTCAGATAATACTATCCCTCGATTTTTTAAATTTGAAATTTCAGCAATTATAGAATTTATATCTTTGATATCCATTATTTATATAATATATTTTATCTTTAATTAAAACAAAATGCAAAATAAATGGTATAAATTATGAGCGGTGATTTCATTCATGAGTCCCTTATTCAGGCCTTTGTGTCTTTGTTAGGGTTTTCTTTGGGCCGACAATCCATTCTGGCCTTGTGACCCTAACACCGATTCTATTAGCCGGTACCCCATTCTGTGCTACCCTCTGGGGTTCCCATGTGAATGTAGAGCTTTCTGAATCAATTTATACGATTTATTTTACACCCATTTACTTTGACAAACACATAATCTACGGCGAGGGGTCTAACTCAGCAAACACTGAATTAGATCTCTCAGAAGGTATATGTTTGATTAGGTGTGACGTGGGCGTGGCCAAATCAAACCAACATTGCAACCCATGAAATCAAATTCATAGTTGCATGAGTTGAAAAAAACACCAACCCACGCTACCGAGAATGTGATAGCATGAATTGCAATGTTGGTTTGATTGATGGGGTTCGCCCTCCCTCCAGCCCCCAATTAATAGAAAAAAACATCTTTTGTTTCGCCATCAAATAATGTATTTGCTATGGGGACCGAACACGTAGTTGATAGACCTGTGTTTACAAGACAAACACGCTACCATTCATACTACGGACCTGTCATACAGAATAGAGATTTTTTAATATATATATCTTCTGATTATACTTAACAATAAGAGATTTTTAAAATAGACAATTTTACTTTATCCACATAAATTTCATAGTATTTAGGAAAAAAATACTGAGTACACAAAGAAAAATAATATAACTGTTGTAAATCATTTCAATAGTATTCTGGGTTTTTTCAGTCATATGCCTGAGTTATAGGACTTAAGTACGTTTGTACTGAAAGTCACGCATGCCTGCGTCAGTGTACCGATCAATATACTGCACATCGTAGCGATATGACTGAAAATTTGTTAAAGCTACGTTAAACTGAACATGTGTATACTTAACAATAAGAAAGTTTTAACTGTATTTAAATGTAAATATAAAAATGCATACAGGAAAAAGGAAAATAAAACACTAAACAAAAGAATACAGTTGTAAGATAACAGCGTGTGTTCTCCCTGTTCTAATCCTTAAGACATATACAGAGGAATTATAACCACGCCCACTTACTTCAATGAATGGGAAACACTAATGTTTCATGCTCGTTCCGGCTGAGCGAACATAGGTAACGCGTTGAAATATAAAGAACGTTAATGTAGATAATCTAAGGGTTTAAATAAATACAACTGTTTAAATGACGCACAGTTTTAGCCAAGCGACAACAGTAGATACTTGACTATAGAGACATACAGAATACAAAATCGTATTGTCTGTCTAAAAAGAGTTTAAATTTGTATTTATCAACTCTACCGAAACTCATGTATTATACTCCATTACAGTCACGTATGCGCGCCGCGTCAAATACATCTCTTTCTTCAGGTGAGAAAGCAGACGACACAAATACAAGGAAACTTAGTGAGTAGAGTGTTATGAGTGGAGGGACTTATACATAAAGGATTTATCTCCTTTGAATCGTTTCAGGTGTATACGAATTTAATCCTGTGACCTGTCTTTTTTGACAGAGCAGTTTGATAAATTCCTTCTGCTACTCTTTGTGCTGAAGGCCCACACATGTCAAAATATTTTCCAGCCGCATTCATTGATTGAAATATTGATTCTTTGTTATTTCTAAATCAAATGATTTTACGAGTTTCTTTCCAACTGACTTACATGTCCCAGTCCTGCCTAATTTTGTATTCTGACTCTGAGTAACGACTCGTAGATTATCTAATTTATTATTTTGAGGGAACCCATCAATGTGATCGATCACAAAACCATATTTGATCAATCCGTTGTGACATTCGTATGCGAATCGATGACAATAATATTTCTTCTTCCCAGCTGCAAACATCTATAATCCCATATTATTCAGAGATCCAACCGGTTTCTTTGGTGTGCAATTTCTAACAACACCATCATTGGAGGCTTCATAATTAACAAGCACTGGATGGGGTCTCAAATCTTGGCTCATTTGTATAATAATACTACTTATCTAATTTATTATCTGCTTTAATTATAAACCTCTGGATATAATCTTGAGGGGTTTGGATGACATTGTCATCGTCGTTGACTCTGTCAACGTCAATGACGGTAATTTTTATTCGTTTGTCATAATTGCGTTTTAGTTCCCTGTATCGTTTGCCGCCGCTACTGAGACGTAATTGAGATTTTCCCCTTACCCACACCCCACATCGGAGACACGGGAGAGGGCCAAGGGAACCGTTGCGAACGCGCTGTTAATGATACCCACATAATTCGCTTCTGCATGATCCAATCATACGCCACTTGCAGTGATTCATTATACTATATTTTTTATTTAAATACTTGTTTTAATTATATGACTGAGGAATTCAAGAGATTATCAGCAATTAAGCCTTTCAAAAATGTTAAATTCAATCTCGAATGAACACTCAATAATGTGCCAAAAAGGACAATAACGGATAGAGCCCTGATACATAAAATACGCGATTGTATTAATGAATTCAAGCACGACGGTGCATCTCATAGCTGGTCAACATTTCGAATTGACGGGGATGACAAAGTCGCTATTGATGCCACCATGAATGACAGCAACGCAGCCATGATGTTAGCACAACTTGACAACAAAAAGTATTTTTTTACAGTGAAATGCATTATAAAATTAGAATCAGGTGATTGGTTTATACGAGACAAATTTGAACCGATTCTCAAAGACAAAAAAACAGTAACTCCTAGCAGTGATTCTAAGCCGGGTCTGTTAACTGGAATTGACAAACCATACTATGAACGAGCATATCCTGAAACAGCAGTTATGTATGGAAAATATCCGTTAAATGAAAAACCTGATATAGGTAAACTAGCACCAATGAAACAGTCGTCGTCGACTTTGTCGCTCAATTGTGTAGCAACACGAATAATAGAACATTTTACAAATACACTCCGTGGAAATAAATTAACTGATTTTAGACGTAAAAAAAATAATGAATGGGAGTTAACCGTGAAGGAGCGCGGGGCAAATATAAGCGATATAGTTAAATTAGAACGAATGCTAAAATTTCCAAAAACCGTTACAACGATTACCGGTGAGGTATTATATGAACCGAAATACACATCGAGAGGAGCTCCAATTAAAATCACCGACCACAAAAACACGCATGGACGTCCGCGGTCACAGGATTACCACAGGATAGAACAGTGTAGTATATACCTGAAGATTTCGTAGGAGAAGATAATTTCCCCGTTGAAAATAAACTATTTGATGCTATTGCGTATTTGAGTAGAAACGACCCCGTGTCGGTGTGGTTACTTCGCAGCACTGAAAACGACACGGATACATTTTGATCAGTTTGTAAGACCAAACAGTGAATTATACCGCACTGAAGCATTTCACAATAAAATGAAAAAACAGTTAGTGGGTTTTTAACATGTGGTGAAGCCAACAACAATGATGAAATCATCAACGATGAAATTATCAACGATGAACAATTATTGACAAACTGTTTTACAATCCCGTCGGTTGCAGCTCATTTTGCGAGAATCAAAAACGCATGGAAACCAACACGCGTATAATTCTTGCCAGACATTGAGGCTAGTTCTTTAGAATTTAATCATGGCGGTTTATGGAATAACAAATACGACCCTGGAACCACAGGTTCCTCGCGTATCATTTCAGTTGATATGGTTGCTTGTTACCCAGCGAGTTTTCTTGGTTATGGAGAGTGTACTGAGTATTTTAAACGATTTGGACACCCCGTACATGAAATGACTCGTGTTGCAATTAATGGGCCGCTGCCTGATTTTGAATTAACTGGATTCGCTCGTGTAGTATCATTTGAATTCTCTACAGGACTTCATTGCTGTTGTTATGTTTGGATTGGTAGACACATGTCTGAAAAGAAGTGGCTGACAATAGCGCTATTACGATTCATGATTGATACAAAAATGTTAATTTCGCTGACGGTCAGTGAAGCAATTATATCATATCGGAAATAAACCAATGTCTGGTTACCAACACCGGAATGTCTTCATAGTATAATTGACGAATACAGAAAACATATTGATGCCGACGAAGAGTATATCATTGAGTGGTCCAAAAAGGTATTCAGCCAACGAAACAGCGAAGCAAAAGATCTAGGCAGAAGAATAATTGGTAAATTCACACAAGGCGGAAAAAAAACTGCGATTTCAAACGATATTCTTCACGACTGATTATAGATAACACCGAATATGACTTTGTAATCGCGGATACAATATCCAAAAATATATATGTGGATCGTAAAGATGTTTTTTTTGTCCGATGGTACAAAATTTGGTACAAGTGTTACTTACAGCGACGGTTATGGATCCCCGTATACACATTTGAGGTCGCTGTTGATTACTTTGAAGAAATTGATACGGACTATAGAGTACTTGATGAACCATAAGCGTGAATTCAAGAAATTAATTAGATTATAACCTGATAGAATTCAATGTGAAGTAGCGCGTGAAATGATTCCTGAAACAACTATGGAGGAATTTTGGGAAGCATGGAGACCAAACGATTTTGTAGTGGCAAGTAGAACGATAGTCAGAGACACACTTCAGAAAAAGCTGTTTGAGCTTCACAAAGAAAAATTCCCAACACTTCCAACGCCGCTGTGTTATAGACCCACGGATACACGGCGGCAGAATATTGAAGTTGAAATTCCAGGCCGTGTGACTTCGTCAACGACAGAAAAACAAATTCTAGTATTAAATGATATTGTGCTGGTTGATATCAGTGTTGTCGAAAATGCATTACGTGCTGATAAATCGCCAAGGACACTGGGTTATGTAACAACGATACATTGCTCACAGGGATTAACCATCACGGATACAATTGTTTGGATAGTTGATAATCGCATTGAGTGGTCAAATTTAGTTTATCTTGCAGTATCCAGAGTAAGGCGAATAAATTAGCTTCGAAGAATTGTCCTGACAGAGTCAGGCGATGACGACACAACAATGGATGAGATTGATGTTAGCATCATTAATAAATAACTCTCCGGTTACAAACAACAAGACAAAAAAAAAAAACAACGACCATTTGATATTAACGCCGAATTAATAATCGCGTTACGACAACAACAGAATAATCACTGCGCGAGTTGCAATTGTATAATGCGTTGGCGTTATTTGGATAAAGATCCTCGCCGATTTACCGTAGACAGAAAAAATAACAGTCTCGGTCATGTCAGAAACAATGTGATGTTGACTTGTCTTGAGGGCAACAGACGCAACAGTGCTAGTTAAGACCAATCTGCGGCAATTGATTATCGTCAGGAATCACTTGTAGTTGTTCGCGTGTAAAGCCCCGCTGAGGGGCAGTTGAATCCAATTCATAGATTGGAGGTCTACCCGTTGATCGCGTTATAGGAGATATGCTATGCGTAGTGACACTCCAAATAGGATCAGTAGCCCCTTTTTTTACCACCTTCAAGCTCTCCTGGTTCATATAAATATCTCACGGTGACATTGCTGAGAATTGGCTGAGAAACGCTATCCCGCTGTGGTTGTGGCATAGACTTTTTTATTGCGTTGTTAGGTTTCATATTGATTGCTCTGGTAATCTCGTTATTTAGCGCTGCACCTACCCCTGGTAACCTTTTGACCCATTCACAGGATCGCTTTTCTTCGATGAATTCTTTTGCGTATTGATATCCAAATAACCGCTCAGCAAGAGTACGATTAAATCGTTCTACAATTGCCTAATGGCGATGTAGTGCAGTATGCCCCGGTCTGATGATGGCATTGTGATGTTTCATTGTAGATGCAACCACACCCTGAAATTCCTTGCCATGATCAACTTGTAGCAGATTTGGCCAGCGTAGTGGACCTCGTCGATAAATCCAGAAGCCACTTCAGTTGATGATTTTGTCTTTAGCGGCTCTGCTTGCTTGTATTGACTCAAAACATCAACTATGGTTAGCGCGTATTTGTAACCGTTGTCATGTGGTAAAAACAATAAATCAGCTTGATGAACTTCATTGGGCCCGGTAACATCAAAATGCGAGAAATTGATTTGTTTTGGACGCGGTAGATAAATTTGCCATATAGCCTGTTCGGATAAGGAATTAGCCGCAGTTGCCCTTTTCACTTTTGCGGCGTTGGCGAGTTTATTGATTGCAGCGTTACCCCTACATTATCCCCTAGAAGAATAATAAATAGATTCCATATTATTAATTACCAGCGCCCATCATCAATTTACCTTTCATAGCTGATTTTACCAACCACGAAGCCAATTTTTCTTTGAAAGATTTATCAGGAATAGCATTTAAAGCATGAATTAATTTCACATCCGCGAGATACCTGTGTTGCAAATTGCTGCTTTTAAATGCAACATCATGAACATGACACGCCTTATCAATGGCGTTTATCGGTTCTTCACCACGACGAGGTTGATTTTGATCATCAAGTCTGATATCTAATCGTGTTCCGGGGCCACAGTAGCTATATCCTGGAAGGTGCTTTTCTCCTGGATACTTTCCCACGGTGTTCCAGGGAGTTTTACTAACTTGGCTGCAATATCACCTCCTCGTTTTTTTGAAATCTAAATTTCTTTGTACCACATTGTACGCATTTACCAGAAAGAGCTGATCGATTATTTTTCGTTGTAATCGTCGTCAAGTCATTTGTACCAGTACGCGCCTTACACTTCACAAAATATAGATCCATAATTTATATATAACATCATGAATGTAATTGATTATTCAGCTACCCGACGACGGGAACCTATTAAACATCATGCAATGTTGCCGAATTCTATTCGCGCGATTATCATCAGACCAACTGGAAGTGGTAAGACGCAATTGTTACTTAATTTAATAACGAGATGGATGAAATGGAATAAGTTGTATTTAATTGCTCCCAGCGTAGATTATCAACGATGCTATGAAGTGCTAAAGGATTTTAACGATGCGGCGAAAGAAATTAACGGCGAGGATGTTATTGAGTTTATAACCGACATCGAATCCGCGCCGAGCACTGATGACATCGCTGTAAGTATTAACAATCTCGTTGTGTACGATGATATCATGTTAGACAAGCAAAAAAATCCTGCTATGATAGTTTCCCGGGGGCGTCATAAAAACACTGATGTGATATATGTTACTCAACGTTACACTCAAATACCAAATGTGATTTGCGATAACTGCAATATGCTATGCGTGTTCAACGGAGTTGATACTCATACGTTGAGAAATATTTGGCAAACTTGATGCGGTGGTGATATGGATCATAAACAATTTAGAAATTTCTTCAGCCACGCTCAGTCAATCCCACATGGAATTGTGACGATAAATTTGTCAGACCCTCGGACTCGATATCGTGTCGGACTTGATAAATTATTCAGCTGAAATCCTGAAAGGATTTTCGTCCTGAAAGGATTTTCATCGTAAAAATCTTTGATTTTCAACAATTGTTTACCCATAGCATCAGAGGGGGCGAACGCCAACCAAATGACGTGTATGATGAAATCTTATTTTACCGAATAGACGCCATTTGTTTTACTATTTGGTAGAAGCCTCAGATTTCCGAGTCGACGCCTATAAAAGTTGGTCTGTTCGTCCCCTGTTTTTGTAAAATGGAAAACCACACATTCAACCCTTTAATTAAAAATTGTCTCCGTGGAAGGCTTAGTTTTGCTTGAAAACTTGGTCTGTTCACCTCCTCTGCTGCTACATCTTTGTTCAATATCCAGTGGTTTGCTCCGATTTCGTTTAAAAACCATTGATATGGTCATTTGTAGATTCGACCACTCTTACAGCCAAGTTAACGTAACAGAACGTCTGATTGAACTGAGCATAGCATATGCCTGATTGTCCTTGAGACATTTAGGTCATATATATTCCGTAGCAGTGACTACATGTATGTGTGTGAGTGTGTTTAGATGTTTCAATATTTTGCAAAACTGCATGAAGTGAATGAGTATGTTAGCTTTGATGGTTATATACATTGAATGGGAATATAATATATATATGTATATATATATATATATATATATATATATATATATATATATATATATATATATATGTGTGTATATATATATATATATATATATATATATATATATATATATATATATATATATAACCCGCGATATTTCAAAGTAAAGTTTACAGAAGATGCCTTAATATATGGTTTTGACAGTCACATATCAGTCAAGCATCCTGTTATACTAATTTAGTTAGTATTTTTTTTTAAAAGTTCATTTACGTTTGCTCAAGGTAATTACTATTTGGAAGCCGAAATCAAAGAATACTGGTGTAAAACCCTAAAATTGAAGTAATGTGTAAGTCATAATTGGCTATAGTGTTTAACACCGTGTTTTCCGCACAAGATAAGCTATACAAGGCAGCCACTATAAATGTGGAGGAACATTTAGGAAGAAAACACGGCTTAAACAACCAACCCACGAAAAGCTATGGCAAGCTTTTTCCCATACACACAATGGCCTCAATCCCATGCAGACCGAGGTGAAATTTTAAGTATGCGTACCACTAAGGGATATAGACCACTCACTCTCTCATTAAGAAGATGTACTGCTATACAAATAACTCACACTGCACACATAATTCACAAGCAGTAACTTGAACATGGCAATATTATCCACAATCAATCGATGTATTGCTAAACAATGCACCCTTTCTGCTAAAAAGTATTTTCATGTAGTCTAGTTTTCAGAAATAATCCCTTATAAAGTACATTTAAAAACATATCAATATATTTCCCACATGATACAGCAATGATTTTGCAAAGACTTACCTATACCTAAGGAATGAAGATGTGCTAGACCTTTCATAGTCTGATGAAGCAGTTCTACAGGTTCGAGCTTTTTTATATTGCCAAGGTTGTCCTCTATATAATCCTGTAAAGTTCCTTCACAGAGTTCCAATGCTATGTATAAGAAATGATCATCTTTTTCCTGTGAAAGAATAAACTCCATATAGGGCAACAATGCTTGCACTGATGCTGCATGAAAATGTGATCTAATAGAGCGTTTAAAAAAAATAATCCATTGTAGTGAAAAAGAAACGAAACCTAATGGTCTTATGCTTTCTTCATTGATATTAAAAAGTGATGTCTTTGACAATTATCAATATTAATTCAATCACTCCCCCCAAAAAAAAATCAAAAAAAAAAAATCAACAAATATTATCTGAAACTATCAAAAATGTTATTTTGAAGCCATAACATATTTGGTAAAGTTTCACTTTACTAAGACTTTACTGGATGTTCGGAAAAAAAGGCTCTGGTGCAAATATGCTCATTAGCGGTGTACACTTCGTCTGAACATTTGATGTAATGATAAAAGTTAATATGCGTAGGTTCAGCATGTCATATTCCATCAAAAATAGTTTCTTACAAGCCAAAGTTAACATGTACACGTTTTTGCCCATAACATTTTAACGTGAAATTATTGCTAGACAAACACAATCAATATAGAGCAACAGCTTAATATAGCTGAAACATCCACTTATGTGTTTTTAATTGTGTTTTGTATATTACAAATAAAAATTTTGATCATAAATTTCCTGCAAATGAGGTAAACTATCATTATCATTTAGGAGCAAATACAGTCAGTAACATTGTTTTTCAATTAAATCTTCAATCAATTCAGTAGAAACAGAAAAATTATTATATATAAATATACTCACATTCCAATAATATCGGATAACGTTGGGATGTTGATCTGATTGACGCAGTAATTCCATCTCTCGATCAGCAAAATTAAAATACTCTTTCTGCAATCGTTTCACTGCTACATCTCTTTTGTCAAACCGTCCCCTGATGAGAATTAGTAAAGTAACAGTACCAATGAGGGTATCACAAAACTATGTAAACAATATGTACTTAAATATATGTACTGCAGAGCACATAAACTGTACAAAGAATGAAGCATGGATGTCTTAGTGTAGAGTTTATATTACAACAAAACAAACACTTCTTGATTTTAAGGTATCCGACTACTCAGAATGAATTATGCAAAGTGAATTTGGGACAAAACATAGGCATTTTGACTAATGCTGTGCTATCTACTTTCTTGTGTAAAAATCTATTTGAGCAGAAGTCTCATACTAAAATATTCAGCGATTATTAGTATTTTTGCAACATGGGTATTTGTTATCGAAAGATACATGTACTTACACTATTGGAGGATTGAATAATAATACGGAAAGTTAATTCGCCAGTATATGTTTTATGACATTACAAAACTATGTAGTTAAAAGGCATTAGCACACTCATTCTACTGTAAGTATGTCTTTGTATCTGGTTTGATGTTGTAAACTGTCCCATATAAAATAAAATAACCATTGTTAATTTGTGTCACAAATATATTATGATATATGAAAACTATGTTTACATGTATGTCTGCAAACATAAAAATCTAATAAAATATCAGGATGACATGAAATGTAATGTTTTTTCGGCGACGTTTGAGCGTAATGTGGACATGGATACTAAAATATACAAAATAATTATATATTTTGCAATCTTGCAAAAGCGTTGTATAATGTGTGAGGGGAATGTAATTTTAATGATACAAAAGATCTAGTTTATTTTCAAATACTGAACATTCTTCTTGTGTATTACAAATTGTCATCCATCAGCGGATATAACAAACAACATATACCCGGTCAGGCCTGAATCACACAGACCCACCTGCATTAGTCATCCTCCTTCTCATTGGACCATGTTATCTTAGAGACAGAGTGGAGAATGAAAGAATCATGTAAGAGTGACAGTAATGTATTAAATTATTAAAATTAGTTTATATTCCCCAAATACATGTTAGTAACAGTAATACATTTTGTCTATTTGAATTGCTGAATTAGCCAGTTATTTAATTTGTATTGTTTCTTATTTGTTTTACTTCTGTATGTCCTATTATAATGTAACCGTGTTTGATTAACTGAACTTTGTCAAACATCTAGTTTTTCATACTGTAAACAACTAATACTTAGCTAAACTTTTATCTATTTGTATGGGTTTAGTATCAGGATTATTATTAGTATAAGTTATTTGGATCTGGCTCTAGGTTATTCACTACCACAAATATTAACCTTGTTTGTCTGACATTATCCAATGTATATAATATAACTGATATAAGACACCCTTATTTTTTAAAGATGACAGTTTTACACGATTTTTCCTTTAGGTAGTGACTTGTTTTGAAACTTTAAGTGTGACTTAATTTTAAGATTAAGTACATTAGTTGTTTGTTCATCATTCATTTAGGCTGGAATTTATTTTTTCACAATGATCAATGTAAGTGAATTTGCTCATTAAATCTAGCATTCTTAGACAGATAATCCATAGTATTTACAGTGAATTAAAACATGGATTTATATCACTGATACAGCCACACAATACAGGTCGCCGCTGTCAAATCAACACATTTAGCGTTGAATGTCTACTAGGCTTTTTCAGTAGCTAATTTTAGACTTGAGCAGCAGCAGGGGCGAATCAGACCACTTTTTAGAGCCGTCGATTTGGCAAACCGAGGAGTCTCCAAAATCGAAAAAAATGACTCAACTAAGACTTTCTCGTAAATATTTTTATAGATACTCATTTGGCACAAAAAGACGCCACAATCGTTGTCTCGCCCCCTGCTGCTGCTATGTGGTTAGCATTATTTTTACGATTAAAATCATTTAAGATGAAAATCGTTAGGATTTCACAAACAGACTAATTTGTAAAACCTCACCTCGTAGATCAATCAGATTATTGGATTGGTCAGTTAGTTTGAAATTAATTCTCGTTAAAAAATTATTATGACATCTCGTATAGACTGGATTAGTTGGATCCTGAATTATTAAAAGCCCGGGAGGAGCTGTTGGTGCAAATGAATATAAAATATATCCCTGCTGAGCTTGATTTGATCGCTCGAGATGTATTTGAAAGCTGCCTTCGTTGACATCACATACTAAATTCAATGCTATCGCCGAGGATATATTCACATTTTGAGGAGCGATATGTCTACCACCACCGTCTGGGTCGTTATTATGTTTGAGGATTGTTGTTTGTTGTTTCCATTTGTTGAATATCATATAAAGGTTTTCTTGAATAAGATCATTAACATATTGTTTTAGTTCATTTGCGTTATACTCCGGAAACTTGAAATCGAGTAAATCAGCTTCTTTGATATTGTAACCAATTAGGAATTTTTGTTTATCTCCGTTCTTGTCATCAATTATTAATTGAATTATTAGGTTGTTGATATATTCCATGTCGGATACAAGCTGATTTAATATCCTAACATATTTTATGATCTCATCATGTGGCCTTGTTATATCAGAGAGATGCTCTTGGAAGCTCAGTCGTAGTTGCTCTAGTTGTGTTCTATGTAACTGATTAATCTTTTTCAAATAATCAATGATGTTAGTTAACGTAAATGTAATTACATTTGATGAATCAGGAGTTTTCTCAAAAACAAAATACCATCGTATGGTATTGTTATCAAGAAATGTAACTCAATGAGAGGTTAATGTTTCATTTTTTATATCAGATAATTCATCTCGATATTGGTTTGGGTATTTGATAAGATGCCTCAGGTGTGGTTTCAAGCCAACCCAGTATTGTTCTTATAGAACTCTGATAGATATCTACCACATAACTAGGTGAGTTTATCTCAATCGCAGATGATAACGTCGGCTCATAAACTGTTTTAGCGATTTTCGAATCATTTCCGATATTGGATTTAATTTTACGCTGAAATTCGTTATTAATTTGTTCAATTTGGTATGAACCAGATGGCAGCGAAACTACGTTCCAGTCTGGAGTACCATCGGGTTTATTCTTATTCGCAAACATTAATGAATTATTTGGTTGTTGACCGCCAAATGCTACCGACCTAATATTAGGCCAACTATGATATACTCGTAGTTTTGGCAGCGCTATCTCCGTAACTGGAATCGGAGTAGGGAAATTCACACTGTATTCATGATTCGTTGAGATTATTGATATCATACTTGTTTTCACCGGGTTGGTATTTTCTGCTATTCTTTGAAGTAGTTCTTGCGGTGTTGTCATTGTTATTATACTCATGTTGTCGCTCTAATTCTGACATCGAGGAATCATAAATATGTACCATCGCTGAGAACTCACTATCTGATATTAATGTATCATTGAGTGACGACGAGGATAATTGTGAGTAAGCGGTTGACACAATATGTAATTTAACTACGTAGTCCTGTAGTTTGTGCTGACTGCATGATGATATTTTTTTGTTGTTATTATTGAAATAATTCCCGCGATTGTTGTTGCCGCTGCTATACAAATTGGAACAACTATCGGAGCAATCATTGTCACCGTGGATAGTATAATATCAGCTCCGGTGAATACACCACTCACTGAGTAAATGGTAGTATCATTTGCGTTGATTCTTCGTCAGTATTTCTTTATTTATACTTGAAACCCCTCAGTGAGTGTTTTGAGATTAGTTTGAAATTCTCTGACCTGATCATATCTATATTGATGTGAGGACATCTTATTTATTACGGCCGAATTCAGTTTAGTTATATACTTAAATCCGCTACGAATTCCACAAGAAACCCTAGCCAAATTATTATCAGTCGTTGTTATCACGACTATTTCAATTTTTCCTTTGTCGATGATCGTTGATATTATATTGTTGATCCCAGATGGACTCGTTGATGAAATATTAAATTGAGTTGGTGCCACTAGTGTTAATCTGTACACACCTTGACGAAGCGATGATATCTAAAATATTGTTTGTAGACGCAAATGTCGACGCAAATGATCCGTGTTTGATCGTATATACGTTACTTATGATAATTTTTTTGTTCGTTAGCTATTTTTTTCAATGATTGCTATCGTCCTCGTTGCATCATTTTTGATTGCCTCGATAAAGTTTTTCATATCTTCGATTTATTTTTTAATATCAGGGAGTTTTATGGTAATTGTATTCAGTGTGGTTGCACAAAATGTATCAATGATATATTTACGAAATGATGTAAACTTTTCAACGTGATCTGCATATTTGCTTTAAAGTGCTGCTAGTTCTAACATATCTGTTTTTATCTCTGTGAGCTTCGATGTGGTCACTGGAGGATTACGAAAAAATTCTAACACGGGTTTATCAATATTGTCTGTGATGGATTTTTGTAATTCAGAAAACCGATTAAATGTATTTATATGATCGTCAAACTTATCATTGAGTGATCTCAATGAATTAGCCGAGGATATATAATTGTTATCGAGTGATAATATTTTATCTTTGATTGTTTAAACAAGTTTGCCTGATTGGAAAACAACGCGATAATATTTTATGTTGCGTCTCGTTGTTTAACTAAAACATCATCAAGAGAAACATTAGTCGTTTTCAATTTGCCCTGACGATCTTGAAACACAACTATTACATTGAGACCAACACTTGTTAAGTACAACATCTCAGCTTTTTCATCTTCGGTTTTTTTATATTACTGCTTGCTGATATTTCTGTGATGGGTTTTTCAACATTGATGAAGATCTCCCCCAATTATCAACCATTTTTATTGTAAAAATCTTTGATTTTCTAATTACTTTCTCTCTCTAAACTCTTCCTTGACGACTTGGTCCTTGCCATCGACTACTAGTAAATTCATTTACGACCCGATGAGGTGGTTTTCTCGCTGATGAAATAGAGTCAAGGACATTAAATACTTATATGCTGCATATTGGTGGGTCATTCATTTGTCGTGTTGGTAGCGTGGAATACCAAGTCTTCATTTTATGAAAAGTATTTAATTGTTGTATATAACTCATAAATTCTTTAGGCAGCACTAACACATATGAATCGAAATAAACAATTACACGCCGATCGATCACGTATGCAACCCAGTGGGTTCCAGGTCCGGTGCTGTTATCAAGATCAATGATACCCGTTTCAACGTTTTTTGGTTGTGCCGGCAACTGATCTTTCAAAAAGACACCTCTAAAGTTTTTTTCGCATGTTTTTTAGCAGCTTCGAGTAAACCAAAATTTGACATTGGAACTATAAGTTCTCGAGTTAATAAACTGTTCCTGGGATTCTCAGGCCCTTTCCGCTGTACCATGAATACGTAGTTCCTGGTAGTCTTAGACCCGTTTCCATGTTTGGTATCCCTCTCCAGTTGCTTCCTTTAGTGCCATCCCTGCCGCGGCATCAACGGCTCCTAACTTTAGCGCTGGGGCTGCTGCGGCAATTAGCACTGGTAACGCAGCTAATAATGGAAATATACCACCTGATTTTATCATGTTTTTGGTCGCAGATGCAGAGAGTGTGATCTGAACAACTTTTTATCTTTGAAAGCATCATTTAAATGTTTTATTTGACGAATCGTAAGCGACAATTCATTCTGACCACCAGACAGCTGATTGTTTTTCAGCGTGATCGTGCTTCCACATTTTTTAGGTAATTTTGATTGCAATTTCTTGAGTTGATCAAGAGTCAATGTAACACTAACAACACTGTAGGACATTATACAATAACAGATTGATCTAATTGTTACATTACATGTTTTCTACTGGTGCATCGATTACTCTCATTCGTCCACCAACACCTTCGAGTAGCATTGATTTGTCGCTGAGAATGACAGCAACTGCTTCGTAATTAGCAATATCAACAGGGCGGGTTACACGGATCTAAAATGTATATTAACGACGAATTGTATTAAATCAAGTATGTTCCGGTGAAAAGTAATAAATTGGATATAGATTCCTAAAGTCAAACTGTGATATTTGAAGACCAGTATCGATTTTTGATCACGTTCCATATATGACAACAGATGATGATACACACGTGCTATTTGGTTGGTATTGTAATCAAGTAGTGTATCCTCGGATGGTTCTTGTTGTCCGTTTATTCTCAGCGAGATTTCATTACATCCGATTGAATCAAATAGCATATGGCTTCGTGTTTGATTATTAACTCGCGTAGCATTCTGTAGCGAAATAAATATATGACGTGGAGTTGAAACACCTTCTTTTGACGCCAGGTGCCATGTAAATGTACCATCAATATTATCCTGTTTAACATCCGTTGTTGTTGTTAGCCAACTCAGTAATGATTTTCCTCCATGATCCACAAATGATAGTAAACGCTTTTCTGCTGTGATTGATGGAGTCATTACTGGCATCCACAATGATAGTTTTGTTAAAATGACCTTACCGGCATCATCATTTAAATGTAACGGATCTAAATTTGCTGGTATTCTCGAAATTACATTATTATCATCACCCTTTCGCACGAGTACCACTGTATGCTTCGCTCCATAGATAACTTTTCAGACATTTCTGCAGAATCCAAATATATGATGAAGTGGAATCGCGCATGAAAATGATCTACGTGCTCCATACAACATTGACATACGTGTTGAATCTCTTAGGTTGAAATTATCATCAGAATGTATAATCATATCTTTGATCTCATCATTATTAGCGGGATTAGCAGCACGATTCTTTGGTTGTCTTACAATAAATGGAATTTTTCCAGTAGTATCCTTAGCATCCTTTGCAAATATCATAGAAGGGTATGCCGATTTTGTATAATCGTCGGAATATCTTGCTAAATAAATTATTATTGTGGCAACATCTACATCACGTTCTATTGACTCAATCTCTTTTCCATCAATCAGGTATCTTGTACTTTCGAATAACGCCATGATACCATTATTAACAAAACCGACTTGAGCACCAACTGCGTATGGCGTATTAGCTACAACATTTGTTACAATTTCTCCTTCTACTTCAATACATGCTTCAGCGGGTAGAAAGTGTTTACTGGTATCAGGAACTTTAAGTTCAATTCTTGATCAAAGATCTGGATGTACTGCATGATAAGAATAAAATTGATTCTCGCGTACAGAATCATCTTTATGCACTGGGGCTTCCATATCAAACGCTGGATCATGTGTCTGTTTGAACATTTATTACATATCCCTTGATCTAAATTTTGTCGTGGTTTTAATCCACTTCCCGCTTTCATATTTGCGATATTATTTGTATGTGCCTCATCCAACGATGAAGTCGCCAATGATGCTAATTTCTGATCCACTGCGCTTGTTATTATTTTACTAACACTTGCAGGCATCACTTTCGCAGATGGCAGCAATGACTTCATCAGTGGTTTCCTTCGCCGTCGAATTAACGACATTAGTTTATCCTTCGCGGTGGAAAATGCTTTGCCGGCAACATCACCAACGGCGCTAATTCCTTATATTACGAATAACATCACTAGCTTTCATTGAAAATTGTTTTGCTAATGGCGCTACTTTTGGAGCAAAAAACCCTGCAATGGTATTGCCGAGGCCATCACCATAGCACGCTATATAAACAGGCAATGGTGAGTTTACTACGTGGATGCTGGTTGGTTTACCATGGTTGTAGTGAATGTTCATTCTTATTCAATTACTGGTAATTTCAATCATATTATCGCGAAATCGTACACGATTTCCAATCCTACGGATTTTCATTGCTAATGACGAAGTTTCCCTTTGATGCTCAAAAAACTCATGAATAAATTATCGATATCTTTCAATATCCATAATGCCGCCTTGAAATAACCGCATACATATATCAGCTGTTTCATAAATTATTTCCGGTGAGTTATTTCCAGCTCGTTTTCCTCCTATGAGAACCTCTAATCGTGCTATATCACTAAGAATACTACCAGGACAACGAATTAGACCACTACCCAAGCAGAGATTGGAACTCTGGGTTCAACTTGAATATCCATGTCCTGTTGTACCAGTTGCACTGTTTTTAGAATCAGCTTCTGATATTTGCTGGGTGGGTTGGGATACAAAAGGCGCAACTGGTATCGGTGAGTTTTATATTTGAAATATTAACCTTTTAAGTTTCTATAATTCTGTATGATTGTGTATTAGTTGAGACTTACCGATTTTTGCCAAATAAAGTTTTGTTCTCCAAGTCTCCCTATTAGTTATAGCGTCTTCATATCCTTCATTCATGTATTGTTCTATTTTAATCTTTGGAAATGAATCAACGATAAATTCAGCAAATTCTTTATCAATCTTAAAAAAATGTTTAATATCATTGTCACATCACTTTTAAATATCTTTTTAGGATCACGATTTCTTCGTTCTGTTTTACCATTGTGTTCTTCCTTCTCTTCTTTTCTTGCAATAGCACCCTCTTCTTCCTCTTCTTGTCTTGCAATAGCACCCTCTTATTGTTCTTCAATAATATCACTTAGTTGTTCAATTTCTTTCTGTTCAAGTAGTTGTTGTTGGCTTGAAGTCGTGAAGCAATTATTATATCAGCAGGAAGTGTTTTTAAAAGATTTTTTTTGTTTCTTTAGATCTTTCTGCCATTTTTTCAAGTACAGGAGGAAGAGGTGTTTTTTTTCTTTTTTCTTCCTTGGGGATATATTCCTATATTGCTCGCTCAGTGGCTGATATTACCCCTCTAGTTGCCGTGGTTATTGGTTCGAACAGGTCTTCAGTCCCTGCAGTAAATCGGTCTGTAAATTCTGTCTCTCTTGCAGTTTCTCTCGAACAGAATCGCGGATTGGCATAAATTTCTAAATTGCGACTAGCCACTCACGTCCTAATGTAGTCGTTAGTGGTTAGTTTACCATTATTAAAATTGCAAAGCAATTTCCAATTAATGTTCGATCTAAATGTAGTGACTTTATCAACAATGACAAAGTCACCATAAATGATTTTCAGATCAAAAATGGCCTAAAATGCAAAAAAAAATAGCCAAAAATGCAACAAAAATTGTACAAAATGCAACAAAATATCCAAAAATACAGCAAAAACAGTGAAATAATGACTAAAACGACCAAACACCAACAAAAAAATCCATAAAAATATTTCAGTAATAAACAAAAAAAATCCATAAAATATGAAATATGTCAGCAATAAACAAATAAAAACAGTGAACAATGCAACAAAAATGATCACAAATGCAAGAAAAATAGTCAAACATGCAAAAAAAATAGTCAAAATTGCAACAAATGTAGTGAAAAAAACTAAAATGACCAAAAATCAATGAAAAAAAATCCATCAACTATTTCAGTAATAAACAAAGAAAAATAAATCCATGCAAATATTTCAGCAATAAATAAATAAAATCTGTGAAAAATGCAACAAAAATCATCAAAAATGCAACAAAAAAAATGAAGAAAATGACTAAAATCACCAAAAATCATTTTAAAAAATCCATAAAAATATTTCAGAAATAAAACCATAAAGTATTTCAGCAATAAACAAATAAAAATAAATCCATACAAATATTTCAGCAATAAACAAATAAAAACTGAAAAATGCAACAAAAATAGTCAAAAATGCAACAAAATTAGCCAAAAATGCAACCAAAATAACCAAAAATGTAACAAAAACAGTGAAAAAATGACTTAAATGACCATAATCAGTAAAAGAATAAATCCATAAAATATTTCAGTAATAAACAAATAAATATAAATCCATTAAAATATTTTAGCAATAAACAAATAATAATAGCCAAGACTGCAACAAAAACAGTTGAAAAATGACTAAAATGACCAAAAAGATTTCATTAATAAACAAATAAAAATAAATCCATAGATTTTTTCCCGAATTTCAATATAATGTTATTACTTCCTTGTAGTTCATTGATAAAAACCCGAATAGAATTTTATTCTAGTTGAAAGCACACGCATACTCGTTAGGTGAATACTGTCAATTGTATGCAACAGACAAGTATATTAGTATTCTACATGTCAAATCGTTGGTTAGAACTTATTCTGTTCGTATTACCAAAGGGGAATTTTCGGTTTGGCGGATAATATCTCTTATTGTTGTAACCCTTAAAATAATTGTGCGTTTGATTTTATATTGCTGCCCCAAGTCCCTTCTGATATTTTCGACAACAGTGAATAACGGAACAAACTCATTGACGTAGTTACAGAATGCATGGGAGTCACGAATAGTATTTTGTACATTTTTATAAAAGCATATTACACGTATTTATTATTCATAGCGCCGTATTCAAGCTCTTGATAATCATAAAGAATCTGGTCACAGTTTAATTTATCTGATAATTGAATTCCTTGATTTTTTAAATTTGAAATCTCAGTTATGATCTCATTGATATTTTCAGAATTCATATATAATAAATTATATCTCTAATATGTGATATAAAAAATTATTTTATACCTTTTTGTGTTAAATACATATAATACAAAATAAAATTCAGAAATATGTAAACTTAATTCTGTTTTCGAAGTGCCTTGAAAGGGCCGATTGAGTTTTATTCTCTGCAACGGATCGTACCAAGGCATACAAATATCAAGTTACTTCCGGCTTCATTCATTTATTTAAATGTTTTTTTTTCTTTAGTTTCTGTGTTAAATGATTTCACTGGTGTCTATCCAATTGATTTACAAGTATCAGTTTTCCCAACAGTATTCTCACTCCGTGTAATAGCTCGCAAATTATCCAATTTATTATTCTCAGGATTGGAACCAATACGATCAATAACAAGTCCATCTTCGATCAATCCGTTAAAACATTCAAACCCAAATCTATGATTTAGATATTTTTCTTTCCAGCATTAAACAACTTATCCCATAACATTGTCAACACCAACTGGTTTCTTCAGATTGTGGTGTTTGACAATACCATCACGAGACGCTTCGTAATCAATGATAACGGGATGATGTTGAAATTCTTTGTTCATGTATATACTAATACTATTTGTCTAATTGATTGTTTGGTTTAATTATTACATTATTTAGAAATCTTCCAGTGCAGTTTTGGGGTGTTCTCATGATTTTGTTGCTGACTCTGTCACAGTCACTGTCATTGATGGAATTCTTAATTCGCTTGTTAAAATAACGCTTCAACTCTCTGTATCGTTTGCCACCGCAACTGAGACGCAACTGAGATTTTCCTCTAACACCTACCTCACATCGGATACAAGGGAGCGGGCCTAAGCTGCCGTTACGAACGCTTTGTAAATGATATCCACAGATTTCCTTTCTGCATGATTTGTTACATGCGGTTACTGATCCTATCATACGCCATTTGCAATGGTTCGATATATATAAACTCTCTATTTGAAAACATGTTGTAATTATAATATGAAGGAGTTCCAGAGAATATCGAAAATTACGCTTTTGAAAAATGTTCAATCTCGATAGAGTCTCCGTAGATGTACAAAAGGGTCGAAAAAGTGATAGAAGCATGATAATTAAATCCGTGATTGTTTTAATGAAATCAAACGCGATGGAGCATCTCACTCTTGGTCTATATTTCGAATTGATGGTGACGTTGATGCTACCATGAACGACGAAAGACCAGCAATAATAATCTCACATCTTGGCAAGAAAAAATACTTTTTTAGAGTGTTATTCATTATCCGTTCAGAAATGGAAAATTGGATTTTTCGAGACAAATTTGAAACAATCTTGAAAGATAAAAGAACTATCACTTCGAGTCATGATTCAAAACCAGTATTGCTGACTGGGATTGGCAAACGGTACTATGAAAAATCTTATCCTGTAACAGCAGTTGTTTAAGGGATATATTAAATGATAAACCGAGTATTGAAAAATTAAAACCAATGAAACTGTCACCGCCGATTTTATCATCGGGAATAAATTGTGGAGCAAAACTAATAATAGAACACTTCACAAATGCGTTGCTTGGAAACGAATTGATTGATCTAAGACGTAAAAAAATAAATGAACGGGAATTAACAGTTAAGAAGAAAGGAGCAACGATTCTCAGATATAACTAAATTAGAAACATCATTAAGATCTCCAATAACCATAACGACGATGATAGGAGAAGTATTACATGAATCAAAATATAAATCACAAAGAGCTCCAATCAAAATTATTGACCATAATGAACACGCGTGAACAAATGCGGTAACACTATTTCCACGGGATAGATCAATACAATTTTACAATGGAAATTTATTTGATTTTATTTCTCCGTTATGTAAAAACGATTCTGTGTCAGTGTGGTTACTTCACAGTTTTGAAGACGAAGAGGGTAAATTCGATCAATTCGTAAGATCAAACGGAGAATTATACCGTACTTAAGCCCTGCACAACGAGATGAAAAAACTTGCTAGTGGTTTTTCAACAGAAGACAACGAACAGTTATTAAAAAACTGTTTTACTATTCCGCCGGTTGCAGCTCATTTTGCGAGAAAGAAAAATATGTGGAAACCAACAAGAGCTGAATTTATATCATATATCAAATCTAGCTGTATCGAATATAACCATGGTAGATTATGGAATACAAAATACACCTCTGAAAGTATTATTTCGGTTGATATAGTTGCTGGTTATTCCGGGAGTTTTCTCGGGTATGGAAAATGTGCTGAATACTTTAAACGATTTAGACATCCCACATATGAAAAGATCCATGTTGCGATTAATGGACCACTACCTGATTTTGATTCAACTGGATTTACTCGTGTGGTATCATTTGAATTGGCTACCGGACTTCATCCTTGCTGTTATATTTGGATTTGAAGATACATCTCTGAACAATACTAGATGCCAATAGTGTTATTACGGTATATGAGTGATTCTAAAATGCTGATATCGCTGATTGTCAGTGAAGCAATTATATCATATCGAGCGCAGACTGAGGTCTGGTTACCACAACATGATAGTCTAGATAGTAATCAGCGACTATATAAAACAATTTCCTGATCTTGACGAAAAATATATCTTCACAGTCCAAACAGATCTTTGAAGTTAGAAATAAACACGCAAAAGATTTCGGTTGAAGAACAATTGCTAAATTCACTCAGCGTGGAAAACAATACTACAACAACCGATATTCTTCACGGTTGATTATAGATGATGCTAAATACGACTTTATAATCGCAGATGTAACATTTATTGGTATATACGGCGATCGTAAAGACGCTTTCTTGTCCGATGGAACCAAATTGGGTACAATTGTTACTTACACAGATGGAAAATATCTTCAGTATGCACATTTGAGGTCGTCTATTCTAGCTTATGCTTCTATTAATTTATTTTCAATGATAAATAGATTTTCTGAATTTGCGAAAAGATTCATTTTATATAAACGCGAAACGTAGCGAAACAGTGGCTGAATTCACTAATTAAGGGGACCATGGAGAATTAAAAAGGAAAAGCTGCGTGATTATTCCAATTCAACAGATGTTACGATTGAAAAAAATTACTTGAAAAATAATCAGATATCAGAACTATCTAATGCACCGTCAATATCTGATTCAAAATATAAATATAAAACAGTTTATATAAATAGATGTGGTGGGTCAGGAAGGACGACTCGTGCGATTGTATTATCTCGTGGGAAAAATCCTACGGATTTTCACGCATCAAACATGATTGTGCTAAGACCAACCCATAGACTCGCAAGAGAGATGAAACAACGAAGAATTAATGCTTGCACTTATAACAGTTTCTTTCGATGGAAAGGCGACGAATGGACTCCTGATCGAATGGGTGAAAAAATTATTCCTGAAGTCATTTTTTGGGATGAAATATGCACCGTGTCCTTAGATGTATTACAAAGATTTCTTCATTGGTTATTGCTAGCGAATATAAAAGTAGTAATGTGTGGCAATCACGGTCAACCACCACCATTTGTCTCCACAGGATTGGTTGAAGAATTTTTTAGACTATTATGAAGCAATTAATTCCGATCATAGAACACTTGATGAACAATTACGCGAGTTCAAAATACTAATTAGATTACAACCGGATAGAATCCATTGCGAAATAGCACGTGAAATAATTTAGGAAATACCATTAAATGATTTCTGGGAAGCGTGGAGACCAAACGATTTCATAGTAGAGTACGAATAATAAATCAGCTTCGAAGAGTTGTTTTAGATTAGAATGATACTACAAAAACTGATATTGTCAGCGATGATATAACCAGAAAAAACTGTCTGGTTATAAACAACAGGATAAAAACAATAATAGAGAATAATAGAGAATTTGATATAGATGCTGAATTAATAATTTCACTGAAACAACAACAGAATAATCACTGCGCGAGTTGCAATTGTTTAATGACGTTGGCGTTGGTCGGATAAAGATCTTCGCCAATTTACCGTGGATAGATAGAATATTAGCATTGTTCATAGCAGAGAAGATGTGATGCTGACCTGTCATGAGTGCAACAGACGAATAGGTGCTAGTTAAGACCACGCGGCGGCAATTGAGTATCCTCAGGTATCATCTATAAATGTTAACGAGTAAATGCTTGCTGAGGAGCAGTTGAATCCAATTCATAGAGAGCTGGTCTACCCGTAGATCGTGTCATACTAGATATTGTATGTGCGGTAAAACTCCAAATAGGATCAGTAGCCCTTTTTTACCACCTTCGAGCTCTCCTGTTTCATATAAATATCTCACAGTGACATTATCGAGTATTTGTTGTTTTGAAAAATCATTTTGTGGTTTTACAGCTATATACTTTTTTAAGTCGCGTTGTTAGGTTTCATATTATTTGTTCGAGTAATCTCCTTTATCAGCGCGGCAATTACGCTTGTTAATCTCTTAACCCATTCACGAGATCGTTTATCCTGAATACATTCCTTTGCGTATTGATATCAAAATAACCGCTCAGCAAGTGTCCGATTAAATCCTTCAACAATCGCCTGAAAATCTCTTAAGCCATTCACGAGATCGTTTATCCTGAATACATTCCTTTGCGTATTGATATAAAAAAAACGCTCAGCGAGTGTCCGATTAAATCGTTCAACAATCGCCTGATTGCGGTGTAATGCAGTATGTCCTCGTCTGATAGTGACATTATGATGCTTCATTGTTGATAACACTGCACCCTGCAATTCCTTGCCAGGATCAACTTGTAACAGATTTGGCCAACTCAGAGGACCCCTTCGATAAATCCTTTCAAATGCAGAAGCAACTTCAGTTGATGATTTTGTCTTTAGCGGTTCTGTTTGTTTGTACCGACTCGCAACGTCAAGTACGGTTAACGCATACTTGTAGAAACCATCATGCGGAAGAAATAATATATCAGCTTCATGAACTTCGTTAGGAGCGCTGACATCAAAATGCGAGTAGTTAATTTGTTTCGGCGGCGGTAGATAAATTTGCCATATCGCCTGTTTGGATAACCAATCCACTGCAGTGGTATTTTTCTGCTTTACACCTGCAGCATCCTCTTGGAGAATAATAAATATATTCCATGTTGTTATTAATTAACAGCACCCAACATTAATTTAACTTTCATTGCTGATTGTATCAAAAACGAAGCCAATTTTTCTTTGAGGGATTTATTAGTGATACGATTGTACGCTTTAATTAATTTCACATCTGCGATATGTCTGTTCTGCAGATTACTGCTTTATTTGGAACATCATGAGCATGACACGCTTTATCAATCGCGTTTATTGGGTTTTCATCGGGACGAGGTTGGTTTTGATCATCGAATCTGATATCCAGTCTGGTCCGGTGTCCACAATAATTATACCCTGGAATGTGTTTTTCTCCGGGATATTTTGCCCATGCTGTTCCTGGGAGATTAGTTAGCTTGGCTGAAATATCGCCCCCTCGTTTCTCTTTAAAATCATCAGAAATTCTAGCATTTCCTGCAGATTTCATAGAAACAAATTTAATTCTATTTGTACTACACTTTACACACTTACCAGAAAGTGCGGATCTAGTATTTCTAGTTGTAATCGTCGTCAAGTCATCTGTGCCAGTACGCTTCTTACATTTTACACAATATATATCCATAATATATTTATAATAACATGAACGTAATTGATTATTCAGCTACCCGACGACGGGAACCTATTAAACACCATGCGATGTTGCCGAATTTAATTAGAATGATTATAATCGGACCATCTGGAAGTGGCAAAACACAATTGTTACTTAATTTGATAACGAGATGGATGAAATAGGATAAGTTGTATTTAATAGCCCCGAATGTAGATGATGAGCGATGCTACGAAGTGTTTAAGGATTACAACGAAAAGGCAGCATAAATCTTCAGCGGGGGTACTATTGAATTTATAACCGATATCGAAGAAGCACCGAGCGTTGATGATAAGAAGGAAGTATTAACAATTTGGTCGTATATGAGGATGTGATGTTAGATACTCAAAAGAATCCTGCTAGGATATTTTCCAGAGGCAGACATAAAAGCACTGACGTGATATATGTCACTCAACAACACACTCAAATACCAAAAGGGATCAGAGATAACTGCAATATTCTTGCTCTATTCAACGGAGTTGACACACATACGCTTCGAAATATTTGGCAAACTAGGTTCGGCCGTGATATGGATTTTAATCTCTTTAGAAATTTCTTTAGTCACGCTCAGTCTATTATACATGGATTTGTAACGATAAATTGTCATGACCCTAGATCAAGATATCGTATCGGACTTGATACAATATTTGGTTGAAATCATAGCAACGTTTATCGTTAAAGGATTTTTAAACCCATAGCAGCAGCGGAGGGGGGGGAACAACAATTTTGGTGTCCTTTATTGCCAAATGAGCATCTATGAAGCATTTACGAGGAAATCTTAGTTTGCCAAATGGAGGCTTTTTAACGATTTTAGAGAAGCCTCCGTTAGCCAAATCGATGCCTCTAAAAAGTTGTCCGATTCGCCCCTGCTGCTGCTACTTGTGTTTGTAGTTCTAGATGAAGGTTTTTATTTAATTCGCAATATATTAAGTTCATTTTTATGTTAGCTTTGAATTCAACAATAATTTTTGAATTTCCTACGGCTTGCTGATTTCTATACCTTTCTGTTACTTTCATTAAGAGCTATGTCTTGTAACAGTATGAACCACCAGGAACTTTGACCAACATAACGAAATTCTAAATGATAAAAAAGAAACAAGTTATACATTTTATGAATGTTCGTTTCAAAAAAACAGTATTAAAACTTGGTGGTATTTAATAACATTCAAATCAATTACCAACCAATTAAAAAAGTTTGTCGAATGACGTTCATATTTTAGTTTTATTTCTACTATGGTTAAGACGCAATTAGTAAGCATGCAAGATACGATTTTTGCTCAAGTTTAATAGAATTTAATTTACCTTAACAGTTTGATTCACGAGAATTTCGGTGAGAACATAATTCAGTGCTGATTGTGTTTTGATATCTAAATTATGGACGTACTTATTGCATTGTTCCATTGAATTTATAAAAAAAGAGATATAAAGGTGTAGGAAAAAAAGTGTTTGAAAGGCATGCGAGTCCAACTTGAATAAGAGTTTGTGGACCTGATCACCTGTCAGAACAAATCATTTGTGGTGCCAAGAAGCTGGAATATTTGCAGCAGCCACACTTTCATAAACCGCATTAAGTGGCTGGCAAAACCACATGAGCATAGCATGCAAATCATATTAGCATGTGAAGACTAATTTGTTCGATTATTGAGTGCAAAAAGAAAACTAGTTCAACTGTTCCAAGGATCGCGCTGTGGAAAGCATAGCAAATGACTAGTTATGTCGATATGCCTTGTAATTTGCTGCATCCAATTCTATCTCCAGCTGACTTAGCCTTGCCTTGCCACTGAATCCAGATGATTATGGGTGAGAGTGATGCTGAAGATGCGCAACTCTTCCTCACTTTACATAAAATCATTGCTAAAGTCACCTGGTTATCCTTCTTTCCAACGTGCTGTCACAATGGACGAACGTCGAAGCGTTAGGTGCGGGTACACTCACAGCGATAGCCACAATTCTACGCAAGGGATGCGGGGGCCCCAAGTACATGATTGGTCTAAAGTGCTTTCCATTCCGGATCACTGCCATCTCACCACTGTTTGCATGTATAGCCGATCTTGTGCTGAAATATGGCGCTAAATCATAAAACAAACAAGCACAAAGGCTGATTTGGCCAATTAGCCCTTCTTATCTGACATGGATTTCGTCCGCACAGTGAGTGACTGAACAGCCCTTTTACAATTCGTTTTGCAATTCTCCATTGCATGTGAAGGAGGCTCAGAAAAGTGCAATCATCAATGGTTTTTACAAAATACGAAGAACAATATCTATCTCACCTTCAACACCTGTTGCTGTGATAAATACTTGGGTGAGCTGTGCTGCTTGGACAGAGAGAGAGAGAGAGAGAGAGAGAGAGAGAGAGAGAGAGAGAGAGAGAGAGAGAGAGAGAGAGAGAGAGAGAGAGAGAGAGAGAGAGAATTCATTACAACATTACAACTTTGAGTGACACCCACCATGCAGGACAGCGTGAACATGGTGACACGTATGCTGGCTATATTATATACTGGCTGGACTTCTTACGAATATTAGTCACAGGCCAATGATTATAAGACTACCCTTGTCAAACGGAAGAAAGCATTTCACGATAGCAACTACGACTATCTATGTGAATAAGGAATACAAAAAATATACATTTTATGAACTTGAACCTACCATACCCTATGTTTAAAATTCGAATGCATGTTAATTATAATGAATGACCTCAATTCAAGAGTTGGTTCTGAGAACGTGGCATGGGAAGGGGTCATTGTAAAGTATGCCTTGGACTGCTTCACCAACAATTGTTTTATATTGTATCAGAACTGTGCTCATCAGCAATACTGTCTTTGTAACAAAATGGGTGTGTTCTTGATATAATAACTGGCATCTTATCGATTATGAGATAGTCAGGAAAAGGTACTGGCAGGATTTTCAGGCGATAAAGGCCATGTGTCTTGGCTGATAAACACGTCCTATATATAGTGTACCTCAAAGATACACATTACACCACAAAGAAATGACACATTCAGCGACATAAGACAGATCGTTCAATAGAAATTTCGGCAAATGCAGAACTCTTGGATGAGTAAAAAAGCTGTTGAGATCAAATACACTACGATGAAAGTCATGGTGCGAATATTATTTATGATGTGCAGAGTAAAGCCAATGACCTCCCATCACAGGATCACTTCATTTCCTTAGCGCGGATTGGAACACGCTTATCACTGTTAAAAACTAGATCCTTAAAAGGAGGATTGTGCACTTTTCACTCCATCCCGAACCATGCAACAATTATCAATGTTGAAACCAGTAATCATATTCCCACGATCTAGTAAATGAATAATTGTATGTACCCAACAATCCAGTTCGAACCCCATCAGTACCTATGATCTAGTTGCGTGGCTTTTAGCTCAGACACAATCCCATTAGAGATATGGAAGGAAAGCGGTGAATTTCTGACTCGAAAGCTCCATCAGTTGATTCAGTGCATGCGTCACAATTGAACTATTCTTGAGAAAAGCAAGGATGCGTTTAGAGGGACACTAATAGTTTACACCTGTACAAGAGGAAAGGAACTCGTCTGATCTTTAACAACAAAACAGGTATATAATTGACCTACATCATTGACTTCATACTTTCCACAACAGGAGAAAAACCTAAAAAAATGACATTTTCGGTTTCATACGAGGGTGAACAGACCAAGTTTAAAGCCTCTACATATACCGAAACTAATTCAGACAATCTGTTTCGGTTTCATACGAGATGTACATTTGTCAACCAAGAATGTTGCGAAATCGAAAAAAAAAAAATTCCCTCTTACATCTGTTGTCGCGGTTTCGTTAGCCGCTAAAATTAAATCATTTATATAACATTAATGGTAGGAGAAATCATTAACAACTAGAATAGTTCGATAACAACTAGCTGCGATTAAAATATTTATAACCGTGAGAGATTCTGTCAGAAGACAATTACAACAGCGACTGGAATCTTAAGTTGATTTTGAAATAGATCCTGAACAACTGTTCAAACCTGTTACCACAACAACTAAAGAAGTTATATATGGAAAAGTGGAGAAGTAAGAAAATGTGTTCTTCCTGAGCTTGAAAAAAATTGATAAAGAAGCTAAACAAAGATCAGAATTATTTAAAACATTCCTGGTCCGGCAAGACTTTAATCTTGTCCGAGAAAACCGATGAAGAAAAAGTCTAATAATAAATTTACTGATGATACTTTAATAACAGTCGATACAAGTAATTTTGATGATTTTATCAATTTTGTCGCTACGAGTAATGAAAATAAAAATAAAAAACATGTTGAGACAAGGGCGTGAAAAAGCCGAGTCAATATAAAATGTGCGCCATATATAGGATACTATAATGCAGAAGATAAAGTGTATGATCAATATGAAGATATAAAACAGCAAGAAATAGGAACAATACAACAGCGAAAAGAACAAAAACGGCACAAAATTGAAGAACAAAAACAGTGAACATAACAATAAAAAGCGGCAGAAGGAAGAAGAAAAGAGCAAAAACAACAAGGGAAGAGACAAAAATATTCAAAGAAAGAGTCTTCCTTAGTTCAGCAAGAAAGAAAAGTTGATGAGGATGATATTTTAGAAAGTTTGAAATTTGGACTTGAAGACGAATATGATGATACACAAGGTGCAACTGATGAAAATTCGCAGGTGGTATTTCTCTGACTGGAACTCACGGTAGTGGTCTTGTTACCTGTCCTAATAATATTCTCTCCGACATAGCGTGTTTTTAAATTCTCATGAGTGGTAAATAAGCTGGAAATAACTCACCGGAAATACTTATGAAGCCGCTTATATCTGTAGGCGATTATTTGAAGGTGATATCATGGATATTAGTGTATATTGAGTATTTATTGATGAACTCGTTGATGATTATCATAGTGAGTAATAGGTTACCCCATTAGATAAATGACAATTAAATAAAATGATCATACACTACAACCACCATAAACCAACTATGACATATATAGTAAATTCACGATTGCCCGTTTATAAAATATATTATGGAGATGGTCTCGGTGATGTTATTTAAGGGTTATTTTCAAGGATGGCTAAAAAAATAGCACCAATAGCAAAATAATTATCGTTGAAAGCTATTGATGTTATTCGTGATAATTGTATAAGTGCTGTTTTCGATGTTGCAATTAAAGCATTTAATATGGCTAAAGAAACACTAACCATTTTGATTCAACGACGAGAAAACACCACCAGTAAAATTAACATCTACTAAGATTATGCTTGCGAGTGTTAGTAAAATAATTTCCCAAGCCGCTGATAAAAACCTAGCGCTGATAAACCAAGGATTTAATGCGCAAGGCAATATCACATTAAATATGATAGCAGAAAGCTGTTTGAAATCGCGATATGGATCGAGAAATATATAATAAAATGTTCGAGGATACACCTGATCAAGCATATGATATAGACGCATCAGTTCTCAAAAATGATTCTGTACGCGATTATCAGTTGTATTCCTATAACGCCATAGAACCAAATAGCCGATCAAGAATCGAGTTTCAAGTTCAAGACACAAGTAAATAATTTTTACCTGCTGAAGCGTTTATCGAAATAAAGAAAGAAATTTTAAATATTCCTCTCGGAGGATCAGGTTATTTGGTGTGTCGTACTCGAAAAGTTTTTTTTTTAAAAATCTTAACAATTATCATAATCAATCAACAAAAAATCATAAGAAAATGTTGTTCTGTACTCTAGTTGTATTAAAAAAAAAGTTCACGTCTGTGGTAAAATCATTTAGGTTTGGTTTCGGTCTTTGATAAGGTGTAAGTTCAGGCCATCCTATCACTGTTCTGATCCATGACTGATAAATATCTAGAACATAGCCAGTTGAGTTTATCTTGATGACCGCTGATAATGTTGGTTCGTGGACTATTATAGCAAATTTTGATTCTTTTCCTGTAATGGATTTTAGTCTACACTGGAATTAATTATTAATTTGTTCGATTTGATAAATACCGGAGGGTATAGAAACAATATTCCATTCGGGGTTTCCATCTTTATCAGTTTTATCTGCAAATATTAGTGAATTATTTGGCTGCTATCCACAAATAATTTTGATCTGATGTTGGGCCAGCTGTAATATAATCGTAATTTTGCAAGTGCGATTTCCTCCATCCCAATTTTGCCATTGGAAGGTCTAGTTAAGGTTATTGAGATCATGGTTGTCTTTGGCGGGGTGGTAATTAATGCAATCTGTTGCAGTAGCTCCATTGATTCCATCAAAGATAGTATTATGTTTTTTTATTTAATTTTAATATCGGTGTATCATTGGCTTTGATCATTGCCGAAAACTCATCATCGAATAGTATTGTATCGTCGAGGTTCGATGATATTAGTGTAGATGATTGGGAATATGCGGCATTAACGATATGTAATTTATTTATATAATCATGCAATATATTCTGATTACACATGGATTATCGTTTTTGCAATTATATAAGCAACTCCTGTAATTGTTGTTGTCGCTGAAACACAAATTGTGATAACTACAGGTGCAATCATTGTTACCGCTGATAGTAATATACCCGTTTCAGCAATAACAGTTGAAACCTAATACACGATTATATCAACGCGGGTAATACTCCAGTAATATTTTATTTTTTATTTTAATCTGATACACGTCAATGAGATTGTTTAGTTTTCTTTGCAATTCACGCACTTGATCGTATCGATATTTTTGGACATTCATTATACTTTTTACGTAAATCATTCACAAATTTTACATGCCATGTAATTCACACTAATGTTAAATTACCAATATTAAGGGTTACACTAAATGTTTCGGTGGACTCCTTATCTATGATTGCATTTACGCTACCAACACCGTAGATGAACTGGATGATATACTAAAAATCAATAGGACCTCGGCAGTTCTTGAAAAAATATTATTTTGAGGTGTCTTGGTGAAAGACCCATGTTAGATCGAGCACACAGGCTTTATATTTTCTTTATGCAGTATTTTAATCTTATCAAGCTTTTCAAAAATAGCAGGAAAATCACTAACGATATTATCCTGTGTTCGTTTAATCATGTCGATTGCTATTTTAATATCAGAAAGTTTCATATAGACAGGTAGGGGTTTTCTCCGTCGCTTGATCAATTTTTCTGAAAATTGCTACGGACATTTGCAAAACCGAAAAGAATGGATATGATCATCATACTCCGTGTATGATAGTTTTTTGTTACCGCGTTGGTGTAAGTTGTTGGTTCACCAAGTGATGTTATTTGATTCAAATTCATACTGAGTCCACCTTAAATTGTATCATCTGTTTCAAAAATTCGACCACTGGTATTATCCAGTTTGAAAACGAATCCCTTATTTAATCTTGCCATATGAACTAAATAGCGCTATAGTATTTTTGGTTACTCCATCAAGTCTAACGATAAGAGCATTCAATGAAAGATTACTCGTTCTAAGCTTCCACTGTTTGTCTTGAAATAAAAAAAATGTGGATCAACATTTGCAAGTCTTAATTTCGGATATTTCAACTGGATACAAAAAGTTATATATATATATATATATATATATATATATATATATATATATATATATATATATTATATATATATATATATATATATATATATATATATATATATATATATATTGCTGCTGATATTTTGCCGGTGGGTTTGTTTGTTGAGAGAGATTTCCCGTTAGTATCAAACATTATATAGTATGATATCTCTAAAAAGTGATTACTCGTGAATTCGTGATTGTTTTTATGGGGTGGTTTAGTCGATGCTGATATAGCTTCAAGTACCTTACTTACTTCTTGGCCACATATTGGTGGATCGGAATAGTGTCTGTGTTGGTAGCGCTGAATACCAAGGCCGGATTTGTTTAGGAATGTTTAATTTCAGTATATAATTCATGCATTCCTTGGATCGTGCTAACCTATATGAATCAAATTAAACAATTCCACGCGGATCAATCGCGTATGCAACCTATTGAGTTCCAAGTTCAGTGCTGTTATCAAGATTACTGATACCGATTTCAATGTTGTTCGGGTATTTTGGTAAATGATCTCGCAAAAATCACCTCTGAATTTGTGTATTCTTAATTTTTAGCAGCATCGACTAAATTAAATTTGACGATAGTGTTATTAAATCATCCCTGCAAACCTCAGGTCTCGTCCGCTGTATCACGAATACGCAGTCCCTGGTACCCTTAGGCTGTTTCCCTTTCTTATTGTAACCTCGTCTTGTTTCTTCTTTAAGTGCCATTCCTGCGGCATATCCAACTGCTCCTACCGCCGCAGCTTTCACGACTGCGGGGGATGCGGCGGCAATCAATGATGGTATGGCTGCGAGAAATATACCAGTTTATTTACTTGTATTTTTCATAGCAAATGCAGAGAGAATAACTTGAATACCTTTTCTATCTTTGTTGCATAAATACAATGCTTAATCTTATGCACTGTCAGTGATAGTTTATTCTGACCACCAGTGATCTGATTGTGTTTTAGTGATATCATAGTTCCAAATTTTAGCTGAATTCGATTGCAAGTTTCCAATCTGACTAGGAGTCAGAGTAATACTAACGTGCCTATATGACATTTATAATAATACAAGTGATCTAATTGTGTTACATGTTTTCAACTAATGCATCACCTACCCTCATTTATCCACCAACACCTTCGAGTAACATCGATTTGTCGCTGAGTATGATGGCAATTGCTCTTTAATAAGTGATAAGTGTGGCTGGAGCAACCTGAAGAGTTACAAGAGGTCGAAGGTGTATATCAACAATAGTCTGTGTAGTTAAATCAAGATGTACCAGCGAAAAGTAATAAATTGGATATCGATATCTAAAATCTAATTCAGATAGCTGCAGAGCAGAATATACATTCAGCTCACATCCCATAAATGTCAGAAAACAATGAGATGCGCTGGTTTTGTCTGTAATCAAGTAAAATATATTCGGATGGTTTTTTTGGGTCGTTTATCTTTAACGTGACTTCATAAACATCCAGTTAATCAAATATCATATGTCTCCGCTCCTGAGAATTTAATCTCGTAGTATCCTGTAGCGCAACAAATAAATAAATAAATAAATAAATAAATAAATAAATAAATAAATAAATAAATAAATAAATAAATAAATAAATGTAGTGGCGAGGAAACACCTTGATTTGATGCCATGTCCTATGAAAATATACCGTTAATAGTACTCTGAATTCTATCTGTGGTTGTTGTCAACCAAGATAACAATGATTTACCACCTGTATCCATAAGCCATAGTAATTTATCATTTGCGGATATCGGTGCAGTAGTTACTGGCATCCGCATAGAATGTTTTGTTATCTTTACTTTGCCATCAGCAACACCAGCTCCATGTCAAATTGCATCATTATCATTACTTTCTCGCACCATGCAACATTTATACACATGTTGCAAATCCACTGTTAAAATTAGCATTAACATATTTTATTATTATCAAAGCATCACCTGGTATATCATCGTGATCAAAATCATCTGGTTGTGGATGAGATGATGTTAATCGTTGTGTTCGTAATTTTACATACTGAACATGTTCAGCGTTATCATCAATATCCTTGGCAAACAGCACTGATGGACCTGCCGATCTTGTATAATCATCGGTATATCTCGCTAAACCTAGTAATGTTGTAGCAATATCAACATCCGTATGGATAGGGTACATCTCTCTTCCATCAATCATATATGTAGCACAACTAAACAACGCCATAATACCGGTATTGACAAAACTAACCCGTATATTTAAGTCATATGGTTTATTAGCTGCAACATTTGTTACAAGTTCCCTTCTACTTCAATAAATGCTAAGAAATATCTAATTGTATCCGGAACTTGAAATTCAATTCTTGATCGCATTTTTGATTGCATTGCGTTATAAGAATAAAACTGAAAATCGCGTACAGATTCATCTTTGAGAACCGGTGCGTCTAAGTCAAATGCTACGTCGGGTGAAGATTAAATCATTTTATTATATATTTATCTATCTAAATCGCGATCTCAAATCACTTCCTGTTATTAAATTTGTAGTATTATTTCCCTGTGAATCAGATTGATTATTCATCAAGGCTGCTAGTTTTTGTCTGAGGCTTGGGTTATTATTTTACTGACATTCGTTGGCATGGTTTAAGAAGATGGTAAATTTACTGACAGGTTTTCGTCGCAATAATCGTGCTTGTCTTTCTTTGGCTGCAGAAAACGCCTTGCTAGCAATATTACCAATAGCATCAGGAGTTTGGTCACCAATAACATTAATAGTTGTCATCGATAATTATTTTGCAATTGGTGCTATTTCGGAAGCCATCATTGCAAATGATCCTTTAATAACATTTCCAAGACCGTCCACTTAAAACGTTCTGTAAACGGGTACTACGTAGGCCGTGGACGGTTTATGATGGTCATATTATATGATCATCTAATAGAATGGTTATTTATCTAATTGTGGTGATAATTATTCACTGTGATAAATTCTCGATATACGCGGATATCCATGATTCCGCCTTGAAATAATCGTCTATGTATATGTATCAGTAGCTTTATTAATTATTGCCGGTGAGTTTTTTCCAGCTCGTTTACCCCCTATGAGAATTTCTAATCGTGCTATATCAGAGAAAATATTACTAGGACAGGCAACAAAACCACTCCCTAAAAGACCACTACCAGTAGCACCAGGAGCACCGTGGAATTCGTATTATGGAGATCCCACCAAACTTCTTAAAAACTCTGTTTTATTTTTTCTTCTCTTTTTGAGGTGTAGGAAGTTGATAGGAAGATTCTTGCTTTGAATATTTTGTCCTTTTTTGTTTTTCTATGTGTTGCTGAGGTTGAGGAAGTTGATAAGACTCTTGCTCATGTGGTGGATACGGATGTGGTGGTTGTTTAGGCTGTGATCTCTATTCTTTATCACGTTTTTGTAATTCCCTTACAAAATTTTTGGATCATTTTCTCTGGCTTATTATTTGTTGTAGTATGCACGATATATCCACCTGATACAATTATCATAATTCCGGGTAGCATATTTTGGTTTTAAAATTGTATCGTTTTGAGCCAAACTTGCTAATGTTGAAGCGGGTCAATTTTTTTCTTTAATTTCTTTAAACTTCTCAATAACAACTTGTTAAATCTCATTATTAGGTCAATATTTTCTTTTATTGGTTTTAGTTTAGGTGTAATTTTTCTTTCACGTCAGTGATTTTGGTATGAACCTTATCTAAACCTCAGGTATTTCCTGATCTACAGAAGGATGTTGTGCTGAAGCTATTTTTGCACTTTGCTCATCAGTTCGTTTTAAAACTGGAATATAACCTTCTCTTTGCATAATTGGTATGTAGCTTCAACAAAATGAACTTGAGATTCTTGTGGTTGATTTAATTTTTGTCTGACAGAATCACGGACCGGTATCAATTTTTTAATCACCGATAATCGTTCTCGTGCCAATCTAGTTGTTAATGATTTTCCTACCATTATTATTATATGATATGATTTAATTCGTAGCAGTTCAACTTGGAATATGCGTCAAAACATAAACAATCACATCCGTAATAATTTAAACAAATGAAAAAGCAGATAGAGCTTTGGTTATGTGTTTTGACATTATTTTTTTTGTTTACTATGAGGTCTAAATTTAACAAATCAATAAACTAACTAAAGATGAGTAAATATAATCAAGATAACCTACTAGTGTTTTTTAACAATATTGAAAGGATATTTTTATATAAAATTTCTTAGAAAAGGCGGACTTACATATATATTCTGCTAGACGTCTAATCGATGGCACACAGGTATCAAAATATTTTTCGATTTCATTAATCGATTGAAATATCTTTTCTTCATCAGTTCTATATTGATAAATTTAATACTTTTCGAATGTTTTCAATATCTCCCTGTCAGACCGCGTTTTTTTTAGTTTGTGTGATTGCTTGAAGGTTAGATAAATTATTGTTTAGGATCGGAGTCAATGTGGTCAATAACAATGTCATAGGGTAATTCTCCGTTAAACCCTTCGTAAATAAATCTGTGACAATAAGAACTTATAGTTCCAACAGTAAATATTAAATCACCAGCCATATTGAGAAAACCTGCTTGTGTTTTTTCAACCGGCAGTTTCTGACTACACTATCACGAGATGCTACATAATTCTTGATCGTGGGATGCGGTTCAAAATATTGGCTCATTATATATATATATATATATATATATATATATATATATATATATATATATATATATATATATATATATATATATATATATTTATATATATATACCTTATTTGTCTAATTTGATTATTTGTCTAGCTTGTTACATGATATAATCCTCAGAGGTTCTTATAGTTTTTCATTGTCTGTTTCTTTTATTATAACACCCTGTATGCTCACTGTATCGCTTATCATCGCATTGGAGGCACAATTCAGTTTTTGTTTGATCGTACTCCAAGAACACGTTGTATACACGGTTTTTGACCTAAGCTTTCGCATCGCACACTTTGTGCCTAATACCCACATAATTCTTTTCTGCAGGATTTGTTACAATTACTTATGGATACTATCATCAACCATTTACAGTGATTTATATATAAAATACTTTTTTAAATATTTATCTTCATTATAGTATGGAGGAATTCACGAGATCATCCCAAATCGAGCCAAGGAAAACCATAAATGTAATCTTTTATAACTGTAGAGGAACCAATGAAGGGTCTAGTGAGTGATACTCATATTATTAATAAACTGTATGATGTTATGAACGAATTTAAAAAAGATTCTGCATCTCTCTTTTGGTCAACAATTCGAAACAGTGGTGATGTTGATGCTGCACTAAACGATAAACGAGCATCGAGTATTATCGCGCATCTGAAACATCAAAGGTATTTTATCAGAGTGAATTTATCTTACTAGCAGAAATAGGAAATTTGATTATATATGATTAATACGACCCTGTACTCGGTAATCAAAAAACTGTTATTGTAAGTCAAAGTTACAAACCAGGAATATTAATGGAATTGACAAACCGTATTATGAGCGCGCGAATCTTTTGATCGCGTTATCATGGAATTTATCCTATAAATGAAAAACCATGCGTTAAGAATCTGAAGCCGATGAACTTATCGAGGATAAATTGTGTAGCAGAATGAATAACGGAGCATTTTACATATGTGATGCATGGAAATGGTCTGATAGATCTAAGTCGTAAACAATAAACGAATGGGCTTTATCAGTCAAGGATACGGATGCTACAATAGAATATGTGTCTGAGCGATAAAAAAAAAAAACATTAAAATCCCCAATAACCGTTGCAACGATAACAGAAGCATTATACGATTCGAAATATAAATCAAAAGGAGCTCTTATAAATATGATTGATCATAAAGCGCCCGCGTGAACTAATGCAGTAACAATAATTCCACTAGATCGAATTGTAAAATATTACCCCCAGAGAAAGACTCTGGCAGGAACATGTTTGATGTTATTGAAAAGTTAAGTAAAAACGATCCTCTATTCAAAGAAGAATGTATATTCGATGAATATATAAGACCTTGCGGCGAAATATATCGGACTATCGGACGGAATCTCTTCATAAAGAAATGAGAATACTCGCTGTGAAATTTTCAAATGACAATACCGAGCAATTACTAACAAACTGTTTTCCAAACCCACGAGGAATATATTCCAGCGATCATTATTTGGGATCAGATCTGTACAGTGTCGTTGGATATATTTAAAATGTTTATTGATTGGCTATTTTGAAAAATACGGTTGCGATAACGTACGGTGATCATGATCAACCACCACCATGTATTGGTTTTGTCTCCGCGTGATTGGTTAAAACAATGTGCAGATTATTGTAAAGAAATTAATATTGATCATAGAGCGTTTGATCCAGAATTAAGCGAGTTCAAGAAATGTATCAGATTACACTCGGATAAAATCCAATGTGAAATAGCGCGTAAAATAATTTCAGAAACCTCGTTAACTGATTTTTTGGAAGCGTGGAGACTAAACGATTTGATTGTGGCAAGTAAAAAGATCGTCAAAGATACACTTCAATAGCAGTTGTTTCAATTACATCAAGAACAGTTTCCAAAATTGTCTGTACCGTTACGTTATAGACCAGTTGGTATACGAAGACAGAATATTGAAGTTGATATTCTAAGGAAAACAAAAACACAGACTATCATATTAAATGATATTGTTCTGGTCAATAACAATGTTTTTGAAGATGCACTGAGCGCTGACAAATCACCCTATACGCTAGGATACGCAATGAAGATACACTCATCTCAGGGGTAAACCATTTTTGATACAGTTGTTTTCATCGTAGATGATCGCATCGTGTGGTTAAATTTAGTTTATTTTGCAGTGACGCGAGTAAGAAGAATAATTCAACATCGTAGAGTCATTTTAAATTCTAATAACAACACCAACAATAAAATTGTCATCGATGATATAATGAGAAAATAGCTCGCTGGTTATAAACAGAGCGACACAAAAATAATCGCTACTTTTATATTGCTATTGAATTTTTAATAATGCTAAAACAACAACAGAAAACATACTGTGCGAGCTGTAATTGGATAATGCTATGGCATTATTAAGATACAGATCCACACCAGTTTAACGCAGACAGAAAACATAGCAATCGTGGTCACATACGAGCAAATGTTATGCTAACCTGTCTTGACAGTAATAGACGTAGAGATGCTACTTAAGTGATCGCGGTGGTAATTGTGTATTCTCTGGTATCACTTGCAACTGTAAATCCATGCTGAGGAGCAGTTGAATCTAATATGTAGATTGCGGTTCTTCCCGTGGATCTTGATATGTAGGATATTTTGTGTGATGTGACACTCCAAATAGGATCAGGAGCTTTATTTACTTCCTTCGACACCTCACCTGGTTTCTATAAATATCTTACAGTCACATTAGCGAGTTTTTGTTTTGTTTTGAAAAATCATTTCATTCAGGTATATATATATATATATATATATATATATATATATATATATATATATATATATATATATATATATATATATATATATATATATATATATATATAATCTAATTATTAGGTTTCATACTGATTGTTCAAGCAATTGCATTAATTAACGCAGCTATTACACTTGGCAATCTTGCAACCTATTCACGAGATATCTTGTCTTGGATAAATTCCTTCGCGTATTGATTTCCAAATAACCGTTCAGCAAGTGTTCGATTAAATCGTTCAACAATTGCGTGATCACGGTGTATAGCAGTATGTCCACGTGTGATGGTGACATTATGATGTTTCATTAATGATAACACTGCACCCTGAAATTCCTTGCCAGGATCAACCTGTAACAGATTTGGGCACTGCAAAGGTCCTCATGAATAAATTCGTTCAAACGCAGAAGCTACTTCTGATGCAGACTTTGTCAATATTGAGATCGTATCGGACTTGATAAAAAATTCGGTTGAGAATATAATTTAATTTAAATCAGCAGAGAGGGTACGACTTCGAACATGCATCAAAGGTAAACAATCACGTCTGTAATAAATGAAACAAATGACAAAAAAAGCAAACACAAACTCTCGGTTAGATAGAAGCTTTGGTTTTGTGGTGTGGCATTATTTTTTTTTTGTTTTCGTAGGTGGTTTTAATAATTTAACAAATGAACGCTTCTATAGTTATGTCTGTTCGCCCACTCCGTATTTATGTTGTTGCTTTTTTGACACTATTTTTCAGTTTCGTAGGAGGCCCCTATTTGTCAAAAGGATGCCTCTCTAGTTCGGTGTTTTCACCCTCTCTGCTTCTCCATGTGACCCATTTAGATACCAAAAGTCTATAACATGTCTCCAGTGCTCATATTTAATTGGCTCTGTCTCTGCTCAGTTCTATGACGATTAGCAGCCTACCCAGATAAAAGAGAAATTCAGCTACATTATAAAGATGGATTTAATGTATCTTTTGTGTGGAAATTATTCTAAACATGCAATTTCCAGTCATCGCTATAACGTCCCACGTGGAGTGGTCGGATATGAAAAAGAAACTTATACACTTTTAGCACATGCCATATGCATTAAGGGATTATGTAATACCGGCAACAATCCACCATCTAGGATGATGTATTCCCATCAAAAAGAAGGAGATTTTCCAGCACAAACAAGTTAAACAATACCATTGAAGAAGTATTGCATGATTAAAATTAGTTTATCCCTCACAAATCACCCTGCATTTTCATTGAAAGGCAGAGACATGCAGGTATATTGTTTAATTGTATATCCATTGTTGATTCAACCATCGTGCATGTTAGGTAAGCGTGGTTTTAATATAGACACACATAAGAAGGAAACAAATCAAAAAAAAAGTTAGTGTTACAAGATTAGTGTTATTGCATACCAATGGTTGGTTGTGTTGTGGTGGCCACATCAATATCATTATTACTTAGGGCGAACAATTTTTTGAGAGGTCTTCATTACAACGACCATATATATGTACAGTTCATGCAGGGTGTATAAATGTTTTAAATTTGATCTGATGAAGGAATAGCATTGAGATTTTGAATACAACAATGGCTTCGATACAAACTAGAAAGATACAATGAAACACATCTGGGTTTCTGGAATGACTGGATAAATCATTTATATATATATATATATATATAGTACCCTACTGCGATTAGCACCCTAAAGTGGATAAATACATACAATCAAAAACACACCATACATGCCTATGGAAACTGCATTATGACGGGAATGGTTGACTTAATCAAGAAGCATTTGAACAGCCAATGAATTAATACCACCCATAAAAAGACTGATACTTCAATCCTGATTTACAAGCAAACACCATTTAAACAAGCGTTCATATTTTTGTATAATTTTTGACGAAAACACTATTTCATAATCCTTGCATATTCATTACTTATATAGTTAGAAACCAGTGTCTTATTTCGATTGTAACAAGTTTCCATTTTTACGTTTTCAAATTATCGAAAGCACCCTGAACACACCAAGAGAGGGATAAGATTGAGTAGCATACATTATTCATTCAGTAGAACTGTATCTTTTGAAAGATATTCTAGTTTGGAAACATTATCTGTTTAAAATAAAAGGCACACAGTTGAAAACATTTAATCGTAATGATATAGTTATGCGGCAGAATATGCACACATGTGATAGTTCAATTCTGACTTCACATATACACAACAAGTGCTAGTGATTTGATTTACCAATTACCACTAGGATAGCTTTGTTTCACAATACAATGAAACCTTTTTTTAGTGACATAATTACAACTGTTTTCTTTGTGGAACATAAATTTCAATATGGCCATTTATTCAGGAGACGTGGCATTAATAACGTTTTCACGATGGCCAATGCGGTGGCTATATTATATAAACAAGATAAGAGAGAGCGAGAGGGGTGAGAGTGAAAAAACGTCCCAAGATAAATATCAACAATGACACCTCATACTTATCTTGGAAAATTACTTCACTTTACAGCCATCACTCCCAATTGTACAAACGAGTTGTATTGCAACCATTTTGTTTATTTGAACCAGCGCAAATATACATTCCTATTGGTCAACGCTTATTACATGCTCGCTTAAAAAATATTTGCATCATATATTATAGGACTGATATAGTATAAACAAAATGTGTCTAGTTGCTGCTGAACGTCTTGTAAATACAAATACTGGGAACAAAGTCCAGTTGGTTTAATAACTGATGATTGTAATCGGAATTGGGATTTGTATGTCTATTTTTTTCCAGTCAACACTGTAAACGGTATTAGGCAAAATATATGCAGACTGAAGTACACTCATATGACTTAGGATCCAACAACATACTCTTTGCAATCGGTTACCGTCACTTTTGCAGCTGGTAAGCATTTCAAAATACCAAATTTAAATTCCAAAGTTAACACAATATTGTGCAGGTAGATGATCAAACTACCTTCCGGCCTACATTACTTCGATCCACCCATGCACCTGTCCAACCTACAGATGTGATAGCGAATAATTCAGGTGCTACGCTGATAATGAGTATATTAATTTTATTTGTTATCAGTTAAGTTCTGCTCCAATGCAAATAACATCTCAAATTATTTAATCCAAATTAGTGAAACATAAAATATCACAAATATTGACCTTCTATTGATATGACGGAGAATGTGTTCCAAAATGTATCCTGAAATTTTATAATCTTCTACCAATAGTATACACATAACATTCATGAATATTTAGGTGGCCATTTAACCAGGTTAACTTATTTGTAACGATATATATATATATATATATATATATATATATATATATATATAGTTTAGCACGCTCTATTTATTATTTATTATTTAATAAAAAGAGCGTGCTAAACTATCATATAAATTGTTCCGATGAGCGTAACATAATACATTACAGTGTCACATGTAGGAAGAAATCATTATTTCATTGGATGATTATGCTATTATACAGCAAAATAAATAAAATTAGATGGATGAAATCAATGCATGTGTTATAACTTACTTGTAAACAATGGTCCCATAACATCCATAACCTAATATAGAATCCGATTGGCAAATAATGCTCTTGTTCCTGTCAAATCCCACTGGTAAACCTGAGAAAAGTTTTTAAAATATTAAACCCAAGGTGATATGCCTCTTAAAGTCTATTATTACACTACTGGGTCATTTTTAAAGATTTGTCATGTAAAATAGTATATAAATGAGTTTGAGTTTAAACTTAATTCTTAATTGCTACATCTTTCTGCTTTTCAATCTTGAACATGTATACACAATCATATAATTGTCTAATATTTGAAATAATAAATCACATTACACTACCACTGGCAACTAGTGCTCAATAATTGCTAATAAAGGATTTATAAATATCTGCTATTCACATCATAGTGTTACCTGATCTGCATATAATGTTAGTTTTTATCTTTACCAAAATTACGTTTTTACAATCTCTTACACATGCAAATTCATTGGTTCCATAATCTTCTTTTCGTCTGATAATTAGTATGAACAAATCATTATTTGTATTTGTCTCTCATAGTTTCAATGATGCGTTACTGATATCAGGATGGCCACACATAACTCTACTTGCCGAATAACTCTGACCCAATCAGAATAAAGCATTCAACCGCTCACTGTAAAGAGCAGACATGACAGTCTATCTCAACCAGATTAGAACGATTCATTTGTTGTTTTCAAAAACACATTAATATGTTTATCTAATATAACCGTGTTGAATTTTTTTTACCATCGTATACAAATTCAAAATGAAACCCAGAGAAACCCTTGCTATATAATTCAAAATATATTTTCTTTACTTCTGTTATATTTTCTCCTACAAGATAAAACATTATATCGCTATCATTTTTAATCTCCTCTGTGGTAAAATCAGATTTTGTTAGGTTCTTGTTTTGGATTTTTTTTCAGGCCACCCTAGTATTGTTCTTATCGAACTCTCATAGATATCTAAGGCATATCCGGGTGAGTTTATCTCAATCTCGGATGATAACGTCGGCTCGTGAACTGTTATAGCGATTTTCGATTCTTTCCCGGTAATAGATTTTATTCTATGCTGTAATTCATTATTGATTTGTTAGATTTGGTACGACCAAGATGGTATGGAAACAACGTTCCAGTCAGGACTTCAGTCTTGTTTTTTCTTACTCGCAAACACCAAGGAATTATTCGATTGCTGAATTGTACTGATCTACTATTAAGCCAACTATGGAATACTCGTAATGTTTCTAGTGCTATTTCTTTTACAGCAATCGCAGTGGGGAAATTCACACTGAAATCAGGATTCGTTGAGGTTATTAATATCATGCTGGTTTTCCCCGGGGATGTTTTCCGCTATTCGTTAACGTAGTTCTTGCGATGTTGCCATTGTTATTATACTCATGTTGTTTCTCTAATTTTTACATCGCGGGATCATAAGCACGTACCATCGTTGAAAACGCACTATCGGATATTAATGTGTCATGGAGTGACGGCGATATCATCAAGGATAATTGGGAGTATGCGGTTGACACAACATGGAACTTAACTATGTAGTCTTGTAGTTTGCGCTGGCTACACGATGATATTTCAATTTGTTATTATTAAAATAATTCCAGAAATTGTTGTCGCCGCTGATATACAAATTGGAACAGCTATCGTGGCAATCATTGTCACTGATGAGAGTATAATACGAGCTCCAGTGATTACACCTGATAACGAGTACACGGTAACATCAATTGCGGTAATATTTCGTCGGTATTTTTTTAACTTTTGTTTGGTACTCCTCAGTGAGTGGTTTGAATTTAGTTTGAAATTATCTGACCATATCATGGCGATACGACTGTGACTTTCCCAATGATGACATTTTGTTTATTATAACAGATTTCAAATTGCTGGCGTTAAATTCGACAGCGTTGAAAATCCTTTGGATTTTTAATTCAGTTGTTTTCATAAATCGGCTACGAATTCAACATACCATGTTATTGAAACCCTAGCCAAACTATTATCAATGAATATTATTGTGAATCGTTCAGTTGTTTTCTTGTCGATGATCGTTGATATCATATTGTTGACTCAAGATGAACTCGTTGATGAAATATTAAATTGAGTCGGCGACACTAGTGTTAATCGATCAATATCTTTGATAGTATGATAGTAGATGGTGTCCACGTAAATGATCCGTGTTGGATCACGAACACATTATTTACGATAATTTTTGTTCGTGAGGGTTATTTATTTTTTCAACTTTTTCTATTATCCTTGGTATATCATCCCTAATGACATCGTTGGTCGTATTAATCTCTTCGCGACCAACTTCTATTCTTCGATTACTCGATGTTTCGTGATAATACCAGCAAGATTTGTTTTGATTTTACCAAAATATCCTTCAACGGCTTCTTCGTTTTTTACTACAAGTTTTTATGTAACATAGTAAATTCTTTGATATGAGAATCTTTGTCAAAACATCGATAGTGGGTTTTATCTCCGTGAGTTTCGTTGTGGTCACCGGTGGATTTCTAAAGAAATCTAATAGAGGTTTGTCAATATTGTCAATTATACTTCTTTGTAAGTTTGAAAACTGATCGAATTTAGTCAGATAGTCGTCTTATTCATCGAGTAGTTTTTTATAATGGTTCTAATTTGTTAATTCTATCCACAATGATTGAAACTAGAACATCTATTTTGAGTTTACCCTGATCGGAAAATACCATGATATCATTTTATGTTACACCACGTTGTTTAACTAAAATATTATCAAGGGAAACATTAGTAGTTTTCAATTTACCCTGACGTCTTGAAATACAATTATTTCATTGGGATCAACACTTGCAAGATTAAGTATTTCAGATATTTCATCATCAATATTTTTTTACATCACCGGTTGCACACATTTCCGCGGAGGGATTTGTTAGGCTTGATAAAGATCTCCCTTAAATATCAATCATGTTATTTATATAATTTATCTCTACAAATATACTACTCGTATATTCGTTTTCTGTGTTAGTAGTGTAGAATACCAGATAGGAATTTTTAATCGGTTTATATAACGCATAAACTCTTTAGGCGGTGCAAACCCATATGAATTGAAAAAAAACAATCACACGTGGATCAATAGCGTATGCAACCCAATGAGTTCCATGTCCGGTGCTTTTATCGAGATTAATGATACGGGTTGTTGTGGTAAGTGATCTCTCATAGAGACCTCTCTAAAGTTTTGTATCGCTAGCTTTTTAGCAGCGTCGAGTAAATACAAATTTGACATGGTAACTATTGTTATAAACTGTTCCTAGTCTCAGGCGGTGTCCGTTGTACCATGAATACGAAGTTCCTGGTAGTCTTGATCGTTTCTGATTTTTTGTATCCCTGTCCGGTAGCTTTCTTTAGTGCCATCCCTGACGCTGTACCAACAACGGCTCCTAGAGCAGCGGTTTTAAAATCCGCTTGGGCCGCTACCGCAATCAACGTTGGTAACGCAGCGAAAAGTGGGAATATACCACCTGATTTGATCATGTTTTCGATCGCGGCCGCATAGTGACCTGAACACCTTTTTAATCTCTGATGCCATCATTGAAGTGATTTATCTGACGAGTTGTTAATGATAGTTTCTTCTGACCACCAGACATCTGATTGTGCTTCAGCGATATTGTGATTCCACATATTTTAGCTGATTCAGATTTTAATTTTAATTTGAGCTAACGTAACACTAGCCTGACTATATGATATTTTATTTAATACGAGATCGGTGTAATTTTCTACATATTTACATATTTTCCACTGGTGCAACAACTACCCTCATTCGTCTATCAACTCCTTCGAGTAAAATTGATTTGTCACGGAGAATGACAGCAATTATTCTGTAATCAGGGATAAACGAATCTGGAGCAACCGAAAGAGATACACGATCTCGGAAATGTATTTCAACGATGGATTGTCTGATTATGTCAAGATGTTCCAACGAAAATTAATAATCGGATATAGTTTATAAAATCCAACACTGATATTTGCAGACCAGAATCCACATTATTATCACGTCCCATAAATGTCAGCAAACGATGATACGCGCGTGCTATTTGGTTTTGATCGTAATTAGGTAAAATATCCTTGGATGGTTCCTGTTGGCCATTTATCCTCAGCGAGACTTCAGAAACACCGAGTTGATCAAATATCATATGACTCCGCTCCTAGAGACCCACTAGAGTCTTATCCTGTAACGCAGCAAATATATGCCGCGGCGCAGCAACACCTTGCTTTCATGCCAGGTGCCAAGTAAATACACCGTTAACTGAAGAATAAATAGTATCAGTTGTTGTTGTTAGATATGATATGAATGATTTACCGCCTGTATTCAGAAAGGATAGTAATCTGTTTTCTGCGGTGATTGATGGAGTCATTACTGGCATCCACAGTGATAGTTTTGTTATATATACTTTACCAGCATCAACACCAAAATCAGGCCAGATTGCATCATTATCATCATTTTTTCTCACCAGTACTACTGTATCTTTCGCTCCATAGACAACTATTCTAACAAAATACAAAATTATGATGCTGTGGAATCGTGCATTAAAATAATCTACTCGGTCCTTTCAACATTGCTACACGTTTTGCACACCCTTGGTTGCAATAAGGGAAAGTATTTATAATCATATTTTTGATATCAGCATTAGGAGCCCCAATACGATCTTCTGGTTGTCTTATTTCATATTTATCTTTTTCAGCGTGATCAGTAATATCCTTACAGAACATCATAGATGGACATGCCTATCTTGTATAATCATCGGAATATCTTCCTAAGCCCACTATTGTTGTGGGTACATCAAGATAGTGTTCTATGGATTCAATCTCTCTTCCATCAATCATATTTCTAGCACTCTCAAATAACGCCATGATATTGACAAAACGAACTCCGACATTTAGGGGATATGGTGTATCAGCGACAATATTTATAACGAGTTCTCCTTCTACTTCAATTAATGCTTCAGCGGGTAGAAAGCTGGTATTCTGGACTTGAAGTGCGATTTTTGAGCGAATAATTGGTAGTACTGCATTGTCACAGAATTAGGCGAAAATTGATTTTATTTCTTCTTAAATTCAAACTAATTTCACCATTTTTTTGTTTCGTCGTAAATGCATTACCTGGGGTGAATAAGTGTTTTCCAAGGTAAGCGACGTGTAGAGATTTGCTTGTATGTACCAGACTAGAAATCACTTGAAGTCAGGAACATTATAATCACGGGGTGCACGGGAATTTTGCCGTGAATTCTGCTCACCTATTTGGGGACATATAAGGCAGAATATTTCTTAAAAAACGATTACGGGTCAAAAGTATCTTGTCAAAGAAGAGATAGCTCGTCATTCTTCTTCAGCCAAAGGGGTGAGTGTTAAATTTATGTTTCGTTTTATTGTGAATTTTATTCAGTTTTTTTTTCAAGTAATGATGCCTTTATTACAATGCAGATTTAAACCGCGGAATAATTGGAATTACTAGTCACTATTAGACTTTAAATGCTGTTTAGAAACAACTATTATTAGTTTGGTTTCTTTATTGTAGCCGTATGTGATTAATTGTGCCGTGATTGTGCGATCAAATTATGGTGTCCGTCTGTCAGACTGTCTGTCCGTCATCATTAGTATCTTGCGTAAACAGGTGGTCATGATGTCTGAGGATATCTGTCGAGATGTGTAAATATCCGGAAATCTAGGAGTCTAAATGTCCGAGTGTTGGAGCTGTCTAGAGGTGTAAACGTTTGGGGTAGCATCTAAGTGTTTGGGACCGGTGGTTCTAGTAGTGCTGTATGCTGTCTGTACGTATACCTGTAGTGGATCCGTGAAGGGCACGTGGCCGATAAAAGTATTGGATCAACCTAGGTATTTGGAGAAGCTGTGCGGCGATTCAACAGTTGGTGAATCGTACGGTTGTACAGGGTTGAGACGCATGTGGGTTTCAATTATAGTTAAAATTGAATACATTGTTATATTTACACATAGTTACATTGAATCACAGTAGTATTTCAAGGGATTACATGAATCTCAATAACAATTAGTAACTTGATTAAATACATGTAAATGTTTGTACTTGTCGCAATCCGTACGTGCGATAATATAGTTTGATGTTTGTTTTTTTTTGTTATCGCAATTTATACGTGCGATAATATAACTTTTGAAAAAAGTTTCATTTTATTTGAAACGTTTGTGTAGTCCTGGAGGTTCCTTGGATCTGTTTATTCTTATTAATATTTAATTTATTTTTAAATTGTGAATGGTTGTGAAGTGTGATTGTGTGTTGAATGCATGAGTTATTGTGTTGATACATCATTATTTTTCATTATTAATTTATTTCATAAATTTACATCATCTTTCACATATTGTGTTAGTGTTGGATTCATTTAATCCACCAACCACTCGGTAACAATTATGTTACATGCATCATAGGAATATAATTGATAATTGCGTATAGGATCATTCTTGGATACTGGGGCATCTAAATCCAACGCTGTACCGGGCGCCGATTAGAACATACTATTATATATTTCTTGATCTAAATCGCGATATCACTCGATTTAAAACCACTTTCCTCTATCATATTTGCAGTAATATTTCCCGGAGCGTCATATCCATCATTTATAGCTGATGCTATATACTGCTCCACAGCGTTGCTGTTATTTTTACTAGAACTTGCAGGCATAATTCCCGTAGATGGTAGTGGTCCCGCCAATGATTTCAACACCGGTGGTTTCGTTCTTTGCCGAACTAACGCTAGTAGTTTTTCTTTAGCCGCGGAAAATGCTTTCCCGGCAACATCATCTCCGTTGTACGCTCTATAAACTGGCAATCGTGAATTTACTACATAGACCATGGTTAGTTTGTTGTGGTTGTAGTGTATGATCATCTTATTTAAATGACATTTATCTAATGTGGTGATTTAATCACTGTGGTAACCGTCCGCTAGCTCGTCAATGAACTCTCGATATATACCAATATCCATTAAACAACCCTCAAATAGTCGTCTACAGATATCGGCTGCCTCATTATTTTCGGTGAGTTATTTCCAGCTCGTATCCCTCCTACGAGAATTTTTAATCGTGATATATCCCGAGAATACTATTAGGACAACCAACTAGACCACTACCTGAAGATTCTCTTGGATATACACTTGCGAATTTTTTAGTTGTACCAGTTGCACCTTGTATGTGATCCACTTCTGCCATTATTTGTATTGGAGGGGGTTATATGGTGGTGGTGAAACAACTTTTATAACATATATATTTTATTCATATAACTCCCAAAATCATCATCCTCTTTGATTCTAATTCCACCTTGATTCGCCAAATATTTTTTCTATACCAGGTGTCAATATTTTTAAAGCGTCTTCAAATCCATCTCTTATATATTGCTCACTAGTCTTTTTTTAAATGACTTAGGAATAAAAATTAGCTAATTGTTCATCCGTGGAAATTTTTCTAATTTTATTCAATGCCTCATTCGCAAATATATTTTCAGGTGAATGTTTTATCTCTCGATATTTCTTGTTCTTTTTGTTGTTGTTGTTTCAAACGTCGTGCAGCTTCTTTATGTTCTCGTTTTAGTGGTTCTTGTTCTCGTTGTTCCTGAAGTCGTGCAGCGGCTATTTTTTTTTTAAATATTCCTTTGCTTGCTTGGATCGCTTTGCTATTTTCTTTCAAGTCCAGGTAGATGGACTGGTTTTAATTATTTGTTTGAATAATTGTTCAGTGCTCATTCTAAAACCTGTTTGAAATTCTTGTCTCGTTTGGAGCTTATTTCGCACGAAATCACGAGTCGGAATAAATTTCGTAATCGCAGCTAATAGTTCGGGTGCTAATTTAGTTGTTAGGGCTTCACCTACCATTATAAATATAGTATACGATCTATACTGTAAGTGAAAACACACCCACCCAATTTTTTTCTTACCTGTCTATAGAATGTCAACTCGTACAAATTCGTTATGTGCATACCTGTCTATAGTAGTATGTTGTCAATGGGGATTTACTGTATTCGGAATTCTCAAATGCTACGGGTTGGACATCACAATTTTTTCACTGTGCTGAGGTAACCAAATGGGCGGAGTGGGGGCAATTTTAATTTTGTCTGATGATTTCTTCTCTTGTTGTTTTCATTTTCGAGTTTATTGTGCGTTTGATTGCATATTGTTTGCCCAATTCACTTCTGACCTTTTCGACAGCAATGAATAGCGGGATAAATTTGTTGATGTTACAAAATGCAAGTGAGTCATTTACAGCGTGCTGAATTCGTTTGATCAATCAATATTGTTTGGCAAGTACATAACTATTATTCCGGTAGAATAGTAATGTTAAGTTTTATTGTCAGACTCATTATGTCTCTATGACCATTAAATCAGGAGATGTGCTTATAACAAAATTTAAAAATGTATTCCATAGCATTAAATAAACGTTTATGAAGAACTATTAGCAACCACTTTTCTCTCATACGGGATGACACGACTGAGGCGAGTGCAAAAACGTAATTTTATTTTTTGTGTTAAATAAATTGGTCTTTGTCCTTATGCGGGATAATTTGGTATTATGGTAGATACATTTTGACTTCAACTTGATGATAAAGCTGCAGTCGGTCATATCCCTTCTCTTACGTATGCAGTAAAACAGCTAAGCTTGGTAAAGTTACTCACCCTTCTTTTTCGCATCATCACTAATTATGGTTCCCTGGCCATCGTCATCCTGCTGGCCTCTGTCACAGTCCGGACCTCGACGATGTAGAGTTCCTAGGAAAGGTGACTGAAATTAAAAATACAATTAAATACTTGTGTTTATATTAATTCGCAATACCATAACAGATGCAATTACACTCTCAAATTTGCATTGATAAGTATTATCTGAATTTCTTATTTCATTATATTAATGGATTGATAGCATTTTATTTTAACCAGTGCACATGACATTTAAAGGCAAACAAGAGAAACGAAAGGGAAACAAGATACACGAGAACTGTAAAGCCAAACATAACTCTTAGGTAATAATGGGTGCTAAAATATGAGCTGCACTATTGATGATTAATCAAGGCATTATTCCTTAAAAATCAAAATCAAGATTGGCCTCGTTTTAGTACATCAGGTATAATGTACCAATGATGATAATGAATCCAATATTTATATGATGAGTGGTATAGAGCACTTATCCAAAGGATATTGTTTCCAGCATAAGACGGATATGAGGATGTAACACTAATTTGTTTAAATTTTTTACCAAATAAATTGCGTCACAAGTTTTGTTGGGAAACCACACATTAAAATTGAAAGTAGATGCTTTGTGCACTGTGTCCGGTTTATTTGAATTGTAGTTTGTGGAATATTTTCTAAATCTTTTGAAAATAACATTAAGAAAATGCACACGAGTGAAATTTTATTTAAAAAAAATATCAAATTGTGTTGTTGATGTAACGCTTTACTCCAATGCAGCATTTTCTCATCAATACAACCCTTCTCCTGCACACGTAACGATATATTCTTCTATTTCGTACATAGCTGTCTTAGCTTTCGCCTACCGTTAAGAAAATATGTCGAGGTAACATATCAACTGAAGCGGAAACTGGAAGGACAAAATAGGTTTGATCAAATCTGCACTAGTGTTGATAATTCTCAGATCTGTTCATCAAGAAATCAAACTAAAGACCACTAGGGTTTCTGCCACGTTATTTTTATTCAACGCCTGGGTTTGTATGTGACTGGCATTGCTAGTTATAATTAATGCAAGGGTGCATGGATGTATGTGGGTACATATTAATATTACCTTTATAACCCTGGTAAAAGTGAAAACATTTGCTTCCATGCTTTGGACATTTTTGTATTTGGCCAAAAAGAAAGTATACTCATTTCGAAGAATTCACAATAAGCGTTCTGATGTTAGCTTGCTTTTGAATACAATAACCTTAGTATTAATATAAATAATAACAAATGACTAAAATCGGCTTTTGATATCAGCCTGCTTTATAATAAAATTAATTTTGTCTTTGATGATCTGTTAGCACATTCTAAGAAGAGGTAAAGTTCTCGCTGCCAGTCTTGATTATTCAACAACAGGGATTATATGTGCTTGGTAGTAATAACTAGTGCGAAGGAACATTGATATCCGTGGGTAAATATTAAGGATAATTTTGTAACCCGAGCTGGTGAAACGATTATCACTTAAACTCGGGTCATTTCAAATGATGATTTTTATTTGTGAGATCATGTCATTCAGTTTGTCTGGATATAATTCAACTTTGCGTGCATGTCATCTTTAAGATATATGTTAATTACTTTCCTTTTCTTTGCAACTTTGTAGGATCCGTTTTAGTCGGATAACATGATCAAACCTTTAAGTATAACCAAACATAATGTCTCTCAATGTTCACGTCAATGAACAACGTGGTGTGTGTTATCGGATATAATATATACACTCTACATCAAGAAAGTCTACGCTACTTACGTTACTTATACGGATTTCGTTGACATATTTTATTAGTATGCTGTAATCCTCACGTTAAATAGAGGAATAAATGATAATAAAACATTTGATTTGTAGTGAATTTGTGTTCCGATCTGGATATAACAGAATAATTTAATTTATTACAAATATAGAGATATATAAAAAATTTAGAATACTATTGTACAATAACTTCAGAGCAAATTAGATCATACATTTTTTCAAGGACTTAAATAGATTACCTGCATATCTATCAAACACTTGCACTAAGAAACAGTATTCAAAGCAAGGAAATATGCATATGAATCTCAGCAACAAACTGAATAATTCAAAACTTAACTATGAGTTGTTGGTTTCAATGATGAACCAAATCAACTTTCCATTGCATATATCGTGTTGTATCATAATGGATCATTATTTCCATTGATCTGATTTTCGTAAAACACATTTCATCACTTCGTTGTATTATGCTCGTTTTTATTACTTTTTTAATATCTAAAGTTTAGCTTACCTTGACCAGAGGTCGTACGTATGACGTCTTGAACAACGAGGGAACAAACTGTTTTAGTGTTGTAGAAGTGTGGGGAGACGCTGTTGCCCCATCTTCTGTCTGGCATTCATCTGGAATACCTGAAATCATAACGTGAACATTTCATGATTTTATATCACATTGTATTTAATGATCAAATTACTGAAATCAAAAAGAATCGAATGATATTCTATAAAAATATCCACACATTTTGGTAGGAATAGGATACAAATGTAAAAAAAAATTCTTAACCAAATATAATAATAATTTCCAAAACTGATATTTACTAACATTATCTTCAGGAATCAAATGTTGGCTGTGTGACACGGTATAAGGTTATATAAATAAATACAAAATAATAAAATAATTGATTTTGATACGGCGATCTCAGCTATTATCAATTATTTTATACATTGTTACGACTCTGTGATTACAAACTGAGTAACAGATTGAAGAAAAAACAAAACGGTTTAAAAAGAACTTAACAGGCTATATAATTATCAAAGTAATACAAGTCAGAGGAATTTACAGTACAAAAATATGAACCCTGAACAATCCTGCTAAAGGTATATTGAAGTCGGCAATGAATGAAACGTTCTGTATAAATTAAGAAAACTAGAAATGTACTGTTCCCCTAAGAAACCGCGAAAGCTAGAGTCATCTAGACATACGTCAAATAGGTCACAAACATTCCAGCGTAATATAATAGTCAAAATAATGTACACTTTTATTTTAACTGAGCAGTACTAAAGCCTCTTTTTGTCTACTCGAATAGTATATACATGCCATTCATAAAACACGTCTGAAGACTCCACAATCGGCTGAGTAAAGATGCTTTGGATTAATACATTATTGTCAGATTTAAGACAGTTTTATGTCCAAATTATGTGAGCATTTAAACCACGCTTGTATATACAGTGGTTTCCATAACTATGTTACAGATACACGTTTCATTTGATATGCAATATATATGCTTTCCCTCCCCCAGTGAGCCATCACATAAGCAATACACTGAGTTTTACTTTTAGTATTTTTCTTGTCGTATAGTTGTACACCATTTGTATCATTATCATATTAATATACATAACTTAACAAACCCTTGTAGGGTTAAGATATTCATATTCAGACAGGTGAGATAATTTTTCTGAATTACCGAACATATAGGGGATGTTAATCCGGCCTAAAATGAAATTAGTTTATACCTTTTGTACAGTATATTGTTCCAGTCATAAACTGTACATATCCTTTCACAAATGATTTGCAGTAAATGTGGGAATTTCTGTGTCCAGTAATCCTATTTCAAACAAAAATCCCAGCAATGTCATGCTTAGTTCTTAACGTGACATTTCAGGTAAAAATGTACTGTATGCCTACTGTTTACCGCATCAAACAATGTCGTATCACATCGCATTGTTCAGTCTGTTATCAAACAATGTCATATCGCAACGCATTGTTCAGTCTGTTATCAAACAATGTCATATCACATCGCATTGTTCAGTCTGTTATCAAACAATGTCATATCACATCGCATTGTTCAGTCTGTTATCAAACAATGTCATATCACATTGCACTGTTAAGTCTGTTATCAAACCATGTCATATCAGATCGCATTGTTCAGTATGTTATCAAACCATGTCATATCATATCGCATTGTTCAATCTGTTATCAAATCATGTCAAATCACATCGCATTGTTCAGTCTGTTATCAAACCTTGTCAGATCACATAGAATTGTTCAGTCTGTTATCAAACCATGTCATATCCCATCACATTGTTCAGATTACTATCAAAACATGTCATATCACATCGCATTGTTCAGTCTGTATACAAACCATGTCATATCTCACCGCATTGTTCAGTCTGTTATTAAACCATGTCACATCACATTGCATTGGTCAGTATGTTATCAAACCATATCATATCACATCGCATTGTACAGTCTGTTACAAACCATGTCATATCACTTCGCATTGTTCAGTCTGTTATCAAACCATGTCATATCGCATCGCATTGTTCAGTCTGTTATCAAACCATGTGACATCACATCGCATTGTTCAGTCTGTTATCAAACCATGTCATATCACATCGCATTGTCCTGCCTGTTATCAAACCATGTCATATCACATCGCATAGTTCTTTCTGTTATAAAACCATGTCATATCACATCTCAATGTTCAGTCTGTTATCAAACCATGTCGTATCACATCGCATTCTTCAGTCTCTTATCAAACCATGTCATATCACATCGCATTGTTCAGTCTGTTATCAAGCCATGTCATATCACATAGCTTTGTTCAGTCTGTTATCAAACCATGTCATATCACATCGCATTGTTCAGTCTGTTATCAAACCATGTCATATCACATTGCATTGTTCAGTCTGTTATCAAACCATGTCATATAACATCGCATTGTTCAGTCTGTTATCAAACCATGTCATATTACATCGCAGTAAACAGTCTGTTATCAAACCATGTCATATCTCATCGCATTCTTCAGTCTGTTATCAAACCATGTCATATCACATCGCATTGTTCAGTCTGTTATCAAACCATGTCATATCACATCGCATTGTTCAGTCTGTTATCAAACCATGTCATATCACATCGCATTGTTCAGTCTGTTATCAAACCATGTCATATCACATCGCATTGTGCAGTCTGTTATCAAACCATGTCATATCACATCACATTGTTCAGTCTGTTATCAAACCATGTCATATCACATCGCATTGTTCAGTCTGTTATCAAACCATGTCATATCACATAGCATTGTTCAGTCTGTTATCAACTCTGTGATATCACATCGCATTGTTCCGTCTGTTATCAAACCCTGTGATATCACATCGCATTGTTCAGTCTTTTATCAAACCATGTCATATCTCATCGCATTCTTCAGTCTGTTATCAAACCATGTCATATCACATCGCATTGTTCCGTCTGTCATCAAACCATGTCATATCACATCGCATTGTTCCGCCTGTTATCAAAACATGTCATATCGCATAGCATTGTTCCGTCTGTTATCAAATCATATCATATCACATCGCATTGTTCAGTCTGTTATCAAACCATGTCATATCACATCGCATTGTTCAGTCTGTTATCAAATCATGTCATATCACATCGCATTGTTCAGTCTGTTATCAAACTATGTCATATCACATCGCATTGTTCAGTCTGTTATCAAACCATGTCATATCACATAGCATTGTTCAGTCTGTTATCAAACCATGTCATATCACATCGCATTGTTCAGTCTGTTATCAAACCATGTCATATCACATCGCATTGTTCAGTCTGTTATCAAAACATGTCATATAACATCGCATTGTTCAGTCTGTTATCAAACCATGTCATATTACATCGCATTGTACAGTCTGTTATCAAACCATGTCATATCTCATCGCATTCTTCAGTCTGTTATCAAACCATGACATATCACATCGCATTGTTCAGTCTGTTATCAAACCATCTCATATCACATCGCATTGTTCAGCCTGTTATCAAACCATGTCATATCACATCGCATTGTTCAGTCTGTTAACAAACCTTGTCATATCACATAGCATTGTTCAGTCTGTTATCAAACCAAGTCATATCACATCGCATTGATCATTCTGTTATCAAACCATGTCATATCACATCGCATTCTTCAGTCTGTTATCAATCCATGTCATATCACATCACATTGCTCAGTCTGATATTAAACCATGTCATATCACATCGCATTGTTCAGTCTGTTATCAAACCATGTCATATCACATAGCAGTGTTCAGTCTGTTATCAACTCTGTGATATCACATCGCATTGTTCCGTCTGTTATCAAACCCTGTGATATCACATCGCATTGTTCAGTCTGTTATCAAACCATGTCATATCTCATCGCATTGTTCAGTCTGTTATCAAACCATGTCATATCACATCGCATTGTTCCGTCTGTCATCAAACCATGTCATATCACATCGCATTGTTCCGTCTGTTATCAAACCATGTCAAATCACATCGCATTGTTCCGTCTGTTATCAAATCATATCATATCACATCGCATTGTTCAGTCTGTTATCAAACCATGTCATATCGCATCGCATTGTTCCGTCTGTTATCAAATCATGTCATATCACATCGCATTGTTCAGTCTGTTATCAACTCTGTGATATCACATCGCATTGTTCAGTCTGTTTTCAAACCATGTCATATCTCATCGCATTGTTCAGTTTGTTATCAAACCATGTCATATCACATCGCATTGTTCAGATTACTATCAAACCATGTCATGTCACATCGCATTCTTCAGTCTGTATACAAACCATGTCATATCACACCGCATTGTTCAGTCTGTTATTAAACCATGTCACATCACATTGCATTGTTCAGTACGTTATCAAACCAATTTATATCACATCGCATTGTACAGTCTGTTACAAACCATGTCATATCACTTCGCATTGTTCAGTCTGTTATCAAACCATGTCATATCGCATCGCATTGTTCAGTCTGTTATCAAACCATGTCACATCACATCGCATTGTTCAGTCTGTTATCAAACCAGGTCATATCACATCGCATTGTCCTGCCTGTTATCAAACCATGTCATATCACATCGCATTGATCTTTCTGTTATAAAACCATGTCATATCCCATCTCAATGTTCAGCCTGTTATCAAACCATGTCGTATAACATCGCATTCTTTAGTCTGTTATCAAACCATGTCATATCACATCGCATTGTTCAGTCTGTTATCAAATCATGTCATATCACATCGCATTCTTCAGTCTGTTATCAAACCATGTCATATCACATCGCATTGTTCAGTCTGTTATCAAACCATGTCATATCACATAGCATTGTTCAGTCTGTTATCAAACCATGTCATATCACATCGCATTGTTCAGTCTGTTATCAAACCATGTCATATCACATCGCATTGTTCAGTCTGTTATCAAAACATGTCATATAACATCGCATTGTTCAGTCTGTTATCAAACCATGTCATATTACATCGCATTGTACAGTCTGTTATCAAACCATGTCATATCTCATCGCATTCTTCAGTCTGTTATCAAACCATCACATATCACATCGCATTGTTCAGTCTGTTATCAAACCATCTCATATCACATCGCATTGTTCAGCCTGTTATCAAACCATGTCATATCACATCGCATTGTTCAGTCTGTTAACAAACCTTGTCATATCACATAGCATTGTTCAGTCTGTTATCAAACCAAGTCATATCACATCGCATTGATCATTCTGTTATCAAACCATGTCATATCACATCGCATTCTTCAGTCTGTTATCAATCCATGTCATATCACATCACATTGCTCAGTCTGATATTAAACCATGTCATATCACATCGCATTGTTCAGTCTGTTATCAAACCATGTCATATCACATAGCAGTGTTCAGTCTGTTATCAACTCTGTGATATCACATCGCATTCTTCCGTCTGTTATCAAACCCTGTGATATCACATCGCATTGTTCAGTCTGTTATCAAACCATGTCATATCTCATCGCATTGTTCAGTCTGTTATCAAACCATGTCATATCACATCGCATTGTTCCGTCTGTCATCAAACCATGTCATATCACATCGCATTGTTCCGTCTGTTATCAAACAATGTCATATCGCATCGCATTGTTCCGTCTGTTATCAAATCATATCATATCACATCGCATTGTTCAGTCTGTTATCAAACCATGTCATATCGCATCGCATTGTTCCGTCTGTTATCAAATCATGTCATATCACATCGCATTGTTCAGTCTGTTATCAACTCTGTGATATCACATCGCATTGTTCAGTCTGTTTTCAAACCATGTCATATCTCATCGCATTGTTCAGTTTGTTATCAAACCATGTCATATCACATCGCATTGTTCAGATTACTATCAAACCATGTCATGTCACATCGCATTCTTCAGTCTGTATACAAACCATGTCATATCACACCGCATTGTTCAGTCTGTTATTAAACCATGTCACATCACATTGCATTGTTCAGTACGTTATCAAACCATTTCATATCACATCGCATTGTACAGTCTGTTACAAACCATGTCATATCACTTCGCATTGTTCAGTCTGTTATCAAACCATGTTATATCGCATCGCATTGTTCAGTCTGTTATCAAACCATGTCACATCACATCGCATTGTTCAGTCTGTTATCAAACCAGGTCATATCACATCGCATTGTCCTGCCTGTTATCAAACCATGTCATATCACATCGCATTGATCTTTCTGTTATAAAACCATGTCATATCCCATCTCAATGTTCAGCCTGTTATCAAACCATGTCGTATAACATCGCATTCTTTAGTCTGTTATCAAACCATGTCATATCACATCGCATTGTTCAGTCTGTTATCAAACCATTTCATATCACATAGCATTGTTCAGTATGTTATCAAACCGTGTCTTATCACATCGTATTGTTCAGTCTGTTATCAAACCATGTCATATCACATCGCATTGTTCAGTCTGTTATCAAACCATGTCATATCACATCGCATTGTTCAGTCTGTTATCAAACCATGTCATATCACATCGCATTGTGCAGTCTGTTATCAAACCATGTCATATCACATCACATTGTTCAGTCTGTTATCAAACCATGTCATATCACATCGCATTGTTCAGTTTGTTATCAAACCATGTCATATCACATAGCATTGTTCAGTCTGTTATCAAACCATGTCATATCACATCGCACTGTTCCGTCTGTCATCAAACCATGTCATATCACATCGCATTCTTCCGCCTGTTATCAAACCATGTCATATCGCATAGCATTGTTCCGTCTGTCATCAAATCATATCATATCACATCGCATTGTTCAGTCTGTTATCAAACCATGTCATATCACATCGCATTGTTCAGTCTGTTATCAAATCATGTCATATCACATCGCATTCATCAGTCTGTTATCAAACCATGTCATATCACATCGCATTGTTCAGTCTGTTATCAAACAATGTCATATCACATCGCATTGTTCAGTCTGTTATCAAACCATGTCATATCACATCGCATTGTTCAGTCTGTTATCAACTCTGTAATATCACATCGCATTGTTCAGTCTGTTATCAAACCCTATGATATCACATCGCATTGTTCAGTCTGTTATCAAACCATGTCATTTCTCATCCCATTGTTCAGTCTGTTATCAAACCATGTCATATCACATCGCATTGTTCCGTCTGTCATCAAACCATGTCATATCACATCGCCTTGTTACGTCTGTTATCAAACCATGTCATATCGCATCGCATTGTTCCGTCTGTTATCAAATCATATCATATCACATCGCATTGTTCAGTCTGTTATTAAACCATGTCATATCGCATCGCATTGTTCCGTCTGTTATCAAATCATGTCATATCACATCGCATTGTTCAGTCTGTTATCAACTCTGTGATATCACATCGCATTGTTCAGTCTGTTATCAAACCATGTCATATCTCATCGCATTGTTCAGTTTGTTATCAAACCATGTCATATCACATCGCATTGTTCAGATTACTATCAAACCATGTCATATCACATCGCATTCTTCAGTCTGTAAACAAACCATGTCATATAAAACCGGATTGTTCAGTCTGTTATTAAACCATGTCACATCTTATTGCATTGTTCAGTATGTTATCAAACCATTTTATATCACATCGCATTGCACAGTCTGTTACAAACCATGTCATATCACTCGCATTGTTCAGTCTGTTATCAAACCATGTCATATCGCATCGCATTGTTCAGTCTGTTATCAAACCATGTCACATCACATCGCATTGTTCAGTCTGTTATCAAACCATGTCATATCACATCGCATTGTCCTGCCTGTTATCAAACCATGTCATATCACATCGCATTGTTCTTTCTGTTATAAAACCATGTCATATCACATCTCAATGTTCAGTCTGTTATCAAACCATGTCGTATCACATCGCATTCTTCAGTCTGTTATCAAACCATGTCATATCACATCGCATTGTTCAGTCTGTTATCAAACCATTTCATATCACATAGCATTGTTCAGTCTGTTATCAAACCATGTCATATCACATCGCATTGTTCAGTCTGTTATCAAACCATGTCATATCACATCGCATTGTTCATTCTGTTATCAAACCATGTCATATAACATCGCATTGTTCAGTCTGTTATCAAACCATGTCATATTACATCGCATTGTACAGTCTGTTATCAAACCATGTCATATCTCATCGCATTCTTCAGTCTGTTATCAAGCCATATCATATCACATCGCATTGTTCAGTCTGTTATCAAACCATGTCATATCACATCGCATTGTTCAGTCTGTTATCAAACCATGTCAAATCACATCGCATTGTTCAGTCTGTTAACAAACCTTGTCATATCACATAGCATTGTTCAGTCTGTTATCAAACCATGTCATATCACATTGCATTGATCATTCTGTTATCAAACCATGTCATATCACATCGCATTCTTCAGTCTGTTATCAATCCATGTCATATCACATCACATTGTTCACTCTGTTATCAAACCGTGTCATATCACATCGCATTGTTCACTCTGTTATCAAACCATGTCATATCACATCGCATTGTTCAGTCTCTTATCAAACCATGTCATATCACATCGCATTGTTCAGTCTGTTATCAAACCATGTCATATCACATCGCATTGTGCAGTCTGTTATCAAACCATGTCATATCACATCACATTGTTCAGTCTGTTATCAAACCGTGTCATATCACATCGCATTGTTCAGTTTGTTATCAAACCATGTCATATCACATAGCATTGTTCAGTGTGTTATCAACTCTGTGATATCACATCGCATTGTTCAGTCTGTTATCAAACCATGTCATATCTCATCGCATTGTTCAGTCTGTTATCAAACCATGTCATATCACATCGCATTGTTCCGTCTGTCATCAAACCATGTCATATCACATCGCATTGTTCCGTCTGTTATCAAACCATGTCATATCGCATAGCATTGTTCCGTCTGTTATCAAATCATATCATATCACATCGCATTGTTCAGTATGTTATCAAACCATGTCATATCACATCGCATTGTTCAGTCTGCTATCAAATCATGTCATATCACATCGCATTCTTCAGTCTGTTATCAAACCATGTCATATCACATCGCATTCTTCAGTCTGTTATCAAACCATGTCATATCACATCGCATTGTTCCGTCTGTCATCAAACCATGTCATATCACATCGCCTTGTTACGTCTGTTATCAAACCATGTCATATCGCATCGCATTGTTCCGTCTGTTATCAAATCATATCATATCACATCGCATTGTTCAGTCTGTTATTAAACCATGTCATATCGCATCGCATTGTTCCGTCTGTTATCAAATCATGTCATATCACATCGCATTGTTCAGTCTGTTATCAACTCTGTGATATCACATCGCATTGTTCAGTCTGTTATCAAACCATGTCATATCTCATCGCATTGTTCAGTTTGTTATCAAACCATGTCATATCACATCGCATTGTTCAGATTACTATCAAACCATGTCATATCACATCGCATTCTTCAGTCTGTAAACAAACCATGTCATATAAAACCGGATTGTTCAGTCTGTTATTAAACCATGTCACATCTTATTGCATTGTTCAGTATGTTATCAAACCATTTTATATCACATCGCATTGCACAGTCTGTTACAAACCATGTCATATCACTCGCATTGTTCAGTCTGTTATCAAACCATGTCATATCGCATCGCATTGTTCAGTCTGTTATCAAACCATGTCACATCACATCGCATTGTTCAGTCTGTTATCAAACCATGTCATATCACATCGCATTGTCCTGCCTGTTATCAAACCATGTCATATCACATCGCATTGTTCTTTCTGTTATAAAACCATGTCATATCACATCTCAATGTTCAGTCTGTTATCAAACCATGTCGTATCACATCGCATTCTTCAGTCTGTTATCAAACCATGTCATATCACATCGCATTGTTCAGTCTGTTATCAAACCATTTCATATCACATAGCATTGTTCAGTCTGTTATCAAACCATGTCATATCACATCGCATTGTTCAGTCTGTTATCAAACCATGTCATATCACATCGCATTGTTCATTCTGTTATCAAACCATGTCATATAACATCGCATTGTTCAGTCTGTTATCAAACCATGTCATATTACATCGCATTGTACAGTCTGTTATCAAACCATGTCATATCTCATCGCATTCTTCAGTCTGTTATCAAGCCATATCATATCACATCGCATTGTTCAGTCTGTTATCAAACCATGTCATATCACATCGCATTGTTCAGTCTGTTATCAAACCATGTCAAATCACATCGCATTGTTCAGTCTGTTAACAAACCTTGTCATATCACATAGCATTGTTCAGTCTGTTATCAAACCATGTCATATCACATTGCATTGATCATTCTGTTATCAAACCATGTCATATCACATCGCATTCTTCAGTCTGTTATCAATCCATGTCATATCACATCACATTGTTCACTCTGTTATCAAACCGTGTCATATCACATCGCATTGTTCAGTCTGTTATCAAACCATGTCATATCACATCGCATTGTTCAGTCTCTTATCAAACCATGTCATATCACATCGCATTGTTCAGTCTGTTATCAAACCATGTCATATCACATCGCATTGTGCAGTCTGTTATCAAACCATGTCATATCACATCACATTGTTCAGTCTGTTATCAAACCGTGTCATATCACATCGCATTGTTCAGTTTGTTATCAAACCATGTCATATCACATAGCATTGTTCAGTGTGTTATCAACTCTGTGATATCACATCGCATTGTTCAGTCTGTTATCAAACCATGTCATATCTCATCGCATTGTTCAGTCTGTTATCAAACCATGTCATATCACATCGCATTGTTCCGTCTGTCATCAAACCATGTCATATCACATCGCATTGTTCCGTCTGTTATCAAACCATGTCATATCGCATAGCATTGTTCCGTCTGTTATCAAATCATATCATATCACATCGCATTGTTCAGTATGTTATCAAACCATGTCATATCACATCGCATTGTTCAGTCTGCTATCAAATCATGTCATATCACATCGCATTCTTCAGTCTGTTATCAAACCATGTCATATCACGTCGCATTGTTCAGTCTGTTATCAAACAATGTTCTATCACATCGCATTGTTCAGTCTGTTATCAAACCATGTCATATCACATCGCATTGTTCAGTCTGTTATCAAACCATGTCATATCACATCGCATTGTTCAGTCTGTTATAAACTCTGTAATATCACATCGCATTGTTCAGTCTGTTATCAAACCCTGTGATATCACATCGCATTGTTCAGTCTGTCATCAAACCATGTCATATCTCATCGCATTGTTCAGTCTGTTATCAAACCATGTCATATCACATCGCATTGTTCCGTCTGTCATCAAACCATGTCATATCACATCGCATTGTTCCGTCTGTTATCAAACCATGTCATATCGCATCGCATTGTTCCGTCTGTTATCAAATCATATCATATCACATCGCATTGTTCAGTCTGTTATCAAACCATGTCATATCGTATCGCATTGTTCCGTCTGTTATCAAATCATATCATATCACATCGCATTGTTCAGTCTGTTATCAACTCTGTGATATCACATCTCATTCCTCAGTCTGTTATCAAACCATGTCATATCTCATCGCATTGTTCAGTTTGTTATCAAACCATGTCATATCACATCGCATTGTTCCGTCTGTCATCAAAACATGTCATATCACATCGCATTGTTCCATCTGTTATCAAACCATGTCATATCGCATCGCATTGTTTTCTCTGTTATCAAATCATATCATATCACATCGCATTGTTCAGTCTGTTATCAACCCTGTGATATCACATCGCTTTGTTCAGTCTGTTATCAAACCCTGTGATATGACATCGAATTGTACAGTCTGTTATCAAACCATGTCATATCACATCGCATTGTTCAGTCTGTCATCAAACCATGTCATATCACGTCGCATTGTTCAGTCTGTTATCAATCCATTTCATATCACATCGCATTGTTCAGTCTGTTATCAAACCCTAAAATTTCACATCGCATTGTTCATTTTATTATCAAACCATGTCATTTCACATCGCATTGTTCATTCTGTTATAAAACCATGTCATTTCACATCGCATTGTTCAGTTTGTTATCAAACCATATCTCATCGCATTGTTCAGTCTGTTATCAAGCCATGTCATATCATATCGCATTGTTCAGTCTGTTATCAACGCATGTCATATCATATCGCATTGTTGAGTCTGTTAAAAAACCATGTCATATCACATCGCATTGTTCCGTCTGTTATCAAACCATGTCATATCACATCGCATTGTTCATTTAGTTGTCAAACAATGTCATATCACATCCCATTGTTCCGTCTGTTATCAAATCATGTCATATCACATCGCATTGTTCAGTCTGTTATCAAACCATGTCATATCACATCGCATTGTTCAGTCTTTTATCCAACTATGTCATTTCACATCGTATTGTTCAGTCTGTTATCAAACCATGTCATATCACTTCGCACTGTTCAGTCTATTATCAAACCTTGTCATTTCACTTCGCACTGTTCAGTCTATTATCAAAACATGTCATATTACATCGCACTGTTCAGTCTGTTATCAAACCATGTCATATCACATCGCACTGTTTAGTCTGTTATCAAATCATGTCATATCACATCGCACTGGTCAGTCTGTTATCAAACCATGTCATATCACATCGCACTGTTTAGTCTGTAATCAAATTATGTCATATCACATCGCACTATTCAGTCTGTTATCAAACGATGTCATATCACATCGCATTGGTCAGTCTGTTATCAAGCCATGTCATATCACATCGCACTGGTCAGTCTGTTATCAAACCATGTCATATCACATCGCTCTGTTAAGTTTGTTATCAAACCATGTCATATCACATCGCTTTGTTCAGTCTGTTACCAAACCATGTCATATCACATCGCATTGTTCAGTCTGTTATCAAACCATGTCATATCACATCTCATTGGTCAGTCTGTTATCAAACCATGTCATATCACATCGCATTGTTCAGTCTGTTATCAAACCATGTCATATCACATCGCATTGTTCCGTCTGTTATCAAACCATGTCATATCTCATCGCATTCTTCAGTCTGTTATCAAACCATGTCATATCACATCGCATTGTTCAGTCTGTTATCAAACCATGTCATATCACATCGCATTGTTCAGTCTGTTATCAAACCATGTCAAATCACATCGCATTGTTCAGTCTGTTAACAAACCTTGTCATATCACATAGCATTGTTCAGTCTGTTATCAAACCATGTCATATCACATTGCATTGATCATTCTGTTATCAAACCATGTCATATCACATCGCATTCTTCAGTCTGTTATCAATCCATGTCATATCACATCACATTGTTCACTCTGTTATCAAACCGTGTCATATCACATCGCATTGTTCAGTCTGTTATCAAACCATGTCATATCACATCGCATTGTTCAGTCTGTTATCAAACCATGTCATATCACATCGCATTGTTCAGTCTGTTATCAAACCATGTCATATCACATCGCATTGTGCAGTCTGTTATCAAACCATGTCATATCACATCACATTGTTCAGTCTGTTATCAAACCGTGTCATATCACATCGCATTGTTCAGTTTGTTATCAAACCATGTCATATCACATAGCATTGTTCAGTCTGTTATCAACTCTGTGATATCACATCGCATTGTTCAGTCTGTTATCAAACCATGTCATATCTCATCGCATTGTTCAGTCTGTTATCAAACCATGTCATATCACATCGCATTGTTCCGTCTGTCATCAAACCATGTCATATCACATCGCATTGTTCCGTCTGTTATCAAACCATGTCATATCGCATAGCATTGTTCCGTCTGTTATCAAATCATATCATATCACATCGCATTGTTCAGTATGTTATCAAACCATGTCATATCACATCGCATTGTTCAGTCTGCTATCAAATCATGTCATATCACATCGCATTGTTCAGTCTGTTATCAAACCATGTCATATCACGTCGCATTGTTCAGTCTGTTATCAAACAATGTTCTATCACATCGCATTGTTCAGTCTGTTATCAAACCATGTCATATCACATCGCTTTGTTCAGTCTGTTATCAAACCATGTCATATCACATAGCATTGTTCAGTCTGTTATCAACTCTGTAATATCACATCGCATTGTTCAGTCTGTTATCAAACCCTGTGATATCACATCGCATTGTTCAGTCGGTCATCAAACCATGTCATATCTCATCGCATTGTTCAGTCTGTTATCAAACCATGTCATATCACATCGCATTGTTCCGTCTGTCATCAAACCATGTCATATCACATCGCATTGTTCCGTCTGTTATCAAACCATGTCATATCGCATCGCATTGTTCCGTCTGTTATCAATCATATCATATCACATCGCATTGTTCAGTCTGTTATCAAACCATGTCATATCGTATCGCATTGTTCCGTCTGTTATCAAATCATGTCATATCACACCGCATTGTTCAGTCTGTTATCAACTCTGTGATATCACATCGCATTGCTCAGTCTGTTATCAAACCATGTCATATCTCATCGCATTGTTCAGTTTGTTATCAAACCATGTCATATCACATCGCATTGTTCCGTCTGTCATCAAAACATGTCATATCACATCGCACTGTTCCATCTGTTATCAAACCATGTCATATCGCATCGCATTGTTTTCTCTGTTATCAAATCATATCATATCACATCGCATTATTCAGTCTGTTATCAACCCTGTGATATCACATCGCTTTGTTCAGTCTGTTATCAAACCCTGTGATATGACATCGAATTGTACAGTCTGTTATCAAACCATGTCATATCACATCGCATTGTTCAGTCTGTCATCAAACCATGTCATATCACGTCGCATTGTTCAGTCTGTTATCAATCCATGTCATATCACATCGCATTGTTCAGTCTGTTATCAAACCCTAAAATTTCACATCGCATTGTTAATTTTGTTATCAAACCATGTCATTTCACATCGCATTGTTCATTCTGTTATAAAACCATGTCATTTCACATCGCATTGTTCAGTTTGTTATCAAACCATATCTCATCGCATTGTTCAGTCTGTTATCAAGCCATGTCATATCATATCGCATTGTTCAGTCTGTTATCAAAGCATGTCATATCATATCGCATTGTTGAGTCTGTTAAAAAACCATGTCATATCACATCGCATTGTTCCGTCTGTTATCAAACCATGTCATATCACATCGCATTGTTCCTTTAGTTATCAAACAATGTCATATCACATCCCATTGTTCCGTCTGTTATCAAATCATGTCATATCACATCGCTTTGTTCAGTCTGTTATCAAACCATGTCATATCACATCGCATTGTTCAGTCTTTTATCCAACTATGTCATTTCACATCGCATTGTTCAGTCTGTTATCAAACCATGTCATATCACTTCGCACTGTTCAGTCTATTATCAAACCTTGTCATTTCACTTCGCACTGTTCAGTCTATTATCAGACCATGTCATATCACATCGCATTGTTCAGTCTGTTATCAAAACATGTCATATTACATCGCACTGTTCAGTCTGTTATCAAACCATGTCATATCACATCGCACTGTTTAGTCTGTTATCAAATCATGTCATATCACATCGCACTGGTCAGTCTGTTATCAAACCATGTCATATCACATCGCACTGTTTAGTCTGTAATCAAATTATGTCATATCACATCGCACTATTCAGTCTGTTATCAAACGATGTCATATCACATCGCATTGGTCAGTCTGTTATCAAGCCATGTCATATCACATCGCACTGGTCAGTCTGTTATCAAACCATGTCATATCACATCGCTCTGTTAAGTTTGTTATCAAACCATGTCATATCACATCGCTTTGTTCAGTCTGTTACCAAACCATGTCATATCACATCGCATTGTTCAGTCTGTTATCAAACCATGTCATATCACATCTCATTGGTCAGTCTGTTATCAAACCATGTCATATCACATCGCATTGTTCAGTCTGTTATCAAACCATGTCATATCACATCGCATTGTTCCGTCTGTTATCAAACCATGTCATATCACATCGCATTGTTCAGTCTGTTATCATGCCATGTCATATCACATCGCATTGTTCAGTCTGTTATCAAACCATGTCATATCACATCGCATTGCTCAGTCTGTTATCAAACCATGTCATATCACATCGCATTGTTCAGTCTGTTATCAAACCATGTCATATCACATCGCATTGTTCATCCTGTTATGAGAAAGGATTTTGTCAGATGAAATTCTGTTTATGCAGATGGAAGCATTTTCTTTGATTTATATTTTGTAAAAAAGGTATAACTGCTTTTACAAGTTAAATTTTGTTTGGGGCTATAACTTACATAGTATTCTTAAGGTGTGCTTGCTTTCATGCTGACAATTATTAATAATATTTTAAATAATACATTCTAATTTCATCGGCTGGTGTGATTTACACGTGTCTAGAGAAATTCATTTATTTCCCATAGCTTTGGCTGAGACACATTAATAGGCACATTCAAGCCAGTATTAAGGGTATATTCTGCAACATGTCACAATATAAGATGTAAAGGATAACACAAAACTACAAAGCTATCATACTCATTCCGATTTTCAGCAACCCATATGTATGTGATCTATTGTAAGTCTTCAGACGTGTTTTATGAAGGGCATTTATATTATTAGAGTATAAAAAGAGGTGTTAAGACTGCTAAGTTAAAATAAAAAGTGTACATTACTTAGACCATTATATTATTCCGAAAGTCAGAAATTAGGTTCGACCTATTGTTCAGTGGAACCAGAAATTGAAAATGATTTTGTTGTTGGGTAATTGCTCGCAGTTCGGTATCGGTGCATAAATGGCATGAATGGTCTGGTTTCTACACAAAAAATATTCTGCGGACACCAGTTCGTTTTGATTGGTTCGATAACGTCATTCTTCAACAAATATTGATCTTCCTTTTTTAAACATTTAAAGATACTGAATCGTCAATTTCAGCATCATTGTACATTTGTTGTTTTAAGTTGAATTATCAAGGGGCTCGTGTTCATATTTACACTGGTTTGAACTATTCGTTCCTGTGACGGTAGATGTGAACAAGAATCGTCAATTACAGACGTTTAAAGACTTGTTGAGCCAAAGTCATTACATTCCGATTATACATAGTTTTAATTGTATATAGACTATATCATCTATTCTGAAGAGACTTTGAGGTATGGCAACAGAGCTAAAACCTTATCATCAGGTCGATCATTTATTTTCGTTGTGATTGTGTCATGCATAATTTAATTTGTCAGTGCTTAGATTGAATATTATATTTTTCGGTTTCACAAGCTATCGATAATTTGTATTTATATACTGAGAAAAAGTAAAGCAAACAATTGCTGAAGCTTCGAACGTCGAAAGCATGTTCAAATGAACTAAATCAAAAAAACCCGTGATCTGACTACTTAACAGCACACAACAATAAGTGAATATCTTTGAAAATATCTCCTTTGGTATCAAGACATATCATTGTCTTTAAAGTCAGATTTAATATTTTCAACGCCCTTGACTTTTGTAGAAGACCTGAACTATAGATACCTTATTTATAGAAGACTTGTTGGAAAATCTGACCTTACATGAAATTAGAAATTTGAGTGGTTATTAAATGAGAACCATATAAAGAACTTTATTAATGCTTTAATTATATATTTGTTCTTAATATTCTGCAAAGGAAATGCCTCTGGAAACTTCATCAATGTACAAATTATGATAAAAAATGTATTAGTTGCCTTATATGGTCTTTAATAATGGACTTACGCAGCCTAATATTATTGTTCTAAATGGTTCGTCAAATGAAAGTAGTAGTTGTAAGTGAGCTGTATATGTAGTTTAGGTTATTGGTTTCCTGCTATTTTACACACTTGACAAAATTTACTGTATTTAGCCAATCATGTTGAATAGTTTGCCAAGAAACATTATGCATGATGTAGTGGAATATTTAATAAACTCCTAAAAGCAATGCCAAGTTGTTTACACGGGCAAAACAACATGAATTTCCAGTATATTTGACTTAAATTTTATAATGTGATAGCTTCATCAGCAGATACAGTCAGAACCTCATTTGTCAAAACTTAGTATTGTTCTACATCTAACAAGTCAGCCTCACTAATAGCGGTATGAAACAACTAAGTTGATCTCCAAATCGTTTTTCCAATCAAAGACAGGTCTTTCCTGTTTCTCAGCCTGATTAAAGCAAGACAATGATTCCATACAAAAATAGATCACATGGAGTAAAACCGTCTAACGCATCAATAACAAATTCAATATTCTCCATGCTGGAGGGTTAAGTACTTTCAGATGAGTAGTTTTAGTACTGTTGTAAGGGCGATTTGCGGACTGTACATTGCTAAAAAGACTATTTGAATTCAAATGAGATTTTACCAGATTTTCTTAATATGAAAGTGAGATTGGAAACTGCGCGGTAGTATTTTTAAATTGTTATTGTCAAGTCATTGTTTCTTTAGCAGAGGCTTTACAATAGCCGTTTTAAAACATGATAGGAATTTCTCAGATGAGAGAGATATATTAATACCATCAGTTAGTGAAGACAATATTGGTTTCATTATTCAAGCAACATTGACGTTGGAATCGGATCAAGTTCCCCTGACTTTGGTTCACTCTTCATCACGATCTTCTGTATTAAATCTATAGACAGGTTAAAATGCTAATAATTGTTGTCGGTGACATTCGTAACTGTATGGTGACAGCCAGAAGATTTAAATTATGTTGTAAAGCGTATCTCGAATAGCAGCAGATATGGTGATTCTGTCAACTTTTAAAAGGCGTCTATTTGTCAAATCAAGGTCTCATACGAAACCGAACAATATCATGTGGAAATATAGAAAAAAAGGCTTCTGATCAGCCCACTCGCATGTTCGCTGTCACACCCTCTCTGTTGCTACTAATGAAATCATATCGTATACCAAAAATGGTAGAAAAATTGTTAGAAACCAGATTAACTTGAGAGCGACTCGCAGCTATTAAGAAAATTATACCTGTCCATGATTGTCAGACAAACATTACAGCAACGACAAAACTCTTAAGTTGATTTTGCAACAGGTGCTAAAAAATTATTCAAACCCATTACTGAAACTACTAAAGAGGTTATTTATGGAAAAGAAAGTGAAGACGTAAAAAAGGTGTTCTTCACTAGCTTGAAACAAAAGCAAAGACAACTAAACCAACAAAAAAGATTTTAGAACATCTTCCATTTGCGATGTCTGCACATCCACAAATGCAGGCAGTCGGTGCTGACCCTATCGTAGAAGAAACGCCTAAAGAAAAAGAATATGAAGAAGTTACATTATCTAACAAATTTACTGATGGTGCGATTAATGTGATTTTGAAACAAAAGTGACAATCTCGGTGACCTAGTTTGGTAGCATTTGCAGGTTTTAGTCATAAAGAAAACTATTTAATACCCGAACATAAAATATCTGTAGATTTAAAAGAAATGGTATAATTGGATATATCGCATAAAAAAGGACAAATATCAAGCTTCAAAGGCTCATACAACATATATGTTAAAAAAGAAAAAGGAAAAATGTATTCGAAATAGGTGATCAAGTTGAGCAAAAACACTGTTAATAACCTAAACCTCCTCTTCCTCCACTGCCATATAAAGAATCTCCTCAACCGGAACATAACAAATCAAGATTTTATAGAACGAAAAAGGAATAAACTTAAGCAGCAAAGAGAGTTTACAGACGGAAACTATTTCAAGCAAGCCAAAACTATTTAAAACAAACCGAAACTATTTCTGTATAATCTTTTAGGATTTCAACAGAAACCATTTTAAGCAGACAAAAACAGAGAAAGGATTTTACTCTACAGACCCGGCGTCGATGGCGCTGCGGAGACAAATTGAAAATCCTTGACATTGATAGCAATTTAGGATTTCATAAATAGACTAATTTGTAAAATCACACCTCGTAAATCAATCAGATTATTAGACTGGTCAGTGAGATTGAAATTAATTCCCTTTAACGAATCATTATGACATCGCATATAGAACGGATTAGCTGGATCCTCAATTATTAGAAACCCGGATAGAGATGTTGGTGCAAATGAGTATAAACTATATCCTTGCTGTGCTTGATTTGATCTTTCGAGATTTATTTGGTAACTTCCTTCGATAACATCACATAATAGATTTATTGCAGTTAGCGAGGATATATTAAACGTTTGAGGAGTGGTATGCCTATTACAGCCGTCTGGGTCATTATTATGTTTGAGGATTGTTGTTTGTGGAGGTGTTATTTTCTTCCATGCGTCGTGAATCTTTTTATAGCCATCATGGATAGTGTCGCTGAGAGATTTTTCCACCTCTGGGACGTTATATCCTGGTAATTTAAAATCTCATAATTATTCTCTTGTTAAATTATATGCGGGTAGTATTTTTCATTTTTCTCCTTCTCCGTTGTCAAAAGATTCATTAAAAGATTTAATAAAAAGTTTTTTTAATTTTTTAACATCTTTAATATATGTGTTCATATATTTTATTTTTTTATAGATTGCATCACGTGAATCTGTTACATCCAAACTTTATTTTTGAAAACTTTGCCGTAGTCTATCTATACCAGATTCGAATGATTCATTTGTTGTTTTCAAAAACACATTAATATTGTTTTTTTTCTAATAGAACCATGTTGTACGTTTCTTTCAGAGTCGTAGACAAATTCAAAATGAAACCCAGAGAAACCCTCACTATAGAATTTATAATGTATTTTCTTTACGTCTGTTATATCTTCTCCTACAAGATAAAAAAAAATTATATCACTATCATTTTTAATCTCATCTGTGGCAAAATCTGATTTTTTAGGTTCTTGTTTTGGATTTTGTTCAGGCCACCCTAGTATGGTTCTTATCGAACTCTAATATATATCTACGGAATATACGAGTGAGTTTATCTCAATCGCGGATGATAACGTTGGCTCGTGAACTGTCATAGTGATTTTGGAATCTTTTCCGGTAATGAAGTACATTCTACGCTGTAATTCATTATTGATGTGTTCGATTTGGAATGACCAAGATGGTATGGAAACAACGTTCTAGTCAGGAGTTCCGTCTTGTTTAATCTTACTCGCAAACACCAAGGAATTATTCAGTTGTTGACCACCGAATGGTACTGATCTAATCGTATGTCAACTATGGTGTACTCGTACTTTTTCTAGTGCAATTACTTTCACCAGAATCGCAGTGGGGAAATTCACACTGAATTCAGGATTCGTTGAGGTTACTGATATCATGCTGGTTTTCACCGGGGTTGTGTTTTCCTGTTTTCGTTGAAGTAGTTCTTGCGATGTTGCCATTGATATTATACTCATGTTGCTTTTCTAATTTTTACATCTCAGAATCATAAACACATACCATCACTGAAAACTTACTATTTTATATTAATGTGTCATCGAATGACGACGATATCAACGATGATAATTGCGAATATGCGGCTGACACAACATGGAACTTAACTATGTAGTATTGTAGTTTGCGCTGGCTATATATTTATATTTGTTATTATTGAAATAATTCCAGCGATTGTAGTTGCGACTGATATACAAATTGGAACAGCTATCGGGGCAATCAATGTCAACGAGGAGAGTATTATGCCGGATCCGGTGATTACACATGATTCCGAGTACACGGTAACATCAACTAAAGTAATAAGTCTTCGTCGGTATTTTTTTTTTTTGTTTGGTACTCCACAGTGAGTAATTTGAGTTTAGTTAGAAATTCTTTGACCTGATCATAGCGATACTGATGTGACGTTGCCAATGATGACAATGTATGCATTATAACAGATTTCAAATTGCTGACTTAAATTCCCCAGTGTTAAAAATCCTATGGATTTTTAATTCAATTGTTTAAATAAATCAGTTACGAATTCAAATTACCATGTTAATGAAACCCTAGCCAAATTATTATTAGTGGATATTAGTGTGAATCGTTCAGTTGTTTCCATGTCGATGGTCGTTGATATCATATTGTTGACCCCAGATGAACTCGTTGATGAAATATTAAATCGAGTCGGCGAGACTAGTGTTAATAGATAAATACCTTGACAGCCACGTAAATATTTAATATGTATATGAATGATGTCCACGTAAATGATCCGTGTTGGATAGCGAATACACTATTTACGATATTTTTTGTTCGTGAGAGATTTTTATTTTTTCAAGTTTTTCTATCATCCTCGGTAAATCAACCCTGATGACATCCTTGGTCGTTTTAACATCTTCGCTAACAACTTCTATTCCCCGATTAATCATTGTCATTTCATTGAGTTTCGTGCTAATACCAGCGAGATATGTTTTGATTTCTTCGAGTTTAGCATTTTTGCCATAATTTTATCGACGGCATCATTGTTTTTTTTTTAAAACTTTTTTACGTAACGTAGTAAATTGTTCAATATGAGCGTCATAAACATCAAAACATCGATAGTGGTTTTAATCTGCGTGAGTTTCCGTGTGGTCACCGGTGGATTTCCAAAGAAATCAAATAGCGGTTTGTCAGTATTGTCAATTATACTTCTTTGTAATTTTGAGAACGTATCAAATTTAATTATATAGTTCTCGTATTCATCGCGTAATTATTTTAATGGTTCTAAATTCTTAATTATGTCCACAATATTTGAAATGAGAACATCTGGTTTGAGTTTACCCGGATCGGAAAATACCGCGATAGCATTTTTCCGTTACGCCGCGTTGTTTAACTAAAATTTAATCAAGGGAAACATTAGTAGTTTTCAATTTACCCTGACGATCTTGAAATACAACTATTTAATTGGGATCGACACTTGAGAAATTTAACATTTCAGATATTTCATCTTCGATTATTTTTTTTCACATCACCGGTTGCAGATATTTCAGCGGAGGGTTTTTTCAGGCTTGATGAAGATCTCCACGAAATATCAATTATGTTATTTTATGTAATTTCTCTCTATAAGGCGATTACTCGTATATTCGTATTCGGTTGTATGGGGTTGTTTTCCCGATGATGAAATAGCGTTGAGTACATTTAATACTTCTATTCCGCATATTGGTGGGTCATTCATTTTCTGTGTTGGTACCGTAGAGTACCAAATAGGAATTTTTAAGCGGTTTGTATAACCAATAAACTCTTAGGTGGTGCTAACCCAAATTAATAAAAAAAGAAACAATCACACGCAGATCAATCGTGTATGCAGCCTAGTGCGTTCCATGTCCGGTGCTGTTATCGATATTGATGAATCCGGTTTCAGCGTTGCTTGGTTGATGTGGTAATTGATCTCTCATAAAGACACCTCGAAAGTGTTTTGCCGCTAGTCTTTTTTTTAGCAGCATCGAATAAATCAAAATTTGAAATGGGAACTTTTGTTAGTAAACTGTTCCTAGTTTTAGGTCATTTCAGCTCTACCATGAATACGGAGTTCCTGGTAGTATTAGACTCTTTACAGATCGTTTCATGTAATTTTGTTTCCCTGTCCGGTAGTTTTCTTTAGCGATATCCCTGACGCTGTACCAACGGCTAATAGCGCGGCGGCTTTTGCTACCGCTGGGGCCGCTGCCGCAATCAACCCTGGTAACGCAGCGAAAAGTGGGAATATACCACCTGATTGTATCATGTTTTTAATTGCGGCGGCAGAGAGTGACCTGAACACCCTTTTAATCTTAGATGGCATCATTCAAGCGTTTTATCTGAAGAGTTGTTAATCATAGTTTATACCGTCCACCAGACATCTGATTGTGCTTCAGCGATATTGTGGTTCCACATTTTTTAGTTGATTCCGATTGCAATTTTTTAAAATGATCAGGAGTTATGTATTAACAGATTGGAATAATTCTTACATTTCATATTTTCCACTGATGTATCAACTACCCTCATTCGAACAACAACGCCTTTGACGAGATTTGATTTGTCACTGAGAATGACAGCAATTATTCTGTAATCAGGGATAAGCGGATCTGGAGCAATCGGAGGAGATACACGAGCTCGGAAATGTATTTAAACGATGGATTGTCTGATTATGTCAAGATGTTCCAACGAAAAGTAATAATCGGATATAGTTTATAAAATCCAACACTGATATTTGCAGACCAGAATCCACATTAGTATCACATCCCATAAATGTCAGCAAACGATGATATGCGCGTGCTATTTGGTTTTGATCGTAATTAGGTAAAATATCCTTGGATGGTTCCTGTTGGCCGTTTATCCTCAGCGAGACTTCAGAAACACCGAGTTGATCAAATATCATATGACTCCGTTCCTGGAGACCCACTAGAGTCTTATCCTGTAACGCAACAAATATATGCCGCGGAGCAGCCACACCTTGCTTTCATGCCAGGTGCAAAGTAAATACGCCGTTAACTGAAGAATACATAGTATCAGTTGTTGTTGTTAGACATGATATCAATGATTTACCGCCTGTATTCAGAAAGGATAGTAATCTGTTTTCTGCGGTGATTGATGGAGTCATTACTGGCATCCAATGTGATAGTTTTGTTATATTTACTATACCAGCATCAACACCAATATCGGGCCAGATTGCATCATTATCATCACCTTTTCTCACCAGTACTTCTCTATATTTCGCTCCATAGATAACTATTCTTACAAAATCCAAAACTATGAAGCAGTGGAATCGTGCATTAAAATAATCTACGCGGTCCTTTCAACATTGCTACACGTTTTGCACACCCTAGGTTGTAATAAGGACAAGTATTTATAATCATATTTTCGATATCAGAATTAAGAGCCCCAATACGATCTTTTGGTTGTCTTATTTCATATTTAACTTTTCCAGCGTGATCATTAATATCCTTAGAGAACATCATAGAAGGACCTACCGATCTTGTATAATCATCGCAATATCTTGCTAACCCCATTATTGTTGTGGTTATATTAACATCGTGTTCTATGGATTCAATCTTTTTTCCATCAATCATATATCTAGCACTCTCAAATATCGCCATGATACCATTATTGACTAAACCAACTCCGACGTTTAGGGTATATGGTTTATCATCTTCAAAATTTGTTACGAGTTCACCTTCTAGTTTAATTAATGCTTCAGTGGATAGAAAGTATTGACTGGTATCCTGGACTTGAAGTTCGACTTTTGATCGGATATTTGGTTGTACTGCATTATAGGAATATAATTGATAATAGCGTACATAATCATTTTTGGGTACTGAAGCATTGAAATCGAACGCTGTATCAGGAGCCGATTTGAACATAGTTTTATATATATCTTGACCTAAACCGCGTTCTCGCTCGCGATTTAGAACCACTTCCCGCTATCATATTTGCAGTAATATTTCCCTGAGTGTCATATCCATCATTTATCCGTGATGCTATATTCTGTTCCACCGCGTTGTTTATTAGTTTAATAATACTTTCAGGCATAATTTCCGTAGATGGTAGTGGTCCCGATTTCATCACCGGTGGTTTCTTTTTTTTGCCGAACTAACGCTAGTATTTTTTATTTAGCCTCGGAAAATGCATTCCCGGTGACATCACGAACAGCGTTAATACCTTTATCACGAATAACATCAGAATCTTTCGTTGATAAGTCGTTCTCGATTGGTGCTATTTTGGGAGCCATTCTTGTAAATAACCCTGCAATGGTATTGGCGAGATTATTTCCATTACACGCTCTATAAAATGGCAATCGTAAATTTACTACATAGACCATGATTGGTGTGTTGTGGTTGTAATGTATGATCATTTTATTTTATTGACATTGATCTAATGTGGTGATTTAATCACTGTGGTAACTGACCGCTAGCTCATCAATAAACTTTCCATATATACAAATATACATTATGCAGCCCTCAAATAGTCGTCTACAGATATTAGCAGCCTCATTTTTTTCGGTGAGTTATTTCAAGCTCGTCTCTCTCCTACGAGAATTTCTAATCGTGATATATATCTGAGAATACTATGAAGACATCGACTAGACCACTACCTGAAAATACTCTTGGATATTCACCTGCGCATTTTTCAGTTGTACCAGTTGCACCTTGTATGGGATCAACTTCTGCCATTTTTTATTGGGGGGGGGGTGGGCATATGGTGATGGTGAAACACATTTTATAAGATACATTTTATTCATATAACTCCTAAAATCGTCATCCTCTTTGATTCTAATTCCACCGTGATTCGCCAAATATATTTTTCTATACCAGGTGTCAACGTCTTTTTATAATATCTTCTAATCCATCTTTTATATATTGCTCGCTCGTCTTTTCTTGAAATGAATTAGCAGCAGAGATATCTAAATGATCATCCGTGGAATTTTTTCTAATTTTACTAATGCCTCATTCGTAAATATATTTTCAGGTGAATATGTTTTATCGTTCGAAATTTCTTCTTCTTCAACTTGTTGTTGCTGCTGTTCATGAAGTCGTACAGCTTCCTCTTGTTCTCTTGTTCTAATCGTTCTTGTTTTCGTTGTTCTTGTTCTAGTTGTTCCTGGTGTCGTGCAGCGGCTATTATATCCCCAGGAAGTGTTTTTTTTAAGATTGCTTTGTTTGCTTGGATCTCTTTGCTATTTTTTTTAGGTACAGGAAGAAGAGCTGTTTTTTTTCCCTGGATTTTCCTCAGGAATATCTCACCATATCGCTTTTCAGTGGTCGATACGACTTTCCCCGTTGAAGTGATTATTGGTTGAATAACTGTTCATTGCCCGTTGTATAACTGGTTTGGAATTATTCTCTCCTTTTGAGCTTATTTGGAACGAAATCATCAATCGGAATAAATTTCTTAATCGTAGCAAATCGTTCGCGAGCTAATTTAGTTGTTAGGGCTTCACCTAAAATTATAAATATAATATACGATCTAAATTTTAAATGAAAACTCACCCACCCAAAATTCTTTGGAATTTCATCGTGTGTTCATTCCTTCCTCGTAGGTATAAATCACCATACAAAAAAACTTGCCTGTCGTTACAATTTCAACTCATACAAATTTGTTCTTTGCGAGTAAGCTCATACCCGTCTATATAATTATTTGTCATTGGGCATCAGAGATGTTTCACTGTGTTGAGGTAACAAAATGGGGGGGAGGAGATTTTCATTTTGTCGGATTATTTCTTCTCTAATTGTTTTGATTTTCGACTTCATTGTGCGTTTGATTTCATTATTGTTTCCCCAAGTCACTTCTGACCTTTTCGACAGCAATGAACAGCGGAATAAATTTGTTGATGTCGTTACAAAATGCAAGTGAGACACTTACAGCGTGCTGAATTCGTTTGATCAACAGATATTGTTTGACAAGTTCATATTTATTATTCCTGTTGACTAGTATTGTGAAGCTTTATCAAACTCATTATGTCTGTAGGACTAATAAATCAGGACATGTGCTAAAAACGAAATTTAATTATGTATTGCATGGCATTAAATCAAGGTTTATGAAGAACGATTAGCAACCACTTTTCTCCCATACGGGATGACACGACTGAGGCGTGTGCAAAACATAATTTTACTATTTGTGTTAAATATAACAATTGGTGTGTGTGCTATGCGGGATAATTTGGTATGATGGTAGACATATTTTAACTTCAACTGGATCATAAAGCTACATTCTGTTATTATTTTACACATCTACTGTTACATTCGCAGTAATACAGCCAAGCTTGGTAAAGTAACTCACGCGTCTTGTTCGCATGATGACTACTTATAGTTCCCGGGCCATCGTCATCCTGCTTGCTTCGGTCCCAGTCTGGACCACCACGACCTAGACTTCCTAGGGAAGGTAGCTTTACATCTGGGTCATCCAATTCATTAACCTTACTTGCTGTACTACGGTTGATTTTAGCCAGTTTCTGAAATAAAAAATACAATGAAATACTTCATGTTTATATTAATTCGCAATACCATAAAAGATGCAATTACTCTCTCAAATTTGCATTGATAAGTATTCTATTATTTACCTATTTCATTATATAAATGGATTGATAGTATTTTATTTTAACCGGTGCACATGACCGTTAAAGGCAAACAAGAGAAACGGAAGGGAAACAAGACACACGAGAACTGTAATGCCAAACATGACTCCTTAGGTAATAATATGTGCTAGCAAATGAGCTTCACTACTGATGATTAATCAGGGAAATATTCCTTATAAATCAGAATCAAGATTGGCCTCATGTTAGTACATCAAGTATAAGGTACCAATAATAATAAAGTGTCCAATATTTATATAACATGTTGATGCAACATGGTATGAAAAAAGTCACTGGTGAACGGTTTAGAGCACTTATCCAAAGAATATTATGTTTCCATCCTATAAATACAACCCTCCTCGTGCACACGCAAATCTATTTTTGTATTACGTACTTAGTTGTTTTGGCTTTCATCTACCGTTAAGAAAATATTTGGAGGCAACATATTATCTGAAGCGCAAACTGGAAGGACAAAATAGATTTGATCAAATCTGCTATAGTGTTGCTAATTCTCAGATCTTTCCATCAAGGAATCAGACTAAAGTACGCTAGGGTTTCTGCCACGTTAATGATTATATTGAAGACGAAATAACCCCTTTTCTCTTCTGGCCTTCACGGATTAAACGATTTAGTTTTCTTCTAAAATTCTGGATAATATTGGTTCATTGAAAATTGCGCACGAAGCAGAATATTGTGTCATTATAGAACTGCTTCATTGTTTCAATTTATTTTCAAACTTCCTGTGAATAACGATGGAAAAGAATCATAGTTAGCTCCCTTAACTCTGCCATCTTTGAATATTTAAAGATTGAATATAAGAAAATTGGCACATTTATAAGAATCTATAGTCGGCTTCCTATCTCCGCTTTCTTTGCCCTAAATATTTGGAAAGAAACCAGCTTAAGAGTCCAAATTGGCTTGATAGGTTAGCTTGCTTTGTAATAAAAAAAACTATTGTCTTTAAAGTATAAGCTTACTGCTGGCTGTCAGTTTTTTATTCAACGCCTGGGTTTGTATGTGACTGGCATTGCTAGTTATAATTAATACAAGGGTCCATGGATGTATGTGGGTACATATTAATATTACTTTTCTAACCCGTACAGCCAAAAACATTTTCCGATAACAAGTTGTATTTGCGAGATACAGTCATACATTAGATCTGTATATAATTCATTCTTGTTTTTTTAACCTTACACCATGCCATACGTGAATGGCAGTTGCCTACAATATATCAGCTGACTATATATCCCTTGTTTGCGAACTAATTGGCTTCTGTTCAGGCCTGAACGTTTTCATTACATGATTAAATTTTCTCAAAATATTTTGAGCTACGTCTGGTCTTTAAAATTTGTGCACAAAGCACAGTAATGTGTTACATTAAAGCTTGTTCCATTGTCTCAATTTATATTCAACAATTTTTCAATACTGGTGAAAATGAAAACGTTTGCTTCCATACTTAGGCCATCTTTGTATTTTGCCAAAATGAAATTCGGCTCCTTTCAAAGAATTCTGTTTCAGCGTTCTGATGTTAGCTTGCTTTAGGATACATTAACCTTGGTATTAATATACAAAAAAACATATAACTAAAATCGGCTTTTGATAGCAGCTTGCTTCATAATAAAATTAATTTTGTCTTTGATGATCTGTCAGTAGATTCTAAGAAGAGGTAAAGTTCTTGCTGCCTGTCTTGGTTATTCAACAACAGTGATTAGATGTGCTTGGTAGTAATAACTAATACAAAGGAACATTCATGTCTGCTGGTATATATTAAGGATAATTTTGTAACCCGAGCTGGTGAAAAGATTATCAATTAAACTCAGGTGAACGTAATTTCAAATGATGATTTTTATTTGTGTGATCCTAGCACTCAGTTTGCCTGGATATAATTAAATCATGCGTGAAAGTCATCTTTAAGATATATGTTAATTATTTTCCTCTTCTTTGCAACTTTGTTGGATCCTTTTTTTAGGCGGATAACATGATCAAACCTTTAAGTATAACCAAACATAATATGTCTCTCAATGTTCACGTCAATGAACAACGTGGTGTGTGTTATCGGATATAATATATACACTCTACGTAAGTAAGTCTACGCTACTTACGTTACTTATACGGATTTCGTAGATATATTTTATTAGTATGCTGTAATCCTCGGGTTAAATAGAGGAATAAATGATAATAAAACAATGTTAGTTTCATTTCGTTTTATTATCAATTAAGCGGTTTCGACTCTTTTGTATTGCAACGAGCAGTGGGTGGGGATGGGGTCGAGGACAAATGTAATACAAATATATTTAGTTTATTAAGTCTCGGGACACATTACCAATGTAAACACAAACATTTCACCCAAGTTCGGATACGAAAAAAAATGAATTTTATCGATTCTCAATATATTAAGTAAATACTATAATCTTTGTTTGATTTGTAGTGAATTTGTGTTCCGATCTGGACATAACATAATGCATTAATTTATAACAAATATAGAGATATAAAAAATTAGAGTACTATCGTACAATAACTTGAGAGCAAATTGGATCATACATTTTTCAAGGACTTAAATTGATTATCTGCATATCTATCAAACACTAGCACTTAGAAACACTATTCAAAGCAAGGACATCTGCATATGAATCTCAGCAACAAACTGAATAATTTAAAACTTAACTATGAGTTGTTGGTTTCAATGATGAACCAAATCAATTTGCCATTGCATATATCGTGTCGTATCATAATGTACCATTGTTGCCATTGATCTGATTTTCGTAGAGCACAATCTCATCACTTTGTTGTATTATGCTCGTTCTTATTACTTACTTTTTTAATGTCTAAAGTTTAGCTTACCTTCATCCAAGGTAGTATGTATGGCATCAAAAATGACGAGGGAACAGACTGCTTCAGTGGTGTAGAAGTGTGGGGAGACGCTGTTGCCCCATCTACTGTCTGACTTTTATCTGGATTACCTGAAATCATAACGTGAACATTTCATGATTTTATATCACATTGTATTTAATGATCAAAGTATTGCAATCAAAAGGAATCAAATGATATTCTATGTTAATATTCACACATTTTGGGAGGCATAAGATAACAATGTTCGGTAAAACAATCTTAACCAAATATAATAATAATTTCCTTGTCAAAACTGATATTTACTAACATTATCTTGAGGAATCAAAGGTTGGCTGTGTGACACGGTATAAGGTATTAGCAAAAAAAATAATTGACTTTGATACGGCGATCTCAGCTATTATCAATTATTACATATACATTGTTAAGGCTCTGTGATTACAAACTAAGTAACAGATTGAAGTAAAAACAAAATGGTTTAAAAAAAACTTAACAGGCAATTTAATTATCGAAGTAATAAAAGTCAGAGGAATTTACAGTATAAAAATGTGAACCCTGAACAATCATGCTATGGGTATATGAAAGTCAACAATGAATGAAACGTTCTGTATCAATTAAAAAAAAACTAGAAATGTACTGGTCCCCCAAGAAACCGCGAAAGCTAGAGTCATCCAGACTTACGTCAAATAGGTCACAAACGTTCCAGCGTAATATAATAGTCGAAATAATGTACACTTTTTATTTTAACTGAGCAGTCATAACACATTTTTTCTACTCGAATAATATCAATGCCCTTCATTAAAGACATCTGAAGACTTACAATAGATCACATAAATGTGGATTACTGCCAAATTGGAATGAATATGATAGCTTTGTAGTTATGTTCTCTCCTTATATGCATCTTATATTGTCAGATTTTGCAGAATATACCCTTAATACTGGAAGGAGTAGAAATAGTAGAATTAGCCATAGTACTGTAGGGTATGACACTACTGACACAAAAACAGACAAGACGAGAGGTCTTTATACTTTTTTTCAAAAGACTTTTTTTTTCAATGCATGTTTAAATTAGAAGAAAACGAAATACAAAAATACATAAAAGCCAAATGGATAAGTACAGGAATAAAATGCACATGGAATCAATCAAAGTGCAATATAAACAAGTCACTGTACAACATCCTTTTGGGTAACGAAGGTGTTCTAGAGGTAGTGTGTAATGTTCTTATGGTGTCTACATGGGGTACAGTCACATAGGCGTTCTGTCGGAAGGGTCTTTGTGGGGGAATGTCCATGACAGTCGGGCCACAGCCATTTAGAGTCACGGTTAAGAAAGATCAAAACATCTTCAGATGTAAACGGCCTAAATTGGAATATGTGGAAGGTACACTTGATCCAGAAAAATCTGACACGTTGATTGACTTTTGTCACTTTCCTCTTGTGAATTTTTCGATACAAAAGCTCTACAGTCACCTATTGATATTTTTCTGTAGCCATTCCGTGCCAGACTTCCTTCTAGATTTTCTCTTGCAATTTTTGTGGTGATCCTTGAATATTATTTTTTTAAAAAAGGTTTATATACTACTCTAGGTTTGTCTCCAAGCCAAACTGGTTTGTTAAACGACATAGACCAGTATTGTCACTTTCAATCACTAGGGCCCACTAATGGTAAGTATTGACGATTCGGAGAGCATCGAGCATGTTCCAAGTAAGTGGAATCTTTGTCCCCACTCGTAAATGAACACACCACAACTAAAACGCTTGACTTTATCAACTTCACCCAGTTAGAACAATCCGGCTCTGGCTAATTCTTCAGGAGTTGGTCCAGGTAGATATGTTGGCCAGTTTTTTTTCTGAAAGTTTGGAATCCACTTTTAAAGTTAAAGTATTCAGGCAAGCGCTCAGGGAACGAATATTCGTCTTTCACAAATTTATTTCGATACAGGTACGGTGAAATTACAAGGAGGTTACTTTGGATTGAATGACATCCGTAGGATAGTAGCCGCGTGGTCTCACGATGAGACGGCATTGCTTTTGCATCTAGATTGATTGAGAAGGTACTGTGACGTTAGGACACGTACGTACTCCAGAAGTACGCTTCTCGACTACGATGTGTCATTCTCTATGTCACCTTTACTTTGTTGCTGGCCACGATGTCTACCATCAACTGTATTTCCTTTTTGATTTTTTTAAAAATATAAAATACTAGATCCATTTTTTAAAATAATCTACTCTTATTTGACAGCAGCGACAAAGACTTCTACTCTTATCATAGTTGCTACACCTACACATGGGATCCTTCCCGAGACAAAAGTATGAGACAGCTCAAGCAAGTTGTGAAGTTTAGTGAATCTATATAAACAACTGTCACGACTGCTATGTTTCAATTCTGTTTGTGATAATAATTTATGATATTTCTCATTATCCCAAGTGGAAGGTTACAAACCGTACAAAAGTTATATGAATTAATATTTTGACACTTACACATACTTCTTTCTATCGTGTGATTTGCTAGATTTGCGTTTTGGCTTCTGCCTGTGTGTGAATTATATGGCTTGTTTTGATATGTGTATTTTCCTTGAATAGTGTTTAGGTGTGTTCCCAACAAATAAAAAGAAGGAACAAATCTGAAAAAAATCAGTTTGAATTGAGGTTTCTCTTTGCATATACCTTTTCCCAAGTAGTTAATACATGGCAGATTACATCCGCATACAATATCAAAGTGAAAGGACTATATACAAATGTCATTGCCTTTCTTTAATTAGGTTTTATTGATTAGACATCGTTAATCTTTAATTATTTGTTACACGCATTTATATTTCAATAGACGATTTAGGGTTTTCTATTCTTGTAATGGTATGTATGTTGTGTAGTTTCTTGCTGAAATTATCTATAATATAGTCTATAGCAATGCGCTTAAGTTTCTTCAGTATTTTAATATCACGCTCACAAAAGGATACCAAGTTTGTCTTGAAAGAGGATTGAAACTCTAAGTTATGCAGAGGTGAAGAAAACAAAACATCTCTTTGTTACTACAGTTAGGTGTTGTTGTGTTCATTCTAATCATGCTTGCCGTATATCTTTGTGTTTTGCAGGTCATATTGTTTCTGATGTAAATATCCACATCAATAGACAGACAACTTGGGTTTTAATCATTAATGTTCACTGTACTTGCTTCATTAATTCGTACAAATCCCAGATTCACAAGTTTGAAAAGAAAAGAAGAAAGAAAAAAAAAACATGCCACTTCATACTGCATCACTCCTGACTATACCGATATGAGTGTGTACGCCCAAATGTTTAAGTGAGATACAAATAAATTGTCAGTTTCTAAATGCGAACCAGTACCGTGACTGTTCAGTAACTGGTGTGGTAAAAAGAAATGGTACGACTACTGTGACCATTCAGTAGTTAATGTGGTAAGAAGAAATGTTACAATACACAACGGAGGGACTTAAGTTCACATTCCAGTCTGCACTGCAATGGGAACAACTTGAGAGAGAATTTAATATTTTGCCATACTACCTCCTTACAAAACATTGCATCACCACTCACCATAAACAATTTCATTGGCTAGACTAATTTTCTTACCGCGTTCACTTCGAATTGACTTCAGCAGCTCTTCAATTAGTTTCGAGATAGGTCATGTTTCACCGCTAGATTATTTATATAAAAAAGAAGCAAAACTAAAGCAAGAACAATCGTACCCTGGGCAATCCCACGGAAATTATGTCACTTTTAGAGTCAAATACATCACAGCGTATTTGGATTAACTATTTTGTGAGAATATTTTAGTCGTGTTTGTCCTCGTTTCACTCTGGTGATATTTTAAAATCGTGGACCTTTCCTATCGAATTGATTTTCTAAGTTTGATGTGTGTTTCTTTGAATTTTCTAAGGGAAAATATACCACAAAAACAAACGTAAGTGTCCTGATTCTTTTTAAAAGTAGCTATAAATCAGTAGGCACCATAATTTTCGTTTGTCATGTAATTTGTTTTTCAAACGCTACACCCTTACAAATAGTCAATCAGTAAATCGTTGGATGAAATAAAATCTTGAGTTGACAAACTTGTACAATTCAGTTATCAGAGCTTTATCTTTATTTTTGGCACTTCAATGTGGCACGGAAATTTTGTACGCATGAGATCTACCGTTTTTAGAAAAGAAACAAATAAAAAACTATTTCAAGAATGACACGATTGATCTTGCACTGTATAACCCTGCTTATGACTAACTTTAAAATAAAAATACCACAACCAAAACGCACGATCGGAAGGCTTATAACAATGTAACAATGATTGACGCGAGCGACATTGAATTATATGACCCTTCCGGTGGTTAACTTTGAATTTCAAATCAAAACACACATCTTAGACTGTCGATAGAACAAGGCATATTTTGCTGCTGCTTTTTGTCCCTTAGACTTAGATTTGTTACATCATGGCGACATTGTGTGCTGAGAGACACAGGACATCCCTTAAATTTGAGATATGTTAAGAAGTCAGTCGACAATAAATATCATACTACCTTTTAATTAAGTTGATGAATGAATGATAAAAATGAACATATTTCACATAGAATGTATGATGTTCTTAATTGTCCTTGTTTTGTTTTCCTTTCCTTAATATAGGATATTGTGTGATTTTAATTTTCTTCCCTTCTGTTTTGCTAGGATATTGTTAGGATTGTTTTCAGGGCCACTCATATGCATCGAAAAGATATTATATTTCTTTGCCTCCATTTTCTCCGTTGTCGCTATTTCAGTCTCACCATGTTCAATTTCCCTTGTCCCCATATCGTCCCACGACCTTTTGTCCACATATCATTCCAAGCTGTTTTTGACTGCATTTTCCATTGTCCCCATACATTTTGTTCCCATATCATTCAAGCTGTTTTTGGCTGGATTTTCCATTGTCCCCATACACTTTATTCCCATATCATTCAAGCTGTTTTTGACTGGATTTTCCATTGTCCCCATACATTTTGTTCCCAAATCATTCAAGCTGTTTTTGACTGGATTTTCCATTGTCCCCATACATTTTGTTCCCATATCATTCAAGCTGTTTTTGACTGGATTTTCCATTGTCCCCATACATTTTGTTCCCATATCATTCAAGCTGTTTTTGACTGGATTTTCCATTGTTCCCATACATTTTGTTCCCATATCATTCAAGCTGTTTTTGACTGGATTTTCCATTGTCCCCATATCTTCCCATATTACTACTTACACTCATATCAGGGGTTAACCATTTCTGATACAGTTGTTTGGATATTAGTCGAACGCATCGAGTGGAACAATTTAATCTATCACGCAGTGTCACGAGATAGAAGAATAAATAATCTTGGGAGAGTTATTTTAAATTCTAATGGACAAAACCAACATTGAAATTGTCAGAGTTGATATAATAAGAATGAAACTCGCTGGTTATAAACAGAGCGACAAAATACATAATAGAGGATTTGGTATTGATGTTGAATTTATAATCCCAGTCAAACGACAGCAGAATAATCACTGCGCGCGTTGTAATTGTATAATGATATAGTGTCGGTCTCAAGATAACAATCTATTTCCATTTATCACAGACAGAAAATATAGCAGTCGTGATCATACAAAAGAAAATATTATGCTGACCTGTCTTGAATGTAATATACGGAGATGTTCTAATTAAGTGATGGCGGTGGTAATTGTGTATCCTTGGGTATCACCTGCAACTGTTCACGTGTAAATCCATTAGGATTATGGTATTTCATGTGAAGTTTCATTACATATATGATCAGTTTATCTTTGACTTCTTCCCTCTAGCTCACCCAGTTCATATAAATATGTCACATTGACATTACCAAGTATTTTTTTTGTGTTTTAAAAAAATCATTTCGTTCGGGTATATATATATATATATATATATATATATATATATATATATATATATATATATATATATATGCGTGATCGCGCAATGAGGTTTAATGTTGACAGGTCGAGTAACTTCATTATGTAATGTATTTTTATCGCACCTGGTAATATTGCAAGCCATTCACGAGATATCTTATCTTGAATAAATTCCTTCGCGCATTCACATACAAAACACCGCTAAGCAAGATGTCGATTAAATCTTTCAACAATTGCCTCATCGCAGTGTATTGCAGTATGTCCCCGTCTGATGGTGACGTTATGTTGTTTCATTATAATAACACTGCACCCTGAAATGCCCTGCCAGGATCAACCTGTGATAGATTTGACAATTGTAAAGGTCCTCGGTGATAAATTCGTTAAAACGCAAAAGCTACTTCTTTCGCTGTCTTTGTCATTAATGGCTCAGCTTCTTTGTATCTCCTCGCAATATCAATGATGATTAACTTGTACGTATACGTCCATGTATTGACAGTATAATGTTATAATAATAATATATCCGCCTAATGAACTTCATTTGGAACGACGACCTCAGAATAAGGAAAGTAAATTTGTTTAGGCGGTGGTAGAAACTTATACCATATTGCCTGTCTTGATAACCAATGTGCTGCATTAACATTTTTCACCGCTGCTCCTTTTGCGAGTTTACTAATTGCTGATTTACCTCTACAGTATCCTTTCGGAGAATGATATATAGATTCCATAATAATATTGACCAACCAATTAATTACCAGCGCCTAAACACTAGTTTACCCTTCATCGCAGATCTTACTAACCAGTTAGCTAATGATTTCTTGAATTCGTAAGAAAATTTGATATGATGATGTGATGCTAGACAATCAATAGAATCCCGCTAGCATATTTTCCAGAGGTGGGCATAACAATACTGATGTGATATATGTCACTCAACGATACACTCAAATACCAAAAGTGATCAGAAATAACTGCAATATTCTTGCTGTAGTTAATGGAGTTGATACATACGCTACGAAATATTTAGCAAACTTTGTGAGGCGGTGATATGGATTATAATCTCTTTGGAAATCTCTTCAGTCACGCTCAGTCAATCTCACATGGATTTATAACGCTAACTTTGCATGAGCCTAGATCAAGATGTCTTATCAGACTTGATCAAATATTTTGTTAAAACAATTTGTCTCCGCAGCGCCATCGGCGCCTGGTCTGTATCGTGAGAAACCGAAACTATTATCTTTCTTTTGTTTGCTTAACATAGTTTCGGTTAGAAATAATTTCGAAAGCTTGAAAGAGTTTCGGTTTATTCTGACGTTTTTGTCTAAAATAGTTTTGGTCTGCTCGCCCTGTTTACTGCTAGTTCCAATAAATATATAGGACCATGACTGTAATTGTCATGTCATTTCAGTTTGAATATTATGCCATGCTACGTTGGTTAATATACCAAATTCTTAGTTATTTATCCCGTGAAAAAAAACCAAGATAGCGCTTTTTCATATTATATTCTGCTTGATGATTAAAACTTGTCTAAATTCAAAGTAGTCATTCAATATTAACTACAGGTTCCATGGACAATGTTTAGACCCTAATTGCAAACGAAGACAAACTGCTTCAGTGTTCTGTAATTACCGATATAATGTATGTGACACAGATCATTATTGGCTAAATTGCAAAATAATTAAATGTTTTCCCAACTGGATTTGCTATTACGATATCATGTAAGTAAACTAATGCTATAAATTGTGTTTCTTTTTCTATGCAATATAATGCCCTGTACCGTTACTTGTGGAAAGGTAAAAACATGTATGCAAAAAGGCAAGGAGGCTTTACGAGGCATGCATGAAATAATTCCACACTATTATACACGAATATAAAACAAAATCGAAATTTTTAAACATATCTACTCGATACGTGCTACTGGTTTAAAAATTAAATGTTTTCCTGTTAACCAGTTAAAAACATTCTGTTTACATTTGAATATGTACTAGTACTTGAAATGTATTATGCATAGTTATGACAACAACAGTCCACTCGTAGCAGGAATACAACATTAAAATTTAGTTTTGATTTTATCACAATACCAGGTACATTTTACTAAGGATTAATTTAAAGGTACCACACAATACTATATACTAGAAGGAGAAATTTGAACTTGATATGCAAAGGGAAACTAAATAGTTAATGACACATTGTTCTGAAATGCATGCCCTAATAATATTTGTATCATGGTTCTATTTATGATAGAAGTAATTTGGCTAAAATGTGCACTACTCAATGAAACATATATGTGCTCAAAGTTTCCAATGTATTAACCTAATTCATATAAATGGTAGCAACAACAGCATACGCGTCTTGTTTTTATGATGATCAATTATGGTTCAAGGGCCACAGTCATCACGTTGGCTATCATTCGAATCATGGACACATCGGACTCGAGCTCCTGGGGTGGGGGGCAATTTAACATCTGGGTCATCAAATATTCATAGATGTACTTACTCTCTCGAATTGCGCGAAAACAATCATCTGTCTTAAAAGCATCCTGGCCTATTTCCAAAACCTCTTTCTGAAATGAAATTATAAAATGATGTTGGAAAATGTCTTAATGCTCTACAATTTATATTTATCTTTGATATTTTCAATCTGTGCACAAATATAGATCGGTTGTCTCCCTTCATGTAACATGTAATTTATTACCATACAATGAGTATAACAGGCGATCACACGTACGTAGAACAAGAACACTTCAGTGTCAAACTTGCTTACAGCATATATTAAAATAAGCGTACTATGTTGCATGATGAATAACATAAACATAAAAAATTAATGAGTTAATTCCGGCTCGTTCCCCAAATATGAGAACCTCTAATTGTGCTATATCACTAAAAATATTAACAGGACAACTAACTAGACCACTACCTGATACCCCACTTGAACCACTCTGAGAAAATCCCACCCCACTACTATAACCTGTTCATCAGCATCCTCATCCATTTGAGGATCTTCTTGTCTTTTCCATTGAGTTTTCTTTCTTGTTATTGTTCTTGTCTTTATAATAATCAATTTCTCTTTTGAAGGTTTTATACTCCTTCCTCCTCTTATATAAACCTCCATTTTAATTTTATACAACTCATCAGTCCAATCATTGAGTGATATTGGCTCGTCTTTATACTCGCCTGCTACAAACTACTTTCTTAAATTATAGCTGTCAATAGCAAAATCGCTTAACGCGTAATACTTTTGTTGTTGTATTAGTGTTTTAACCTCCTCGGCAAATTTATCCACTAAAGGAGCAATCGTTTTTTTTTAACCAGGAGGGATTTTTGTTAACAACGCTGATGTTTTTTTTTCAGTTCCCGTTGCTATTTATTCAAGAAAAGGAAGAAGAGGTGTCTCTTTTCTTGCCTTCTCCTCAGGAAATCGCCCCCTCCACGTAGCTCGCTCAGTAGCTGATATTACCCCTTTGGTTGCCGTGGTTATTGGTCTAAACAAATCTTCAGTTCGGGCTGAAAAATCGGTCTGTAAACTTTGGCTGGCTTGTAGCTTACTTCTGACCAAGTCGCGTATTGGTATATATTTTTTGATAGCGGCCAGTCTTTCCCTCGCTAATTTAGTCCTTAAAGCTTCGTTTACCATTATTAAAACAGTAGAGCAATTTCCAATTAGTGTACGATGCAGTGAAAAATCAACCATTTGACCCTATAGTACGCGTTCATTGATAAAACTATAGGATTTCAAAGTCGCTATTGACTAAAACTGCCCTACCTGTCAATTATTAAACTTGTAACATCTGCTCGACAGGTATTTATACATAACAATGTAATGTCTTGTATTGATTGTATACCTGTTCAACAGATGCGTTAAAGCATCGTATACATGCTTAGTAGGCTCATTTCTGTATCAGGACATAGTCGGGATGTAGGACAAAATGGCGAATGTAGAAAGTGTTTTCAGTGATTTTCAGTGGAATTTTTTTACTCGGCCGAGGGAGGGTTTTCGATTTGACTGATCAGCGTTCTTATACTCCTAATTTTTGAATTGACGTCCCGTTTCAAATCGTATTGCTGCCCCAATTGTTTTCTGATCCTTTCTACAACAGTGAATAGCGGGACAAACTTACTGACGTCGTTACAGAATACAAGGGATTCACGAATGGAATTCTGGATTCGTTTAATAAAGGCATATCTTTTCGGTAACACGTATTTGTTTTTTTTATAGCGCTGTATTCACTATCTTCAAAGTCCGAAGTTATTTGATCAGTTTAAACAATGTGATAATTTAAATCCTGGACTTTTTAAAATTTGAAATTTCAGTTATGATCTCATTATTATCCTTAGAATTCATGTTATACATCATAAAAATTTATTTCTAATATATGATATGATACATTTTTCAAAAAAATTGAGGGTAATTTTTGACCCGTTCTTTTTACTACAATGCCGTTACTACGGTTTTAGGGTAGTTTCTAGGCATACATAGTGTATGGCGGTTGTATAACAAATGGATTATATACAATGAATGACGTCAATGGTGTGGTATTGAATGAATGATATAGGATAGCAAAAGACGATATTACATATAACAATATATTAATGATAATGACACTCTACATTCAAATTTGAACCCCACACGCCCCACAAAATCACCCCGGGTTGAATGAAAAATGTCATTCACACCGTGTGACACGGTATGGATGGTATGGTGGTTTCACAATTTGAATTTCGGGTGCTTAGCCACCCCCTAATCAAAACCATCTGTCGATACGGTGGACAATATGCCGTTACGGGGTTTGAACCATGGGCTTCGGGACGAAACCGCAACGCGTTACGAATGCACTATTATTAGATACATGAATATGCTTATGAATATAATATATATGTAAGTTAATACAGATTGGCGGCGGAAGTCAGCAGTGAATGAATGACGTCAATGGCGTGATATTATTTACACAATCAATGAATGAATATAGGACAGTACAGAGCAACATGTAACATTGGATTATAGAATGATATAAAAATGAATGAATCAATATACCTTTCGTGCACGTAATACTGATTATTAACAACATTAAAGCAGAACTGAATACTAAAAAAACACAAAAAGAAAACAATTGTTTGTAAAACACTGCGTATTTGATTTTTTTTCTTACAAAAACAGATAACTGATTATCTTGTTTAGAATCATGACAATTAAAATCAACCAATCGGAAATCAGGCGACGTAGTGTTTCTAAAAATCCCATTGGGGTAACTCCCTGCTAAGCCATACACATACCAGTCTGTTATTCCACGCAGGTGTTATAGTACAAAATGAAATTTATACATAAACGAATTGAATTTTTTGTTTCGTCTTTTTTGAAAAAGCCGAATTTTCTACTCGTTCTGTTACTCTTTGTTTGAAGGCATACAAATATCAAAATACCTACACGCTTTATTCATGGATTGAAATAATATTTCCTCGTTATTTTCAGTATTAAATGATTTTATAGGTCTCGCTTTTTTCGAGCATTGTCCAGCTTTTCCTCGTTTGGAATTCTAATTCTGTGTAACAGATTGTAGATTATTCAAAGAATTATCAGTCTTAATACCATGATTACAATATTTCTTCTTTCCAGCACTAAACATCTCATATAAGTTACACTATCAACTGATTTCTTCAGTCTAAGATTTCTGACAATACGATCGCGGGATGCTTCATAGCTGCTGATCACAAGGTGTTGCTGCAATTATTGGTCCCTTTATATACTATAATATTATTTGTCTAATTTATTATTTGTATGAATTCCTACTTTGGAATCTATTAATGTAGTCTTGAGGAGTTCTTATAATTTTATCCTTGACAGAGTCAAGGATACTGACACAGTCAGAGGCAGAGTCATTGATGGAATTCTTAATGGATTTTTTTAACTTTCTTATCATAATAACGCTTCAACTCTCTATATCTCTTACCACCTCAACTGAGACAAAGCTGTGATATTCCTCTAACCCCTAAACCGCATCGTAGGCAGGATAAGAGGCCAAGACTCTCCCGACGAAAACTTTGCATATGATACCCACAGAACTCCTTTTAGCATGATTTGTTACATGGGGTTACTGATCATATCATGAGCCAGTTTCAATGATTCATTATATAATAAATTCCCTATTTAAATACTTGTTTTAATTATAGCATACAGGATTTCGAGAGATTATTGAAAATTAAGCCTTGGAAAAATGCTAAATTCAATCTTGATAGAAACTCTGTAGCATCAAAGAGTCTAATAAGTGAGAGAACAATGTTGGGTAAAATCCATGATAGTTTTAATGAATTCAAACGCGATGGAGCATCTCATTGTTAGTTAACATTTCGAACTGATGGTAGCGTTGATGCTACCATGAATGATGAAAGCGCAGCAGTGATAATCTTACATCTGGACCAGAAAAAGTATTTTTATAGTGAAATTCATTATCCGTTCGGAAACAGGAGATTGATGTAGTTGAATAATGTCTTGCATCACTATCAGTCAAGATTCAAAACCAGGAATTTTAGCTGGAATTGACAAACCATACTACGAGAGATCCTATCCTGTAACAGCAGTTGTTTATGGGATATATCCGATAAATGATAAACCGAGTAAGGAAAGATTAAAACCAATGAAATGTTCGTCAAGAATAAATTGTGTAGCAGAACGAGTAATAGAACACTTCACAAATGCGTTGCGTGGAAATAAATTGACTAATCTAAGACGTAACAAAATGAACGAATGGGAACTAAGAGTGAAAGAGCGCGGAGCAAAAATTCAGGATATAACCAAATTAGAAACATCATTAAGATTCCAAATAACCATAGCGACAATAACAGGAGAAGTATTATATGAACCGAAATATAAATCAAATGGAGCCCCAATTAAAAATTATTGACCATAATGCACACGCTTGGACACCTGCGGTAACAATATTTCCACGGGATAGAACAATAAAATATATACCCGCAAAGTGTTTCTCTGAGGAGAAATCATTTGATTGTATTTACCAGTTAAGTAAAAACGATCGCGTGTCAGTGTGGTTACTTCATAGTTTTGAACACGAAGATGGTTAATTCGATCAATTTGTAAGACCCAATGGAGAATTATACCGTAATGATGTCCCCATGACACGATGAAAAAACTAGCTAGCAGTTTTTCCACGGAACATGACGAACAATTACTAACAAATTGTTTTACAATTCCGTCGGTTACAGTTCATTTTGCGAGAAAGAGAAACATACGGAAACCAACAAGAGCTGAATTTTTCACAGATATAAAATCAAGCTGCATTGAGTACAGTCATGGCTGACTATGGAATACAAAATATGACCCCGAAAGTATTATTTCGATTGATATGGTTGCGTGTTACCCTGGGAGTCTTCTCGGGTACGGAGAATGCGCTAAATACTTAAATCGATATCGGCATCTCACACATGAAATGGCCCCCGTTGCGATTAATGGACCACTACCTGATTTTGATTTAACTGGATTCGCTCGTGTGGTATCATTTGAATTGGCTACAGGACTTCATCCGTGTTGTTATGTTTGGATTGGTAGACACATATCTGAAAAACACTGGATGCCAATAGTGCTATTACGGTATATGATTGATTATAAAATGCTGATATCGTTGATGCTTGTGAAGCAATTATATCATATTGAGCGCAGACCAAGGTTTGGTTACCACAACCTAATCTAGATAGTATAATCAACGAAAATAGAAAACAATTCTCTGATTTCAACGAAGAAGATATATTGAAATGGTCAAAACAGTTATTTGAAATCAGAATCAATGACGCAAAAGAACTCGGTAGAAGAATAATTGGTTAATTCACTTAAGGTAGAAAATACGACAATACAAGATATTCTTCACTTTTGGTTATGGATAGCGTTGAATACGATTTTATAATCGTGGATGTAACATCTAAGGGTATATACGTCGATCTTAAAGACGCTTTCTTGTCCGATGGAACCAAATTGGGTACAATTGTTACTTACAACGATGGATACAAACTTCAGTACACACATTTGAGGGCATCTATACTGGCTTATGCTTCTTTTAATCTATTTTCGATGATAAATTGATTTCTTGATACTGCAGTTAGAGTCGCCACTGATTCATTTTATACAAACACGAAACATAGCAGCGCAGTGGCCGAATTCACTAATTGAGACGAGAGTTGGGGATCATGGAGAAATAAGCGGGAAATACTACATGATTATTCCAACTCAGCAGATGTTACGATTGAAATCAATTACTTGAAAAATAATCAGATATCATAACTATCTAATGCACCGTCGATATCCAATATGCAGATATTAAACCGTTTACTTAAACGGCTATGGTGGGTGAGGAAAGATGACTCGTGCCATTGAATTATTTCGAGGGTAATGAAACATGATTGTGCTAACACCGACCCAATGGCTTGCCAGAGAGATTAAACAACGAGGAATTAAGGCCTGTACTTATCACAGTTTCTTTTGATGGAAAGGCGATGAATGAACTCCTGATCGAATGGGTGAAAAATATATTCCTGAAGTCATTATTTGGGATGAGATATGCACGGTGTCATTAGATGTATTACAAACGTTTCTCGAGTGGTTATTACAATCGAATACAGCGGTGATAATGTACGACGATCATGGCCAGCCACCGCCATTTGTCGGTTTATCCCCACATGATTGGCTGAAGAATCATGTAGACTATTATGAAGAAATTAATACTGATCATAGAGCACTTGATGAACAATTACGCGAGTTCAAGAAACTAATTAGACTACAACCGGATAAAATCCAATGTGAGATAGTACGTGAAAAAATTTCGGAAATACCATTAAAAGAATTTTGGGAAACGTAGAGACCAAACGATTTGATAGTGGCAAGTAGAAAAATAGTCAAAAACACACATAAGATGAAATTATTTGAATTACATAAGGAAAACTTTGCAACACTTCCAGTGCCGCTGTGTTATAAACACAATGATACACGAAGACACAATATCGAAGTTGATATTCTTGGGCAAAGTGAGAAGCTATATTTTGTGTTAAATGATATTGTGTTAGTTGATATCAATGTCGTCGAAGATGCACTGCACGCTGATAAATCCCCATGGACGCTAGGTTACGCAGCAACAATACATTCTTCACAGGAATTGACTATATCAGATACGATTGCTTGGATAATGGATAATCACATCGAATTTTCCAATGTAGTTTATCTTGCTTTGTCCAGACTACGAAGAATAAATCAACTTCGAAGAGTTGTTTTAGATGCTAATGACACTAAAAAAATAAGTCAATAAGACAAAACAAATAATAGAGAATTAGATATTGATACCTACTTAATAATCACTCTGAAACAACAACAGAATAATCACGGCGCGAGTTGCAATTGTATAATGATATGGTGTTGGTCGGATAAAGACTCTCAGCAATTTACCATAGACAGAGATAATGTGATGATGACTTGTCTTGAATGCAACAGACGAAGAGGCACTAGTTAAGACCACGCGGCGGTAATTGAGTATCCTCGGGTATCACTTGTAGTTGTTCACGAGTAAATCCACGCTGAGGAGCACTTGAATCCAGTCAATAGATTGATGGTGTACCCGTAGATCGTGTTATACTAGATATTTTATGCGCGATGACACACCAAATAGGATAAGTGGCCTTTTCTTGCCACCTTCGAGCTCTCCTGGTTCATATAAATACCTAACAGTGACATTGCTAAGTATTGGTTGTTTTGAAAAGTCTTTTTGCGGTTTTTCAGGTATATACTTTTTTCTAATCGCATTGTTGGGTTTCAAGTTGATTGCTCTAGTAATCGCATTATTCAGCGCGGTAATTGCACCTGGTAATCTCTTGACCCATTCATACAATAGTTTATCCTGAATAAATTCATTTTTGCATTGCTATCCAAATAACCGCTCAGCAAGCGTCCGATTAAATCATTCAACAATTGCCTGATCGCGATGTAGTGCAAAATCACCTTGTCTGATAGTGACATTATGATTCTTCATTACTGATAGAACAGCACCATGAAATTCCTTGCCAGGATCAACTTGTAATAGGTTTGGTTAGTGCATAGGATCCTTTTGATAAATCCTTTCAAACGCAGAAGCCACTTAAGTTGATGATCTTGTTTTTAATGGCTCTGCTTGTTTGTATAGACTCGCAACATCGACTACAGTTAGCAAGTATTTGTAGAAACCATCATGTTGAAGAAATAAAATATCAGCTTGATGAACTTCATTAGGGACGCTCACATTAAAATGCGAGTAATTAATTCGTTTAGGCGGAGGTAGATAAGTTAGCCATATCCCCTGTTTGCATACCCAATCCGCAGCAGTGGTGTTTTTCACCTTTGCTGCGCTAGCAAGTTTACGGATTGCTGCCTTACCCCTCCAGTATCCTTTTGGAGAATAATAAATAGATTCCATGGAATTCTTAATTACCGGCACCTAACATCAATTTCATAGCCGAATTTACTAACCGAGAAGTCAACTTTTCGTTGAAGGATTTATCAGTGATAGAATTTAACGCATGAATTAATTTTACATCTGCGAGATGTCTGTGTTGCAGATTACTGCTTTTATAAGCAACATCATGAGCATGACACGCTTTATCAATGTCGTTTATTTGATATATACCAGGTCGGGGTTGGGTTTGATCATCAAGTCGGGTATCGAGTCTAGTCCCAGGTCCACAATAACTATACCCCGGAAGATATTATTTCTCCTGGGTACTTTGCCCATGGTGTCCCTGGGAGTCTTACTATCTTGGCTGCAATATCACCTCCTAGTTTTCTTAAATCATCTGCAGATTTCATTGAAAATTTTTTTTTTACTACATTGTACACACTTACCAGAAAGTGCCGATATGTTATTGCTAGTTATAATCGTCGTCTAGTCATCTGTGTTAGTACATTTTTTACACTTCACACAATATAGATCCATGATATATTTATAATAACATGAATGTAATTGATTTTCGGCAACAAAAACAAGATAATCTTCATGCAGCACTACCAAATTCTATTCGTATGATTATAATCGGATCATCTGGAAGTGGCAAGACGCAACTACTACTTAATTTAATAACGATGTGGATGAAATCGGATACGTTGTCTTTAATAGCCCCGAGTGTAGATGATCAGCGATACTACGTAGTGTTAAAGAATTACAAAAAAAGCAGCAGAAATTAACGGCGAGGGTAGTATTGAGTTCATAACCAATATTGAGGAAGCATTGTGCATTGATGATATCAATGGAAGTATTAACAATTTGATCGTGAAAGACGGAGTGATGTTAGATAATCAAAAGAATCCTGCAAGGATATTTTACAATGGTAGACATAACAATACTGATCTGATATATGTCACTCAACGGTACACCCAAATACCAAAATTGATCAGAGATAACTGCCATATTCTTTCCGTATTCAATGGAGTTGACACACATACGCTACGCAATATTTGGCAAACCTGGTGAGGCGGTGATATTGATTATCATTTATTTTTAAAAAAATTTAGTCGTGCTCTGTCAATCCCACATGGATTTGTAACGAAAAATGTATCAGACCCTCGGACGCGGTATCGTTTCGGACTTGATAAAATATTCGGCTAACAAAGAGCAGCAGACGGGGGCGCAACAACAACCATGGCGTTCTTTTTTACGATTGCGAGGAAGCCTCAGTTTGCCCTGTCGACGCCTCTACAAAGCATTTTCGAGGAAGCATCAGTTTGCCGAATTGACGTCTCTATTAAGTTGTCGGATTGCCCCCTCTGCTGCTCATATATATATATATATGTGTGTGTGTGTGTGTGTGTGTGTGTGTGTAGGAGTGTTACAAATTTGGAAAACATTTACGTGTTTTCAACCGGTATATCAACGATTATCATTCTTATATTCTTATATATATATATATATATATATATATAGATATATATATATATTTATATATATATATATATATATATATATATATATATATATATATATATATATATATATATATATATATATATATATATATATATATATATATACCTACATACGAGTGATCTAAAATTGTGTTATAAATTTGGAAAACATTTACAAGTTTTCTACCGGTATATCAACGATTCTCATTCTTCGACCAACACCTGCAAGAAACATCACTTATCATTGAGTATTACAGCGTTTGCAGGCAGTTTTACAATAATGTGAACTTTATATATATCAAACGTACTTTCGGGGAAGAACCTAATGACTTTATATCTTTCTGTTCGGGAGGTATAATGACAGCATGATATTTAAATTAGCTGCACGTGGCAACCTTAATGGGAATCAGATAGGCACCGTTTTCAATAAAAGATGAGTCATAAGATGGCTTTAATTAGAAGTCCATGTTCATATTATGTACAACCACATTTACGAGCAATATAAATACCACAAATTTAAAGCTGGTAACTATGTTGTCAGTACTGACAGTGCCAATAATACTATTTTGGTACTCGGCCAGCAACAAATGTGATGAAAATGATGCCGTCATTATTTTCCATTCAATCAAGATTTTAAAGCTGGCTGCTGTGCAGGCTTTATTAGAATTCAGATCAGAAGTAGTTTCGTTTGAGATATCATTTGATACATTTTATGTTTCTCATAAGGATATCTGTCGTGACCATATTGAATATCCAAGTAACACGATTTCATATAAGACCATTTTTGACATAGAATAAACAATTATGGTTTCAGCTCAGTTGAGCTAAATATTGAATGCATGAAAACCAGAACAATCCTGATTACGGTACTGTTGTTTCCAAGCCATAAATGGAACTACATCTTAGTATTTATGACATATATAATATCTATTTTATAATATGCTGTTAATATGTATAACGTGTCAATAAATTCCAGGCTTCAGTTGTCATGCAGAGTTGTGTGAAGAAAATATACGATTTTGGAAATTATTTACGAGAAGAGCATTTTCGACAAACCTGGGCGCTGTACGTACTGAGTTTATCTGAACAGTGCAATGAAACTAAACAAACTAATATTTTAGATGTAAAATGTTAACCTCATAAACATATAAACTCATAACGATACTACTAAAGGTCCTGAAAACTCAATTATAGTAAGATAGTTGATTTGCTTCTAAATTGGACGATGTTGTTAAGCTCAATGACGTAGGTAAAACTGGTAATGACATACAATGAAATGATGTTTGTACTGGAATATAAATTGAATTGTTCTGGCTTCGGAGTCACTTAATGAAGCACTTAATGAAGTTCCTTTCTTCCAGCCATTTATTGCTATATGACCACTTTGTATGCATTGTGCGGTGATCATTAGTTAACAGGTCGAGTGTGCAGCGTTAATTACACAATTTGAATGAAACGCCGTGTACATTGCCAAAGTTTGTCTACACGATGTCTAAGGCCTTATGGTCAGCACATTCTTGTTCATATTCCATTCGGGAAAACTCTTGTTGAGCTCCAACTTTCAAGAACGCATAACCTGCTGCACCATGTTGCGAAAGTCCTATTTTATGATACCTAGAATTTTCTTCATATAAAAATATTAGACGTCAAACGTTAATAAACAGTAGCTTCCATATATAGTCACTTCCTGTCAGTTAAACATAAAGATGTTCTAACAAAACGTAATTAGTGCTGGATGTGGATTCAGAATATCTAGGTTACGATGACTATACAGGACTGTAAATATACAGGACAAGACTATCGGATTGCATGACACTCTTCTTTAACAGGTTCAACTTTGTTAAGATTTTTAATTTGGTTTTATGTTTAACATAACTGGAGACATGGAATTGACCTCGTTTGGGACCAAACATAATACTTGAGTCAGTAATAGAGCCAACCAATATGCCATCAAGTGTAGCCCTGTTTGGTGAAATAGTAGGTATGTGAGCTGTTGTCAGTAAAAACGTACTAAGATATCAGTGTTGATTTGCCATCTTAATGAAACTACATTCCCAATATGAGGATTAGATCAACACATTTCTCATTTTGGTGCATCTATTACATGTAGTTTTTCGTTGAGGCTGGAATATCAAGATCGAGTACTTGACACAGAACGATAGCAGTTCTCTGTAATACGACTAAAGCTGCTGATTAACAAGAAACTTGAGAGTCATTGATATCAGAACCATTTCTATATCTGAAGACACAGTAATCCAGAAACAGCAGGACAAGGATCTGACAGCCTCTCCCTGTGAGAGACACACTGGCACAACAGAACAACATCAGTTTGTTTGATCCCTTGTCATCATGAAGACCACGTTGATCCCAAATGACAAAGAGAAGAAGTAATAAAGCAGAGGAAAGCGTATGATGAATCACCGCAACAGGATATATGAAACAAAAATGAGGATATGTTACACGGGCATCAATTGAAGATCATTGCTTATTTACAAGAAGCACGCAGTATCCAACTACCATTAATCGGCAAATAATTAACCAAATTCTCGTCGCCCTCACCACACCCACCCACCCCCACCCCGCCGAAAAAAACGTATTCCCATTCTTTATACATAAATATCATAGAGTAAACTGGCAGACTGTATACACAGATATAATAGAGTAAACTGGCAGACTGTATACACACACATATCATAAATGTACACCAGGACATTCAACACCTGCATAACTGTAGCCTTTTCTGACAATACGTTACCATGTGTTAAATTAAAGGTTGAATAGCAGCATACCCTGTACAACAATATATATATATATATCAGTAAATATCTCCTCGTGAAAGCGCTATTCATAAAATAAAGAGGTGTAGAGACAAAAACATTTTCAAGATTGCCATCAGAATGACCATACTAAATCAGTCTTCATTATTTACACTAATGACCAAGTATAAATTATAATAACTATTGGTATGAACATCTCATGTCGAAATGACACTTGTTGTTGCCCCCACATATTTTCGGCATCTTTGATTTGAAACTTATTAGAGCATATATATATATATATATATATATATATATATATATATATATATATATATATATATATATATATATATATATATATCTATATATCTATATATATATATATATATATATATATATATATATATATATATATATATATATATATATATATATATATATCAGTAAATGTCTCCTCGTGAAACTGCTATTCATAAAATAAAGAGGTGTAGAGACAAAAACATTTTCAAGATAGCCACCAGAATGACCATATTAAACCAGTCTCCATTATTTGCAATACTTACCAAGTCTAAAGTATAATAATTATTCGTATGAACATCTCAGGTCGAAATGACTTTTGTATTTAAGACAAGTGGTGGCTACACATTTTATAAGATGTCTTCCATAATTCACCCGGTGATACGCCAATGTCATTACTTCAAGATTGTCAAGACTGCTGCTGCTTCAGCCATATCTAATCAACACCATTTTCATTTAGGACCAAATAGTCATCAAAATAAATCGCTTTTTCAAATTCAATTTTTAATGGCCATATTAAGTAGATCCGCCCTATGTTCATATAACCAGCCATATACATTATAAGACGTCTTTTGGTTGAAACCCAGTGTCACTATGATTTTCCTTCAACAGTTGTATTGAAAAGCAACTTTTCATTTTGGATGCTAAAGCAATTGAATTAGGACCTGCAATAGATGAGAATTATATGTGCCTGCATGTGGACAGTTTCATAACAATTCTCAAAGTTGATAAGGAGGTGTAGTATATAAAACGTTTGCAATCGGTGGCCGAATGATGAATGAAAGCCCACACGTCAGTCACTGATGTATCCCTAACACACATTAGAATATATCATCAACGCCATAAACACCCTTCCAATTCACAAAGCACTAGGGAGCAACAACATCCCGTTAATGTATCATACGAGAGAAACCAACAACTGCTTTTTCTCGGTTGAAACGAAGGAGCAGATCCCAAACAAATACGAGAAACAACCACATACACGAAGTTGAAAGCAGTGAATGAAACAATTACAGAGGCGTCGCGCTGATGAGTGTAACCGGTATTTCAGAGGAAATTCAGAGCAGGCAAATCAATAAAAGACAAGATCTACTGTTTTCGACAATTCCAAGACAAGAGCAGAATAATAATATCGGTCACTCTACATGATGTTCATCAACCTCACCAATACATTCGATCTGATAAACAGGAAGTGACCATTCCAATTTATCTTTACAGTCGGCTGTCCCCGATGCAAATATGAAAGCTCTGTTTGATGGAACCTCCTAAAACTCCTTCTCCATCAATGACATGATGAAACGTGGCTGCTTACTGGAAATTACCTCTTTTCGGGATCTCTTTCTCTCTACTCCTGTCCTACGTTTTCGACACATCAGCCGATGGCTTGCATCTACATACCATGTCATACGGTCAGACACAGTTTCACGGATGTCTGCAATTAGTTTGTTTCTGGCTTGGTCTTATGTTAGAGATCAACACATTATATCATTATTCCATTAAACGGTTCATCAAATGCAGGTAGTGTTTGCACATGATGCTTGTGTATCTTCTGAGTGGGTTTACTTACCATTTAACAAGTGTGAGAAGGTCATCGATATCTACAAATATCACTTTATTTGTTCTAATGTAAACATGATTCAAGATCTTGTCCATATGACTATTTTGAGGCGTTTAATGGGCTTGACTAAACATGTTATGTATGTATATTCTAGTAACACAAATTGTGTAGCCTAATGACGTATCATCATCAGCGGGCACCTCGGGTAGTCTCCATTTTTCCAATCGGACTCCATATTAAGCATCACAAATATATCCTAATGTGGCTTAACTTTCGCTAATAGCCCCCTGAAACAAATTGGAGATCTCAGGATCTTGTTCATTTGATTGACTGATTATTATAAGATCATAATTAGTATAAAAATATCAATGTGGTAAATAGCTCTGATTAATCAATATCAGGTTTTAAATGGGAATAATCACAAGTCTGTTTGACCTAATTGAATAATTTCTGATCAACATCATTCTCGAGTAATATTGTTACCTTAATGATAGTGACCGTACAAGATGATCATATTCACTAATTCCTTTGTATATCGACATTCTGATACCAATATATATATATATATATATATATATATATATATATATATATATATATATATATATATATATATATATAATACTTACCACGTCAGCATCACCAACTGGAACACAATCTATACTGACGCTTTTACTTGAAATAATATTAGCTGCCTGTATAGCAGTAACCTCGTTCTGAAAAGTTAGATTTTTTGTCCATAAATAACAGTTTAATAGGTTGCATATGTCACTATTTAAAAACACTTTCGAATGTAAAATATTTTTTATGAATTAGCCAATTAATGAACTGTACCTCAATTAGTACCGCATAATACATAATACATGACTGGAATTTATTTGAAATGTCTTTTAGTGCCATTCATATAGCGTAATTGTATTGATTCATCACATGCATGTTTCACCAATTGTAAGTTCCCTCTGTTAAAAGCTGCACAGGTAAATGCATGACAATAGTTTGTACCATTTAAAAACATGTGTCAGAATGCATGACCATATTATCTGTTTTCATTTTGAATGTTTGTTACATTTATTGTATGTCGATTGTAGTAAGTTATATCAAGTTATATTCACGGTTCAGTAGGTAATCTTATAATGGTGGAGGAAATCAAAGTCAACACTGACCAAACCACCGAATATTCAACGGTGACAACTTTACCATCAAACATACCAAATTCAGAAACTAAATCTGAGACAAATGCGGCGCAATGACAACTACATTACAGAAGAATTGAATTGGACAAATATTCAGTGCTATGTTGTGAACAATACTAATATAACATATCACATATTGCCTCTTTTTACAGACATAGCATAGTCTGATTCCAGAATGTCTCATAGCTAATAGTGTGAAAACATTTCTACAAAGATTTTACTGCTTTTCCTTTATAAGGTAAAATCAATTTTTGCGCCTGGAGTAGGTACGTTAAACTGCTAACAAGAACGTCAACTTGGAACATACATTCGATGTTTGATCGGATTAGAGTTATGAATTCCAGAATGGAACAAACTCAATAAATAAAATGAAATTTTTTTTTTTTTTATTAGTAGTAGTTTATTCATTTTTAACATTCACAGGTCTTAACGAAATATGCTTATCCTTAAATAAAATTTATATCAGATCAGAAACATAATCTTCAGAGTGGTAACAAACACAGCCAATCAAATGTAAGAATACCCTATAATGAGTGTAGATCTCCATCGCTATATAATCATGCCATCATTCTGTTGATATAGATCCAGTTATTAACTTTGTTCAAACATAGACAAGAAATAGTGCACTTTTAATGCGTGGAATTGATTTACTTGTCCACGAACTTCTGATATAATATCATTTTCAATTGCGCATGAAACTCAGTTCAATACTATGGACTTCGTTTTGGTAACAAACAATTCATAATGGATTCATGAATAACATACTGAATGAGTTCACACACTACATCAAGTGTTGTGCCCTAGTCACTCAGCCACTGTTTCTATTAGAATAAAAGTTGCTGATGTACCTTATTAAGTGTGTCTGTAAGTCCCTCTTTTGAATGCCATTCATTTGGTTATGTTTTATAAGACTGGTTGCAGACATTTCCTCATTTATTGCAAAGCATTTGTAAAAAGATATTAGCAGTATTTGCCTGTAACGGAAGACTGTACAGAATATGTAAATACATTCATTTCTATTTGCATCCTGCGAAAAGATGCTGTGGTTGGATACAGTCCTGTCAGTTAGGAGACCCATTTATGTTCAAACTCTTTTGTGAAAAGAGCTGAGTTAATTTACGTCTGTAAGTTAAAAGTTAATCCACGCTTGTCTATACGGTGGATTTCATATAAATGTTATAAATATACCATTACCTCCACCAACTAGCCATCAATTAGCAATACCCTTAGTTTTACTTTGGATTGTTGTTCTTGTCTTGAAGTGTTACGTCATTCTTTCTCATCATGCTATTGTTATGCATGAAGTAACAAATATATGTGGGGATAACATATCTTTATTCAGAAAGCAAGCTTAATGTTTCCTAACTATCTTTCTGCGAGTCGCGTTAAAACATGGCCACCACAAATAATCATTAAAAGACAAATATTTCAGACGGCTGGGTTTAAAAGTTTTCCCACGACCTCAAACAATTAGAAAAAAGATACTGCACATACATCGGCTTATTTGTTCCAAACATAATCACAAAAAGTGATATTTTAACTAGTGATAATATAAAAAATATGAAGCTGCACATATTATTAGTAATAAATAACTTCTATTTGATATATTGTTATATTTTGAATACGTCTGATTCTTACTAATATGGCAATATAAATTGAACAGATTGGTGTATATACTTTATCTAGGACTATAAATCAACCATCAGTGCCACATTCATTTCTTACATAAAAAAAAATTCAAACATACTTGAGAAAGAAGGACAATACCAGTACCCCTATGTTATTGTAGTCACTATCATCACCATCACAATAACTTGCATTGATGTCTACTGCAGACCATCCATGCGAATTGATGTTAACAGTTATGATATAATATGTTAAAAATTGCTCCGCTCAAATCAACCAGTAACTTGAATAGACCCCAAAACCCTGTAGTTATTGCTATCTCTATTACTGTATTTTGTATATCTTGTTTAGGTTGTCCTGAAAGTATAATTATCATACAAACCACTGAAATATACCTAGTAACGGTGCATAATCGACCATATTGTAAAATTGCTCATTTACTGCCGTTCACGTAAACTAATTGCTACTCATATGTTCCAGTGTAAGGTTAAATGGCATAGACTAAACCTGTGTATTTTAGACTAACGTAGGTACAGGATACCGAATATATAAATACAATTGAGCAATATAAGCTTAGAACATTTCGTTAATGTACAATTAGCTATAGCAGCGTTATACTTTATTACCTTTTTCTTTTTGTCCGGATCATAATCATCTGAACCAGAGACAGGCAATGGATTCGTTGGGTGGCCATCAGTAACATGGCTAATCCGGGATGTAATTCTGATAGCTGTGGGTAAAAGATACAATAAAGAAACACTTATTAGACACATGTTACCGGCTGAATCTCATGTTGCAGATAGCCACAATGTTGGCATTAGATGGACTTGCTACACAAAATCGTGTTTTTCTCTTAATCCCTTTGCCCCAAAAAACGTACAACAGTATTGTGTAAGGCAAGAGAAGCTAAATTAACAAATATATTACTTAGGCTTGGGGACAATTCATGACGTATCTTCAGAAGATGAATGGAACCCCCAGAAACTAACTTGTTTACTTATATACACTACGTGTTCATACAATTGACTGTTTCTTCCAAGCTGGATTCCAAAAAACTAGTTGAAGTTGTATGATCAAAGTCTTTCCCTCGTTTTCTTGTTAATGTTTATTTACTTGTTCTTCTCATTCTCCTTCTTCTTCTTCGTCTTTTGTTCTTGTTATATTAGTAGTAGTAGTAGTAGTAGTAGTAGTAGTAGTATTAGTAGTTTTAGTATTAGTGGTAGTAGTAGTAGTAACAGTATTACGTTGTTGTCGCTCATTTATTCCTTGTACCTGTTTCAGATCAGACAGTAAGAAGCTGCCATGCTCAAACTGCCACATGACGATATATAAGATCTCAAAGAGCCATCAGGTGACCAGTATTCTTCTACACTCATAACAATTTAAACGCAAATAAAAATTACTTCTTTACAGAATAAGACCAGAACAACTGCAAATATGACAAAAAAATTCAAACATTCTACAAACTCAGAGAAACAAATCCATCCAACCACATATAAATACAACCACCTATTCAGCCATCTATCCATCCATAAATCAATTCATCCATTTATCTCTCCTCCCAAACATCCATACAGACATAAAGAGACACATTTATACAAACGTAAAGTGGTCTAGTGTTCAGAGAGTATGTCTCAGATGCAGGATGTCGAGTGTTTGAATCCGACCGAGTCATCACAATAACGTATAAAAATGGTACAAGCAGCTTCATCGACTAACGCTCAGCAATATTAGGTTAATATAATGAATGATCGGCCTAATGTTAGGATAATATGACTAAATGCGACATGACGTTAATTGACTGCGGCATGATACCCCAACGCTATATACCACTTTTAAACTGTCACACTGCTGATACAGAACTGATGTGACTGAACAATTATGAAAGCTACGTTAAAACTTTATATCACACATACTCATACATACATACATACATGCATGCATGCATGCATGCATGCATGCATGCATACATATATACATACATACATACATACATACATACATACATACATACATACATACATACATACATACATACATACATACATACATACATACATACATACATACATACATACATACATACATACATACATACATACATACATACATCAAGTTCTAAGGAATAACCATACATACATACATACATACATACATCAAGTTCTAAGGAATAACCATGTATATGCTAGACCCTACGATTAATAATTCCACGCCGTAAATATGTATGCAGGTCAATCCGGCGAACAATGAGGTGTCAAATCAGTTAATTATAAAATAGTGGATGGTGCCATATTTTGGACAAGCCAGTTATATAATATTTTCATAAAATGTTCACATATATGTTATGAACTCATGTGCTCGGATCAAAGAAACATCAAGTTAGGGTCTTTTAAAATCCACACTTGACAGACCTTTGGGAGACGGGCAGTTCCTAATAATTATGTGAATCAACATCCACTCGAAATTGAGCAAGGCGTGGCCAACATTAGAATCGCAAGCTTAATCTAGTATATTGAGTCCTAAACCAACTCTCAGAAAGTATAAGGGAAGACAAGCTACTCCGATGTAAATTTGAAATTGGCGGGAAACTTGTTTTCTTGGAAATTACAGGGATCTTCAGTAGAGGTCAGTGACTATTTTTTCTATCGTTGTAATTTATTACGGCAAAGTAATTGTACTTTAATTATTGCAGTATGTATACTTTAGTACGTTTAACTACCATTTGTAGGGTTTTATTCATTTGTTGTGTTTGAAATACATACACATTTGGAGATATGAGCAATGATTACGTAAATAATTATAATTGTAATTCGCTAGTTGGGTAAATCATAGTAACCTATTGCATTTAGACATGTGATATCCTCGATTAGTAATCAGATTAGCAGTCTAGAGAAAGACAATTCAGATGAGTAAGAACACAGGACAAGAGAAACATTTATCACTATAAGTCAGATGATGAAATAAGCTGTCACATGGCCAAGTGAAAGACGAGTAATAGGGTTTTAACTTGAATTTAATTTGAAAGATGAATGTTATTGAATTGATATTAAATTGTTGTTTATTTCAATTTCACGTTATGTGTGTTTATTAATTTAACTGTCGACATAGCTGACTGTGGCCTCTGATCTTTGCCTCTCTATATCACTTCTGCAATATCTTATAAAATTAAGCCAGGGTGCTTCTTCTGTAATAATTTAAATACTATTGCGAGCACCCTACTCAAACCCAATTAGCGAGAAACTTCTAGACCTATATTCATTAAAAGGTAGACTCAAGAAAAACGTTCAACGATCAAAACAGTCTCTCATTTCACCTATACGGTCCGTAAACGCTAAACTGATTTTGCCTTGTATTGCTTTCATGACATTGAACAACCGTATGATCTTCAATACAATGCAGAACATAATATCATTTTTTGTTTCAGTTGTCCTGTTAAACAGAAAACGAATATATGTTAGGTAACCAATTATGTTGATACTTCGATTACAAACTTTCAAGTCACACAAGATCCTTACAAAGCAAAGCATTCAAATCAGTATCCCGAATCAGACGCTCTCATCCCTTGACATTACTCTTCCTAGACAATGTAAATATAATCATCTATTTTAATTTTGTGTGTAGCGTCTCGCTCTGTGATTCGACCGGAAATACAAATCCGTATTATTGGTCACCTTCGGTCTAACTTAGTCGTTTAACTTTTAGAACTTCTTTACTATTGTTTTCGAGAAGTTGGAACCAGTACAATAACCATAAAATAGAATATGTCTATGTTTTCCTGTCCATGATAGGTTGATAATAAAATCAGTTTTTAGGAACGTATGTAACTCGGTTTTGAATATGCATTACTGACATTAGTACCTGACTCTTTACTGTGGAAATGAAAGCACATGTTTCAAATAAATGTAGGTCCGCAATATGCCAAGGCTCATGTTGATATCTGGGCTCTGACACTTTATCATAAAGAATGTGTCTATTCTAATCAACATGGGTTTGATCATGACCACTTAAAACTTTAAAAGTATTACATTTTCACTATTATTATTTTTTACATAGTATTATTGTAACCTAATTAGTTCCACGATTACCTAAGGCGTGTAAGGTAGCGCAGTGAAATTAAGCAAAATTATATCCATACAAATTAATAAGTCAATTTTCAATAGATGTTGATCTAATAATGTTTCAGTCATTGAGATCGTTTCCTGGCAATCTGCAACGACAAAATATTGTGGTACTGGTTTGTCCGCGTAAATTTGGAAGTAGCGATGTTCTTACCATAGTTATAGTAGATTGCCGGGCAAATTGGTTGCTTGGATATTGGTGTATATATTTTAGGTGTCATGATGACAGCTAATAGTATTGATTGGCCCGAATCTTCACATCTTGTGAATCTGAGCGAACTTGGTTAGACATAATTTCAACACTGGATGTGCACTAAACTAGTACACTGCAAAAGACATCCAAAACTATATAGCTGATATAGAAGCACATAGTACAGTAGCAGGTGTACAGGACTGTAGTGTAGGGAAGATTTATGTCATACAGTGGAGAAGAAAGCTGGATAGTGATTTTCTGAGATTGAAAACAATGACAACGAATGTAAAACATTTGAATCAACATACTAATTCTGCCTACATCACATGCCATGAAACAAAACTTTCAAGGGCAAAAACTGAGAAAGACATTCTCTCAGAACTGCCACTTTTAATTTGTTTCAGGTCATTGAACAAATCATTGGCCTGCTACAACATGCACAACGAAATAATCATAAAAAACAATCAAGAAATACGAAATCATGATCAGTAAGCCATCGTAAATAGCAGACAATGGAAGAACTAAAGCAGAATTGCGTTTCTCTAGATTCAGATGTAAAATTGAGAAACCTCTTGTACATCATGCTATGGGTAGGGTTAGGCGCTAAAGAGACCAAAACTGTATCATAAGATTGTTTGCAGTTTCCATATGGACATATTTTAATGAATCAGTTAATAGTCGAAACATATGCCAATAAATACATCTTGTCATTGTACCATATTGAACATATATATTATGAATCTAATCTACAGTTTTATTTTTCCTGAGAAGTTGTATGCTGCATTAACATATATCTAAAATCTAACTCACTACCATCATATAAACCATGCAATGAATATTAAGCTATATATTGTTGTATACTTACATCTAAACCCTGATATGCCCACCTGCAGACTACCATAGAGTGGGGATGGACTACTAATCTTCAGTGAATCTTAAAAAGAAAAAAATACAACTAATAATAATAATAATACTAATAATACTAATAATAATGATAATAATAATATTAATAAGCAGCAGAGAGGGTGAACAGACCACGTTTTCGAGCAAAAATAAGGCTTCCAACGAAATCTTATTTTAACCAAAAAAAATAAGTCTCCATTTTAGCAAACGGAGACTTTGCGATTTTTCAATCAATTTAGGTCGCAACAATGTGGTCATCACCCTCTCTGCTGCTGCAAGTTAACAAAAATAATAAAATGATTTCAACCAAATATTTGATCGAGTCCGATACGATATCGTGTCCGAGGATCATGTAAATTTATTGTTATAAATCCATGCGGGGTTGACTGAGCGTTACTAAAGAAATTTTTAAATTGATTGAAGTCCATATCAGAGCACCATGTCTGCCAAATACTTCGTAGCGTATGTGTATCAACGCCGTTAAATACACACAGTAAGTTACAGTTGTCTCTAATCACTTTTGGAATCTGAGTGTATCGTTGAGTGACATATATCACGTCAGTGTTTTTATGCCTGCCTCTGGAAAAGATCCTAGCTGGGTTTTTTTGATTGTCTAACATCACATCGTCGTATACGACTAAATTGTTAATGTACCCATCAAGGTCATCCACGGATGGCGCCTCGTCAATATCAGTTATAAAATCAATGGCGTTTTCACTCTTAATTTCTGATGCATTCTCGTTAAAATCTTTTAGCACTTCATAGCATCGTTGATCATCTACGCTAGGAGCAACTAAATACAACTTATCCAATTTCATCCATCTCATTATTAAATTGAGCAACAATTGCGTTTTACCGGATCCAGATGGCCCGATTATAATTGCGCGGATAGAGTTTGGTAGTGCTACATGATGCTTAACTGGTTCTTTTGTTTTAGTCGCTGAAAAATCAATTATATCCATATTTCTATACATAAATTATGGATCTATATTGTGTGAAGTGTAAAACGCGTACTGGCACAGATGACTTGACGACGATTACAACTAGAAATAACAGATCAGTGCTTTCTGGTAAATGCGTGCAATGTGGTACAAAGAAATTTAGATTTGTGTCTATGAGATCTGCAGGAAATGATGATTTAAAAAAAAACGAGGAGGTGATATCGCAGCCAAATTGGCAAAGCTCCCTGGAACCCCATGGGCAAAGTACCCTGGAGAAAAGCACCTTCCAGGATATAGCTACTGTGGCCCCGAAACACGATTAGATATCAGACTTGATGATCAAAATCAACCCCGATCCAGCGAGTATCCGATAAACGCTATTGATAAGGCGTGTCATGCTCATGATGTTGCATATAAAAGCAGCAATCTGCAAAACAGGCATCTCGCGGATGTGAAATTAATTCATGCGTTAAATGCTATTCCTGATAAATCTTTTAAAGAAAAGTTGGCTTCGTGGTTGGTAAAATCAGCCATGAAAGGCAAATTGATGATTGGTGCTGGTAATTAATAATATGGAATCTATTTATTATTCTCCAAAATGATACTGGAGGGGTAACGCTGCAATCAATAAACTCGCCAACGCCGCAAAAGTGAAAAAGGCCACTGCGGCTAATTGGTTATCCAAACAGGCTATATGGCAAATTTATCTACCACCGCCTAAACAAATCAATTTATCGCATTTTGATGTTACCGGACCCAATGAAGTTCATCAAGCTGATTTATTGTTTTTACCACATGACAACGGTTACAAATACGCGCTAACAGTAGTTGACGTTGCGAGTCGATACAAACAAGCAGAACCGCTAAAAACAAAGTCAGCTACTTCAGTAGCTTCTGCATTTGAAAAGATTTATCGAAAGGGTCCTCTGCGTTGGCCGAATCTGTTACAAGTTGATCCTGGCAAGGAATTTCAGGGTGCAGTGTTATCAGCGATGAAACATCATAATGTCACCATCAGACAAGGACATACTGCACTACATCGCGATCAGGCAATTGTTGAACGATTTAATCGGACTCTTGCTGAACGGTTATTTGGATATCAATACGCGAAGGAGTTTATTCAGGATAAAAGATCCCGTGAATGGGTTAAGAGATTACCAGCTGTGATTACCGCGCTCAATAATGAGATTACTCGAACAATTAACATGAAACCTGTCAACGCGATTAAGAAAGCGTCTATACCAAAAATGGAAATCCAAGGAATTTCACCCAAAAAAATTTCTAGAAACGCTAGCGTTTCCCAACCAATTCTTGGTAGTAATGTCACTATTAGGTATTTATATGAACCAGGAGAGCTTGAGGGTGGTAAAAAAAGTGCTACCGATCCTATTTGGAGCGTCACTACGCATAAGATATCCGGTATAACACGATCTACTGGTAGACCTCCAATCTATAAACTGGATTCAACTGCTCCTCAGCGAGGATTTACTCGACAACAACTACAGGTAATTCCCGAGGATACTCAATTACCACCGCGTGGTCTTAACTAGCACCCCTTCGTCTGTTGCACTCAAGACAAGTCAACATCACATTGTTTCTGATATGACCAATGCTGCTATTCTTTCTTTCTACGGTAAATTGGCGAGGATCTTTATACGAATACTGCCAACGCATTATACAATTGCAACTCGCGCAGTGATTATTCTGTTGTTGCTTCAGCGTAATTATTAATTCAGCATCAATGTCAAATTCTCGTTGTTTGTTTTTGTCTTGTTGTTTGTAACCGGAGAGTTTTTTATCAATAACTTTAACATCAACGATGCTAGCATCATCCATTGTAGTGTCATTATCATCCAGGACAACTCTTCGAAGTTGATTTATTTTTCGTACTCTGGATACTGCAAGATAGACTAAATTCGACCATTCGATGTGATTATCCACCATCCAAACAATTGTATCCGATATAGTCAATCCCTGTGAAGAATGTATCGTCGCTGCGTATCCTAGCGTCCATGGGGATTTATTAGCACGCAATGCATCTTCAACGACGCTGATATCAACCAGCACAATATCATTTAACACGAGAATCTGCTTTTCACTCTTCCCTGGAATATCAACTTCTATATTCTGTTTTCGCGTATCCGAAGGCCTATAACACAACGGTACTGGAAGTGTTGCAAATTTTTCTTTATGCAATTCAAATAACTTCATCTGAAGTATGTCTCTGACTATTTTTCTACTTGCTACTATCAAATCGTTTGGTCTCCACGTTTCCCAAAAATCTTTTATGGGAGTTTCTGAAATTATTTCACGCGCTATTTCACATTGGATTTTATCCGGTTGTAATCTAATTAGCGCTTTGAACTCGCGTAATTGTTCATCAAGTGATCTATAATCAGTAGTAATTTCTTCATAGTAGTCTACAAAACCCTTTAGCCATTCATGTGGAGATGCACCGACAAATGGTGGTGGTTGGCCGTGATCCCCGCACATGACGACTTTTGTGTTTTTGTTTAACAACCATTCGAGAAATGATTGTAATACTCTCAACGATACCGTGCATATTTCATCCCAAATTATGATTTCAGGAATGAATTTATCGCCCATTCGATCAGGAGTCCATTCATCGCCTTTCCATCGAAAGAAACTGTGATAAGTACATGCATTTACCCCTCGCTGTATCATCTCTCTGGCGAGTCTGTGAGTCGGTGTTAACACAATCATGTTTGACCGACGATATAATTCAATTGCACGAGTTGTCTTTCCTGACCCACCACAACCGTTTAAATAAACTGTCTTGTATCTACATATTGGATCAGATACCGGTGGTGCATTAGAAAATTCTGATTGAATCTTATCACACTTTAAGTACTTTTCATCCATGGTAACATCTGCCGATTCACAATACTCATGTAGTTTTTCCTTTTTAAATCGCCAACGTCCCCAATTTTCCTCGGGATCTGTGAATTTAGCTACATCTGATTTGTATTTCTCGTGGATATAAATAGAATCAGTGGCTACTCTAACCGCGGTATCTGGAAATCTATTTATCATCGAAAATAGATTAATACAAGCATAGGCTAGTATAGAACTTCTCAAATGCGTATATTGTTTAATATATCCATCACAATAGGTAACAACCGTACCTAATTTCTCACCATTGGATAGAAAAGCGTCTTTACGATTTACAAGTTTTCCCTGTTTCGTTAAATCTGTTACAATAAAATCGTATTCAGCGATGTCTATGATCAACCGCGAGGAATATTTTGCATTGTCGTATCTTCCACCCTGGGTAAATTTACCAATTATTCTTCGTCCAAAATCTTTTGCTTGTTCTTTTTTAATTTCAAATAACTTCTTAGACCAATTCATGACTTCTTCCTCGCTTAAATTCGTCGAATTTCCATCTGGAAACTGTTTTCGCTGTTCGCTAATTATACGATCTAGATCGGGTTGTGGTAGCCAAACTTCTTTCTGAGCTCGATAGCATATAATAGCTTCGGAAACAATCAACGATTGTAACATCTCACAATCAATCATATATCGTAGTAACACTATTGGCATCCAGGCCTTTTCAGATATATGTCTACCAAGCCAAACATAACTACACGGATGTAACCCTGTAGCGAGTTCAAATGATATCACACGAGCGAATCCGGTTAAATCAAAATCAAGTAATGGTCCATTAATCGCAACACGAGTCATTTCATGCGTGGGGTGTCCAAATCGTTTAAAGTACTCTGCGGCTTCTCCATATCCTAGAAAACTCCCTGGATAACACGCAGCTATATCAATTGAAATCATACCATCACGATGGTATTTGGTATTCCACAGTCCTCCATGACTAAATTCGACGCAACTCAATTTAACATCTTCGAGAAAATCACTTCGTGTTGGACGCCATGAGTTTTTTTTTCTTGCGAAGTGAGCTACCACTGATGGAATAGTAAAACTATCCGTGAGTAGTTTTTCATGGAAACTCTTGGGTGAAAAATCACTAGCGATTTTTCTCATTCTGTTATCTAATTCTTCAACGCGATATAATTCACCATTTGGTCTTACAAATTGATCAAATCCTATTTCGGGATCTTCATCACTTCTAAGTAACCACACTGACACAGGATCATCTTTACACAACGCATGAATAGCATCGAATAATTTCTCATTATAAAAAACATCTCCGACGAATTCAGGGGGGATATATCTCACGGTTCTATCTCGTGGAAATATTGTTACCGCAGGTGTCCACGCGTGTTTGTTATGATCAATAATTTTAATTGGAGCTCCTCGCGATTGATATTTCGGTTCGTATAATACTTCTCCGGTTATTGTCGTTACTGATATTGGGAATTTTAATGATGCTTCTAATTTAGCTATATCAGAAATCTTTGCACCGTGCTGTTTCACTGTCAGTTCCCATTCGGTTATTTTCCTACGTCGCAGATCAGTTAGTTTATTTCCTCGGGATGCATTTGTGAAGTGTTCCATTACCCGTGTTGCTACACAATTGAGCCTTGACGAAGTCAACGATGAATATTTCATAGGAGCTAGTTTTGCGATATCGGGTTTATTATTTAACGGATATATCCCATAAACAATTGCTGTTACGGGATAAGATCTCTCGTAGTATGGCTTGTCAATTCCAGTTAGAATTCCTGGTTTGGAATCTCTACTTACAATGACAGTCTTTTTATCCTTGAGGATTGGTTCAAATTTATCCCTAATAATCCATTTGCCTTCGACTTCGATAATGAATTTTATTCTGAAAAAATACTTCTGTTGGGAATTGCTTTGTTTGGGAATTGCTTTGCAATTTACCTTTGGATTTCCATCTTTGATTTTCCTTGTTTGGGAATTGCTTTGCAATTTACCTTTGGATTTCCATCTTCGAATTTCCCCTTTGGATTTTTCCCCCGTTGGCTCGCCAAGGTGTGAAATTATCTCAGCTGCTCTTTCATCGTTCATAGTAGCATCGATGATGGGTACATTGACATCATCATTGATAATTCGAAATGTCGACCAACAGTATGCTGCACCGTCTCGGTAGAATTCATTAAAACACTCCCTGATTTTACCCAGTATAGTTCTATCACCGATTAGACGTTTTGGTGTATCAGAAACTCTATCGAGATTGAATTTAACATTTTTCCAGGGCTTAATTTTCGATAATCTTTTGAACTCATTATCGAGATTGAATTTAACATTTTTCCAGGGCTTAATTTTCGATAATCTTTTGAACTCATTATTGAGATTGAATTTAGTATTTTTCCAGGGTTTAATTTTCGATAATCTCTTGAACTAATTATCGAAATTGAATTTAACATTTTTCCAGGGTTTAATTTTCGATAATCTCTTGAACTCATTATCGAGATTGAATTTAACATTTTTCCAGGGTTTAATTTTCGATAATCTTTGGAACTCCTTACCAAGATTGAATTTAGCATTTTTCCAAGGCTCGATTTTCGATAATCTTTGGAACTCCTTACCAAGATTGAATTTAGCATTTTTCCAAGGCTTGATTTTCGATAATCTCTTGAACTCCTCCATGTTATAATTAAAACAAGTATTTAAATAGAAAAATATAGTATAATGAATCACTGCAAGTGGCTTATGATTGGATCAACAACCCCGTGTAACAAATCATGCAGGAGCGAATTCTGTGGGTATCATATGCAAAGCGTGAGAAACGGTTCAAAAGGTCCTCTCCCATGCTTCCAATGTGAGGTGGGTGTCAGGGGAAAATCGCAGTTGTGTCTTGCTTGTGGGGGTAAACGATACAGAGAACTAAAACGCTATTATGACCCTAGCGTCCTTGATAAAATCATGGACAAAATCATAAAAACCCCTCAAGATTATATCCAGAGATTTATAATAAATTAGACAAGTAATATTATTATATAAATGAGCCAAGATTTCAGACCTCACCCAGTGCTTGTTAATTACGAAGCCTCCAGTGATGGTGTTGTCAGGCACCGCAGACTAAGAGAACCGATTGGATATCTGAATAATATGGGGTATTTGTTGTTTAGTGCTAGAAATAAAACATATCTCTGTCACAGAATTATTTTTGAATGTCATAACGGATTAATCGAAGACGGATTTGTGATTGATCACATAAATGGCGTGAAGACTGATAATTGTCTTGAGAATCTTCAAGCTGTCTCACAATGTCTGAATTCAAAATTAGGTGGAACCGGCAAATACGCAAAACTCCCTAGGGGAGTTAAATCGTTTGATTTAGAAAATAATGAAGAGAGTAGCTTTCAGTCGATAAATGAAGCCAGTAGATACTTTGACATTTGTGGGACTTCAATTCGGTTTGTTGCAGAACATTTAATTAAAACATCTCTGTCTAAAAAAAATGGTCATAAAATAAAATTCGTATACACCTGAAACTATTTAAGGGAGATAAATCCTTTATGGATAAATCCGCCGTCACTCATAACTCTACCTACTAAGTTCCCTTGTATTATGACGTCAAAGGAAGTGAGTCGTCTGCTATTTACCTGTATACCTTGACTAGGCGCCGCACACGTGACTGTAATGGGGAAAATAGCATATAGTTGTAGTTTTTTAGAAAAAGGTTTTATAGAAATCCTTTTATTGTCGCTTGGGCTAAAACTGCATTATTTCAACAGTTGTATTTATTTAGACCATTTAGTACAGACGTTCTTTATGATCCAGCGCAATACCTATGTTCATTGACGTAGGTGGGCGTGTGGTTAAAATTCCTCTGTTATCAGCTCTTTGTGATTTAATCGATAAATGTACTCGCGTCTAGAGAATTATAGAACAGGGAATTTAACAACTGTATTATTTTGTTTAGTGCTTCATTTAAAATATCTGCTGTTAAATGTTGTGAAACAGCATTAATAAGTAATTCAAGGAAATAAAATAAAACACTCGTGAAAGACGCGGCTGTATCAGTCGCCTTATATACATTACGGCTCGTAATAAGCTTGGGCTTTCGAAGGCCAGTTCCGACCGATAAAAAACTAACCAAACGCCATTAACACGGGCGTGTGGTTGTTTTTTCAATCATGCAATCGGGTTAATTTAGTTTGGTTGCTTTTGATTGGTTGGACTGGCCGTAGAAAATCTGCCCGTCGTTTCATGTTTGTGCTGTCTTGTGCCGTCCCACATCATTACCATCCAATCGTTTCATTGAATATATCCATCCTTAATTAAGTTAATTAAGTATATGTTACGCCTACAATCTGTCACAACACTCGAGTGAAGATATATATGGCATTGTGCCGTCCCACATCAATCGTTCCATTGAATTATAATCCATCCTTAATTAAGTTAATATAAGTATATGTTACGCCTACAATCTGTCACAACACTCGAGTGAAGATATATATGGCATTGTGCCGTCCCACATCAATCGTTTCATTGAATAAATACCATCCTTAATTAAGTATATGTATGCCTAAAATCTGCCGCAACACTCGAGCGGAGACATATATGGCATTGTGCCGTCCATTAATTAAGGTAATTAAGTACATGTATGACGCCCCCCAACCATATCTTCTGGGCGGTCTAAGATGGTGTTTGCCACGTTAGGCCTCCCGCCGGAGATGTATGTTTCGGGTCCCCTTGGGCTTACATGGATGCGAAGGCACCCAAGGAGTTCCGAAGATACGTGTTGTCACATACCTCTGGGTCTCTTTCACGTTATTTGACGCGAAAGGGGTTTCCAAATGGGGTTTTCAGTAAAGCATATACATGGACCTAATTAAGTTAATTAAGTATATGTATGCCTAAAATCTGTCACAACACTCGAGTGAAGATATACGGCATTGTACTGTCCATATATTTTTTTAATAATTAGAGAGACAGTATACTATAAAAATATAAATAATGGATATCAAAGATGTAAATGCTATAATTGCTGAAATTTCAATTTTAAAAAATAAAGGGGTATTATTATCTAAAGATCTCGACGCTGACAAGATTACCTCGGAATATGAAGACATTGAGTATCAGTCTAGTAAGGGTCGTTATGTTTTACCTAAGATGTACAGACTCGTGAAAGGAATTCAAAAGTCCATCAATGCTTGTTTGTACGGTAACGACATTAATGTATTTATAACGCTATTTAGCACCGTTGAAGCAATACGTCAAAAGCTCGGCCAAGAATATCAAAAACGAGCTGAAATTAGTTCTAAGGTTCGTGATCTTAGGAAGATATTAAACGAGGAGCGACCAGTATCTTAACCACGTGAGCGTTACTATAAAAAATAGGCTTTCAGTAAATAATTTAAAAAATTTATTTTTTTTAGCGTTTTTTGTAACTACATGGGATTTTCTCCTGAAATGATACTCAGCAGTTTGGGTTTACTCATGCAGCTATGTGCGTACTGGATTATCTGGTCGTGGTAGCAAGTAATCACCGCGACGCCTCCATTTTCACGTAGTTGTTGTTGTTGCCGCGTCGTTAATAAAAATCGTTCATTTTCGTTCTCAGATATTACAATTTTGAAACCCTCAGCGATGTTATTTCTGAAACATTCGCGGATAGCGTCGTACAGTTTAACCTTGTCGGAGATGGATACGTTAGCTTGATGGTACATTATTTAATAACTCAGTATTTAATTGTGATAGTTTCACATTAGAAAACTCAGTTCACAAACACTATATGGTAGGTGAATCGCTTACAACTAGATTAGCCCGAGAGCGGCTAGAAGCAATCAAAAAGTTTATACCGGTTCGAGACAGAGTTCGCGAGAAACTTCAACAACGACAACAAGCGCAGACTGACTTTTCTGTGTCAAGTGAACAACTGTTCGCCCCGGTAACTAAGGCGACCAAAGATGTGAAAACAGCAACTGAACGAGCAATATTTGGGGATATTCCTGAGGAAGGCAAGCGACGAGAAGTGCCTGTTCTTGGTGTGCTTGAAAAAATTTCAGCAGATACCGAACAAACACGCGCAGGGATACAACAGCTATCCAGTGATATAAAAACTCAGCGTGAATATGAACGATTAGCTGATATTGATGATTCTGATCCAATTGAAGAACAAGAAGGTGCAACTGCAGGAAGAGACTATTCACCTAGAAATATATTTACAGTCGTAGCATTAAATAGAATTGAAAGACTCGATACTGATTCCGAATTAGCTGATTTTGCTAGATACAATTTTCCAAGGGGTAAAAGAGAGACTTTATTAAAATACGGGTTTGAAGATTTTATAAAAACCAGAAGGGATTGGGCATCAAAAATATATCTAGCGAAACACGGCGGGAATAGAATCTCGGCGTTGCAGCACCCTGGTTATAATGACTTTCTAGCTGCGGTTAAAGGCGATACACGACCACCACGTTATACGGAGGATCCAATCCCGGAAGAAATAGACATAAAAGCAGAAGCCGGTTCTAAGAAAACAAGCGGAAAAGGATATTCGATTAAAAATCCTTTGGATTTCAACGCTGGAGTCTTTGACGTTAGCGTGACATGCCCTGGTAATATTTTCAGTGATATATCACGGTTAGAGGTTCTCATCGGAGGGAAACGAGCCGGAAATAACTCCATTGAAATAATTAATGAAGCAGCTGATATCTGTAGACGATTATTTGCCGGCGGTATCATGGACATAAATGTATATCGAGAACTCATTGCTGAATTAGTTGAAAATCACAGAGACGCACTACGTTATGATGAAAATCCTATGGACGCTAGCGATTAATCACTAATTGAAAAACTACTAGTTTTATAACAAGATGATTATACACTACAACCATGATAAACCCGTAAACGTCTACGTGGTGAACTCACGATTGCCTGTTTATAGAGCGTATTACGGAGATGGTTTCGGCAATACCATTGCGGGGTTATTTACAAGAATGGCTCCAAAGGTGGCGCCGTTAGCTAAACAATTATCAATTAAAGCCATTGATGCTATCCGTGATAAGGGAATCAATTTCGTTGGAAATCTCGCCGGAAAAGCGTTTTCAGCTGCGAAGAATAAAATAACATCATTGGTGCGAAAGAAACCAGCGGTGCTTCCATCTACAACAATGATGCCCGCAAAAATCAGCAAAGCAATAAATAGCGCAGTAGAAGAAAAACTAGCGCAATTGACTTCGTCAATAGTGGCTGCTTCGGTGACTCCGGCTTCACCGGTAACAGATAGCGCTATCATGAACGCGATAGCAGGAAGTGGTTTGAAACAAAAAAGAAATTCGAAGAATTTTCAACGACGATGATCACAAAGATGAAATTGCTTTGCAATTCACCAATTGAAAACACTAGTATTTTAATAAAATGTTTAAACGAACAGCTGATCCCGCTCTTGATATGGAAGCCCCAGTGCGCAAAGACGATTCCGTCCGTGATTATCAATACTATTCCTATCATGCAATACAACCCGACCTACGATCGCGAATTGAACTACAAGTTCAAGATACCAGCAAATACTTTTTGCCATGTGAAGCGTTTATTGAAATAGAGGGAAAACTTGTAACAAACGATGCTGCTCATAATGATCCACCATATGCAAATGATTCAAATATCCGTGTTGGTTTTGTCAATAATGGCATCATGGCGTTATTTGAAAGTGCAAGATATCTCATTGATGGAAAAGAAATTGAATCAACAGACCGTGAAATTGATGTTGCAACAACAATAATCGGGTTAGCAAGATATTCTGATGATTATACAAGATCGGCTGGTCCGTCTATGATGTTTGCAAAGGATAGTAATGATCACGCTGACCACATTAATCATACTAGGGTAAAAGCAACACGAGATACCGCAGTTGATCCAGCACCAGCAGGATATACTAGACCGGCTGGTACCTTTGATGTCGTAGATATTAATCGCAATTTCAATCTAGGGTTTGCAACACGAGTAGCGATGTTACAAGGACAAGAACGATATTATTCATGTGCGATTCCACTGCATCACATATTTGGATTCTGCAGAAATGTCAGAAAAGTCATCTATGGAGCCAAACACACAATCGCGTTAGTGCGAAAAGGCAATGACAATGATGCTATTTGGCGTACTGGTGCCACTGATGGTAAAGTTGTTTTGAGTAAAATAGTATAGTGGATGCCAGTAATGACCCCATCAATTACCACAGAAGAGCGACTACTCTCATTTATGGACACAGGCGGCAAATCATTGCTAAGTTGGCTAACAACAACAACTGATGCCAAAGAGGATAATGTTGCTGATACATTTACATGGCACCTGGCATCAAAACAAGGCGTTTCAGCTCCACGTCATATATTTATAGCGCTGCAGGATCGGGATCGATTAGGCTCCCAAGAACTCAGTCATATGATATTTGATCGGTTAGGAGTCAAGGAGGTTTCACTGAGAATAAACGGACAACAAGAACCATCTGAGGATATTCAGCTTGATTACGACACTAACCACATAGCACGTGTGTATCATCGGATGCTGTCATATATGGGTCGTGATCAAAATGTTGATACTGGTTTGCAAATATCGCAACTCGATTTTAAGAACTTGTATCCGATTTATTACTTTTCGCTGGAACATCTTAATTTAATGAGACAATCCGTCGTCGACATACATTTTAGAGCTCGTATAGCCCCTGGTGGTGTTAATTATAGAGCGGTTGCTGTCATTCTCAGCGACAAATCAATGTTGTTAGAAGGTATTGGTGGACGAATGAGAATCGTTGATGCACCAGTGGAAAATATGTAAATGAAACTTGAAGAGTTTCCAAATAGATCAATTGAAAGCATAAATGTGTTTTACAATAAAATGACATATAGTGTTATTAGTGTCAAGCTGACTGATGGTCAGGTCAAGAAATTGCGATCAAAATCCGCTAAAGAATGTGGAACCACAATAACGTTTAAACCAGCGCAGATGTCCGGCGGTACACATAAAATATCACTGACGGATCGTCAAATAAAACATTTCAATGATGCGCTAAAGAAACGGCGAGGGGTTCAAATAGAATTTTCAAAGGCTGCAGTCGCCAACATGATAAAATCAGGTGGTATATTTCCATTGTTTGCTGCGATTCCAGGATTAATTGCAGCGGCCGCACCAGCAGTTGCAAAAGCGGTCGCATTGGGGGCAGCTGGAGCCTTGGGAACAAAAGCGATAAAAGGCATTGCTCAATCATATGAACCGAAGAAGGGACGAGGATATAAAAAAAAGGGAAAGGGGTTGTACCTACCAGGAACCCCGTATTCGTGGTACAGCGGAAATGGTCTAAGAAGAATACCAGGAACGGTTTATTAGTTGAAAGCCCAATTCTCCCTATGTCCAATTTTGATTTAATTGATGCTGCTAGAAAAACTAGCGATAAAAAACTTCAGAGGGGTTTTTATGAGAGATCAATTACCGAGAAAACCAAATAACATTGAAACCGGTATCATCAATCTTGATAACAGTAACGGATCGGGAACTCACTGGGTTGCATACGCGATTGATCCGCGTGGGATTGTCTATTTCGATTCATATGGGTTAGCTCCACCAAGCGAGTTTATGCGGTATATAAATTCTTCGATGAAACTCAAAAAGTTTCCGATTTTTTATTCCACGCTGCCAACACAACAATTAAATGATCCACCGATATGCGGCCGTGAAGTATTAAATGTCCTCGCGGAGATTTCATCGTCACAGAAACCACCTCATCTGGTTGTAAATAAATACACGAGTGGGAAATTACAAGGTAATTTTAGAGAATCAATAAATTAAAAATACTAGAGTATTTACAATAATGATTAACATTTGGGGACAATCTCTGTCAATGTTGGAACCCACCGAGGAAACATCTGCGAGTTCTATCGAGGATGTAAAAAAAATAATTGAAGATGAAATCGCTGAGATGTTAAATTTAGCAAGTGTTGACCCGAACGAAATAGTTGTATTTCAAGATCGCCAGGGTAAATTGAAAAGCAGTAATATATCCGCGGATGACATTTTGATACGGCAACGCGACGCCGCTGAAAACTCTATTGCGCTTTATTCGAGCGGTGGACGACTTAAACCAGGCGCACTTGTGTCTACGATCACCGACGAGATTGACGCCCACGACAGCATGATTGCCACCCGCGGCCGTGAGCTGGATGATCATATACGAGGTTATAATAGTTTTCGCAAAAATGTCGTACATAAATTCTTTGGAACCCCGCTTGTGGTTGGCATGACTCTCGTTGAAATTAAAAACTTTCTATCGCTATTCTTTTTTAACAAGAATGCGGGGAGGATGATGAATGAAAATGAAATCAAGGCAAATTATCTCGATATTTACACAGATATTTCTAAACTAATAGAAAATCTTGAAAAGGTACAAAAACCCACTAACGACGTCATTGTTAAATTTTTTGGAAACCCGCTTGTGGCTGGCATGACTCTCGGTGAAATTAGCGAGTTTATCAGCAAGCATACTCACAATGCCTACATCGCTAATAGTTTCTTTGGTGTCCCAGCTACATCTACAATGACTCTCAGAGATATTAATATGTTTATGGTGAGACAAACAACACTTTATACCATCGTGGATAAATTTCTTGGGAGAACACCTGTGTCTGAAACCACATCGTTGACAGGCATGACTCTCGCGGAAATTAAAAGCGCTATTGACGAACAAAAACGCATCAGCGAAATGGTTAAAAATTTCTTTAAGGGCTCTGAAAGTTACAATATCACGACGACATATGATCGACTCAACTTTGATTATCTAAACCGAAAAAGTTTGGAACTTGACGTCCTGCTGGTTTCACTTTTCACACGCCGCGATACAACGTTGATGAAATATACCGAAATCAGAAAAAAATATTTCGACGTCATCGACGATATTGTTAAACTACAAACAGATCTTAAAAATCTCCCAACCAGTGACAAAGTCACCAGCGACGTCATCGCTAAGTTCTTTGGAACCCCACTTGACGCGGCTATATCTCTCGCGGAAATCAGCGAGGACATCAAAAAGGTAAAAATTTCGCATTCAGCTAAAGAATTTGAAAATATCGTGTATACGGTTGATAGTGGGGAATTTGATTGGATAAAAAAACTCTAATACTAAATTGGAAGTCAGTATCAAAAATGATGAACTCCCTGGTATCTACAGGATGATGTTAATCTCTGACAAGCAATTTGATATCATCGTGGGAGGTAAAACCTACTTTGGTGGCACCGCGACAGTACTTATCAGGGGGAATAAAGAAGAATTTGAGATTGTCGCAGTTGATAACACCATTAGAAGAAGCATACGCTGGTGTTTAGAATACGTAGGATCAGCAAACACCCTGATCTACTACCCGGAAGAGGAATAATTGAAAATGCTATCAGGTTTAGCATAATGGAATCGTCATCGCAATATCGATTCGACGCCGTAAAAGAATTTTCCGCGAACTTGAAATTACTTTCTGAGCGTTATCGCGAAAAAATGAAAAAATACCGCAGAAGAATTACCGCGATCGACATCACCGTGTACTCGGTGTCCGGTGTGATGGCATCCGCGGGAGTTATTTTATCGACGGTGACCATGATGGCTCCGATTGCAGTTCCAATCGCTATCTCCGCGGCAACAACAATTGCGGCAGTCGCCACCGCGATAACTAAAAAATTATCATCGTGTTCTCAGAAAAAAACTCAGCGATTATACAGCTCGGTACAGGGTGGTATTTGACGCGTACTCGAAATTATCCGAGTTGATCTCGCTGTCGATAGATAATTCGTTCATATCCGATGTTGAATTTTCCACGATGACCCAGTTGTATAACTCAGCGATGTTGAAATTGGAAATTGAAGACAGCGTTAACAATAATGTCACTACAATTCAACGAATTGCAACTGCTTCAACGAATCGCGGAGAATACCACCCCGATACGAACAAGCATGATATCAATAACATCAACAAACCCCGAATTTAGTGTGAACTTCCCTTCTCCGATTCCAGTGCGTGAGATCGCGCTGGCAAAATTACGAGTATATCATAGCTGGCCTAATATCAGATCGGTTGCATTTGGCGGTCAGCAATCCAATAACGCACTGGTGTTCTCGTACAAGAATAAATCCGATGGTACTCTAGTGTGGGAAACTGTTTCGTTACCAACTGGGTCGTACCAAATTAAGCAAATCAATGCTGAAATTCAGCGTAGAATAAAATCAATCACTGGAAAAAATCAAAAATAGCTATTAATCTTCATGAACCGACGCTCTCGTCGTCGATCGAAATAAGCACAGAGGGATACATTGTAGATATATATAACAGCTCGTTAAGAACAGTGTTAGGATGGCCTGAAAAACCACCGGAAAAATCCACCACCGACTTAACCACGGACGTACAATCATATCACGAAATCAATCCCAGTTATCGAGATAATTTATCTGATATAAGAAAAGGAAAACTCGCCGATAGATTTATATTTACCAACAAAGACACATTGCAATGGGATTTTATCATTAAAAGAACAACCGACTCATCTGTTACTATTTCATTTACGCTAAATGACATCCGTGGTTATTTTAATGAAATTAAACAATTATATGAAACACAACTAGAACAACTACGGCAAACAAGATCACAAAAACACGTTGAAATAATAAATCAACTTATATCTGACATGAAATATATCTATGAACTAATTATTCAAACAATAATTAATGACAACAGCGACAGTAAACAACGATTCATAACCGATTACAATACCACAGAAGACAATCTGCGTAATTTCAAGTTTCCCAAATACAACGCTGATGAACTAGCAAGAATTGTTAAAACCGATATCAAAGCGCTACAAAAATCAGATTCAACTGTCCACCTCAAATATAATAATGATCCAGATGGTGGCGGTAGGCATATTGCCCCGTACAATGTGAATATTTCAACGGTGATTGCGCTCAATTTAGTATGTGATGCAATTGAAGGAAGCTATCAAATTAATCTAGAGCAATCAAATCAAGCTCAGCAAGGATATATTCTTTATTCGTTTGCACCAATAGCTCCTCCAGGATTCCTAATTATTGAAAACCCAATTAATCCTGTCTACATGCGATGCTATAATAATTCGTTAACGAGAATTAATTTCCGACTCACCGACCAGTCAAATAATTTAATTGATCTACAAGAGGAGGTGTTAGCGATTAGTTTGTTTGTAAAGTCCTAAGACTCGATCAAATATTTGGTTAAAATAAATTATTATTTTTGTTAACTTGCAGCAGCAGAGAGGGTGATTACCACATTGTTGCGACCTAAATTTATTGAAAAATCGCAAAGTCTCCGTTTGCCAAAATGGAGACTTATTTTTTTTGGTTAAAATGAGATTTCGTTGGAAGCCTTATTTTTGCTCGAAAACGTGGTCTGTTCACCCTCTCTGCTGCTTAATACTTATTATTATTAATAATAGTATTGTTATTATTAGCATTAATATCAGTAGTAGTATAGTATTATAATTACTATTATTAGTAATATTATTATTATTATTATTATTATTATTATTATTATTATTATTATTATTATTATTATTATTAATGAGGGATCATTTTTACTTTAAAAACTCTTCACCTTATGTAACGCGGCGTCCAAAACATGGTGCATTCATATTTTGTACAAAAACATTACTTTGGCATTATCTTTAATTCTTATACAGGGTTCATACTGAACTATGAATGATAAATTCAAAGACTTTTCCTAAACTTTCAAAGACCACAAAACAGAGATTTCCAAGGCATATTTGTGCTAACATTGTGTATACAAGTTATATGAAAAAACAACGAATGCCAAAATGAAATACTACAATATCGTTTACTGATTAAAGTCAAACTATAATTAATTTCCTAAATCTGCATTATAATGATCTGGAAGATAGGTTAACATTCGTTTTTTTTTAGAAATATATAACATACGTGTCAGATTTAATACCAAATAAATTGTTCTCCTAACATACATTTACACTACTTTAAATGCATTATTATATTTGCTTGTTTTACTCTTCAATCATTTTGGAAAGAGACTCCACCACTGTCATCTTTTCCTCTGCTCTTCTCCTAAGAGCATTTGACTCTGTAACAAGCACAATGAATTCTTTTAACTCTGCCTCTTATGTTTATGTACAGAGGAAGCATGTAGGCTGGCAATGTCAGCTTCAAGATGCAGCTTTTTGGCTTTAAGTTCTTCCTCTTCATCCAAGACAAACTCTCGTTTCATTCCTTTTGGTTTTTCTTCTCATCCTTCTCCTCTGCTTTCTTCTTATACAGATAGGCATGGTACTTATGTCTTGCATATTTCATTGCTAATGATGATTTCCAAAGGTCCACCTGCTTTTCTCATTGTGACAATGATTAGCCTTTGAGCTCTGAGGCATTCTCTGCTGAGTTTCGCAACAGATACCTGTTTGTTGACAGAAAATCCTCTTTCCATTGATGCCTGCTCACGTGATAACAATATTTTCGGGAGAACATTCCAAAGCGGGAAAGGACAGAATAAAATACTTCATCAAGGCTGTAATCTGTTCTATTGAAGTATGTTAAGGGATGATTGTCCGATTGGTTAACTTAGGGGTACAAACAAAGGGGGATGTATAGTCAGACTAGAGATACAAAAATCAATTTTGGCAATGTGATTTTGTTTAAAAATATTTTTTTATACCATTGGGGAAAAGGTCGAACGTCAGCAATGAGAAACGGGGACATTCCGTCAACTGGAAACACATTTTTTAATTCCTTTGTGTTGGCCTAATCTAATGATTTGACTTCCTACATATAAAGCTTTACAGCAAAAGTTAACGTCATTTGTTGCAACGTTTTTTTACTCGCAATTTAAGAACAAAAAACTCTTGCTTAACTCTACTATAGTGTACGCGTGCGCACTTTGAAACTGTATATCCGTGAATTTAATTTATTAAATGGATGTATCTATATTAAACCAAGGAACTTTATTATGTAGAACAAACTTTTTAAAAATGATATTTGTCCCTCAAAAGTGTTAAATAAACCGACAGTATAAATAAACTTAAACAGGCCCCCTTTTGCCATATCTACCAAATCATCAAACTAAACAATATCTTATTTTATACCCTAAGAGTAATGATTTACCATTATTTTGCCCAAAACTACCAATAACATATACTTCTGCATCTTTGTTCCACTAAATGTACAGTATGTAGTTACTAATTTGCAACTTATCTTTGGCATGATTTATCAAGGCCCCCTTCTCCCATTGAAGCCAGGTTGATCGTCTTAATTTTACACAATGTACAAAACGCCTTTCGTTTACATAATTTATCCTTTTGCAGCCATTCTTTGTATTTCTCTTGTTCAAGCCAGATATCGTTGAAAGATCAAAGACTTGGCATTTTTAAACATTGAAGATGTAATTCGACTGAACAAATTTTGAATCCTCGAACATGTTACTGTCTACGTAGAGTAAATGAGTGTAATGAACATTTTGATTGACCAAAGCTGATGAATTCGTCCATTCGAATTGAACGATTCGTCAAAAGAAAGCCAGTAAAACCAGCTACATCCGAAGCTAATGACCTTAGGCAATTTTATTTGTGACTTCCTTTGATGAAGTGTGTAGCCGTCTTGCTTTGATGAAGAGTTCATGTGAAAGAAACCAGAATAACTAGATTACATCCGAATCGAACAACCTCAGATAATTGTATGTGATTCTTGAAAGAAATCAAACATTGTGGGGTTTATTTCAATGTTCAAAGACTTGTAATGACCTCAGGGTAATATGCTCAATTTTTCTAAACTTTCAAGGCCTTGAAAATGCTACCTCATTTTTCCCAAACTCTCAAAGACCTTCAACGACCTTGTGAAACAGCAAGATCATTGATACGTTGTCATGTTCACGAATAGTGTCACACCAGCACATTTTAGATTGGAATTTGTTCTAAAGAATATATACTCTGCGCTTCATATGTAATATTTAGAAGTAATCCAAATGTAATACGCAATACTGTAATTTACTTTTAAAGTTTCACTCTGCAACATTAAGATTTACATTAGTTGTTGACATTTACTAAACGTGTTATACATACGCTCGTTATATGTACTGGTGCATAAACAGTTAAACTTTTTGTGTGCACAGATATTTTCTCCTAAGTGTAGACTGAATTATTCAAGTGTTTTGTTAAAACAAGTTGACTGATGTCCAACCAGCGAAAGACTAAGGATGACGATGGTAAATGCAGAACCTTTTGCACTGGTTAACTAAGAAATAATCTTGTTCATCTCTAAGACTGGCTGTAAGCCACACTCTTAATTACAACTACACTATTAATCAACGACTTCGTTGACAATATCGAGGTTATCGTTACATTTGGCCTACATCTGTGATGATACTGATTACATATAATATACTGCTCTCATTTATTTTGGATAAATATGTACAGTCAATAAACAGTTTCCAAAGAAAGACACTGTTATTCAATGAACAACTCAATGTGCAAAGCTTTTTTCAGAAGAGAACACTGTTCAATGGTTTAACATACACAGAAATAAAATAGCGACTTGTAATATTACATAAATCAAGGAAATATATTTATCAGTAGCAATACAAAATACTCTGAAACATAACATCTAGTACTTTGATTGTAGTGATCAAGCAACTATCATATATAAATGATGCAAAAGTTGCAAGCAAACACATGTATTTTAATTTTAAATTAGTTTTATATATATATATATAGATATATGTGTGTGTGTGTGTGTGTGTGTGTGTGTGTGTGTGCTTCAAGGCAACTTAAACAAAATAAATTGTTTATATGGTACCCAAAGATTACCATTCAGTAAAATGTAGCTTCCAAACATATTTCCTAAAAGATATGCCACATTATGCAACAGCTGCCATACAATGTTACTGGTCTGGTCAATAACTAACATGTCATGATATTATCTAAGAAGAATAAAACATTTCGTATATCAGTAGAAAAATAAACTCATTTGTCTTTGATCGTTATTCTTTGGTAAAGTTATTGTTTAAATAAAACATTGAAAATGAAACATTCCAACCAGAACATTTAATATAATAATTTTCAATGTCACGTGAGTAAGCACGTTCCGAGCACAATTGGTAATCCGTCACATGTAATCTGTTGAAAACTCTTTGGAGTATCAGAGCTTTTTCCCCCGTTTCGAAATTCATTCAGAATTTTTCAATGATTTACGACTCATAAAAAGTGTTATCAGGACTAATTTCAATTCACAAACTAAAATTTGCACTTCCTATCACATTTGTGATTCATATTTGTAATAATTCAATTGTTTGCTACCCTTTACAAAACGTTTAAATGTTGCTTTTCTCTGCGACACGTTTTACAAAACGTTTTAATTTTGCTTTTCTCTGTGACGTATTTTTAGATTAAAGAGTTGTAATATTTATCAAACATACCATAACAAACATACAGTTTCATGACTAGGGAACGCTGCGTACTCTCCGGCAAATCCAAATATGTTTATAACTAAACTAGGAGCTAGGCATCATAATCCGTTGTTGCAATTGATAATAAATTGTTGTCCAAAACAAAGCTACTCATGAAAGTATTTCTGCTAAGAACCCTCCTAAACGAAGTTTCCAATCAGAAACAGCAAGAGACTTGTCAACGTATTTATTACTATAGTAATTGCCTACACATACGTAAAAATATAGTTATATATCCGGTGCAATTGTACATCCGATGTGTCCTAAGATAGACCCTATCCATTCACGCGGGACGAATCAAGTTATTAATTTATAGTCACCGTTTTGAATTAAAAAACTATAAGATATTCATAACAATCAAGATTAAACATCAGTTGATTCTAAAGATAGTAATTGTTTTGGCAACGTGATCCGGTATATATTTATAGATTAGAGCCTCCTCATCTGGAAAAAAGCAATTAATTTAATAAGCAAGAAATACAAAGACTTCATTCATTTGGAATATAACAAAAAGCAACCTCACATACATATGCATAAGCCAGTAACCGTTTTGCTAGATAGAAAGCGGGTTACACTTATCTTTTAATTTAGCAATATAGACATTGTGTTGGTTTCACGACAGATACGATCTTTTAGAGCAAAGTATCTCTTTCATAAACATTTAAGGACTTCATAGTTATAAAAGAAGGGATGATTTTTTATTATGGAACTTTAATGGTTCTTCTTGCTTTTTCTCACTTAAATTATTTCTATTATATTAATATTGGGGTGTATGGTTTAAGATCGTTGATTTTCAAATGTCGGTAAGCGCCGATATGGTGTACTATTATCATAGCATAGCCGCTTACTGTCGGCAGATACGATGCTTCATATGTATCAGGTACTATAATTGTTTTTTAGTCTATATAACAGTTATCACATTTTGTACTATTTTATGAAAATAAGAATTATTATCGTTGTAAAATCTTGCTAAATATGCCACTCATAAAAGGAAAAAAAAGATCAAGAAAACGTAAAAATTGTTATTTGCTGCGTAATGAGCGTCTCAAGCCACGCGCTTTTTTCACTCCAAATACATATTTATGAACTGCGCATTAGGACAATTATGTTATTGAAGTTAATACGGTATCCATTCGACCATTAATTACAGAAGTCCTATGTATGAGAAAATTACATAAACATAAAATCGTTTTATATTATTATCACATTTATGAAATTTACAATAAATAACTAATATATCTTATACGGTTAGATGTTGACTTTCATCAGTTCTAATTTGGAAAACCTTTTAAGGTAATCAATTGTACGATACTGTGCAGTAGACCAACAGTATGAATATGACTACATCAAACAGTGCTAGCAATGTGTGTAGGGACATCAGGAAAGGTTTACTGCATGAATTTCTTGAACAGTTATATTGTCTGTCCTGGAAATAAGGCAAGTGTTTCTATTACTAGTGCAATGATATGCTACATGGTAATTTGTTTTCTTTCTGGAGTCGCTCTGTTTGGTAAGCACATGAGTTTAAAATTCCTTTTGCAAATGTATTCACCTTCGGCGGATTGTGGGTGTTCAACAAAATTATAAGACACCAGTTTGACATACCACATTTTGGACATTTGTAGTTTTGCAATTGAGGGAGTCTGGTTTTGTATAAACAGTGATGTGCATTGCATGCGTGTCGGGATTATAGAAAAGCGTGGTTCGTGTACGTTTGTTTGTTTGTGTATGTGTGTGGGTGTCAAAATGTTGACATGGTGTTGAAGAGACTTTAACCCGATGTATGAATGTATTTATGTTTGTTTAATATCTATTGTTCTTGTTTGATTTTACAACATCTCCAGAAGGCCAGTACAAGACATATAGTTTCGTTTTAAATTCGTACCGGCTAGTGAACACCGTAGATAGATCGACATATCGTTATAGATAGATAGATAGATAGATAGATAGATAGATAGATAGATAGATAGATAGATAGATAGATAGATAGATAGATGGATGGATGGATGGATGGATGGATGGATGGATGGATGGATGGATGGATGGATGGATGGATAGGGAGGGAGGGAGGGAGGGAGGTAGGTAGGTAGGTAGATATATAGATAGATATATCGATAGATCGATAGATAGATAGATAGATAGTCTTAACGTTTGATGAATATAGTAAACATAAAGCTTGATAAATAAACATGAATACAAATTTGAACCAATTTGCATAATTCCAGATACAAGCACAATACTGTTTGCACAATACAGTGTTAAATTAGCCAATAATATGCAACAGATGTTAATGCACACGGTTAGCCTCACAGTCCCCACCTTAATAGTTAGGTGGTAGGAAATTCAATAATAAGAGAACTGAAAGAAAATTTAATATCAATCAACACACCGCTGCAGCTGCTTATAACCGTTAAAGTGGTCTAATTTAAACACTCTACTGATTCGGTCACAAGTAATGAATGAGCGCCATTATTAGTGCAATGCCTCATTTTCGCCTCAGTTTAGTATGAAATAAATATAGAGTACCAGTATTAAAAGGTATAAATCTACTATAAAAAGATTACAAATATTTGGGTAGAATACAAACCATTAAAATAATTTGGATAACAATATTTTAAGATTTGATTTTGATAACGAAGTGCACAACTACAGTGGAAAATATTTTGTGAGTTATTTTGTAAAATCATTTTTGTGCCTAATACAAAATAATACAAAGTAATACTTTGACTATTTTATCATATTTATTGAATACAGTGGGTAAAACAAATATTTTGATTAGGTGGGCATGGATATGCTAGTATGTTTTACATAAATGTTCCGTGTGCTGTACGAACATATATCTTATAAAATTGTATTAACATAGGCAACAAGTTGCATAAATGCATACCGATGTCGAGCTCCTCTTGCGCTAATTCAAGCCTATGTTCTAAACTGGGAACTTGGCGTGGCGCATCTGAAATGGGAACAGTTGTACAAGTATCATGAATTTAATGTAAAGTTTTCAAATACTCCCGTTGACAAAAGAAGCTCCTTCAATAATGACATGATGTAAATTATGTAACCATTATAAATATTATTTAAATTTGCTTGGAAAAGAATAAGAAATATACGTATGATATATGTACTCCATTTTCAGATAGTACAAGGTGTATAAATGTATAACTCACAAGGAAATTAGTCTTTCCAAGCAGTTTACAATAACAAATTTATAAACTGAGAGGTTTCAACATATATAGAAGATTTCGAATGCATACCCTAAATATATTGTATTTATACCACATGGACAAGCATGTGCTCTTTTAAAAGCTTGCGGAACAGTGTGCATGGACAGGTAATACTTCAGATTCTAGACGATTTCAAAAAAGCTATCCAACAGCTCGCTGGCTTGCTGCAAACTGTTAGAAAACCGCCACCACCGATATATGGTCGTTCACTTGCAACATCGATCAAATAACAAGTTATCAGACAAATTATCTTGTACAAAAATTTGTTTTTAAATACCAATTATCATATATCGTAAGGTTTAATAGCCTTTAATGATATTGACACTGCAGCTGCGACATGGAAAAACGTTTCTGCAAGAAAATTGGATTTGTAGATCTCTTCCTTGATGGAAACGAGCACCATGCACAAACAAAGGATTTACCATTTGATGACACTGTAGATGCAACCACCTTATGGAATAACATTGCAAAGGACTTCAATCGATAATATAATATATATCCCTGCATTGGAAAAGGTAAATATGAAAGAGATCTGAAACACAGTACAAGTGCAGATGGGTATCATTTTTGTGACATCTGCCTTAATAGGAACCTTCATTATACCTTTCGAATGAAAAACAATATTATCAATATTATTCCTAAGTCTCTTCAGAATGAATATGACCATAGTCTGACAAATACCAGCAACATATACAAGTCACTGCATTAGCTGTATTAGTTATTATTGGTATGATAAATCTCATTTAATAGTTTCGCCTCATTCAAAGCAACTGCACATACACGTCATGCTTGCAAAGCTAAGCATGACATTAATACAGCTACATTTTACTTATGTTGTCACATGATGTAATAATTGTCTTCCATATAATATATGTTAACCGCTACGGTGGCCTTGTGGTTAAAGATTCCACTGCCGAAGCGGGAGGCTGTGGTTTCGATCCAAACACTTAGAAAAAATGGTACTAACAGCTGCCTTGCTTGGTGCTCAGCATTACGAAGTTAGTGTTAGGAATGGTCGGCCTGGTGTCAATAAAATGTGAATGGGTGGGACATCATGCTACATGGCTGCAGCATGATGCCCCAGTGTGAGACCTTACTATCAGCTGCCAACTGCAGGCATCGTAGCGATATTATTGTAAAATGTTAAAGATACGTCAAAAATATAATTACGATACATTACATATGATATTTGTTATGATAATATTGGATACATGGATCATAAATAATTTAATTCATCCCAAAGTAGCCACAGTAGGAAAAATAATCAAATGCCTCTTGTCGGTGCATTTTCAGAGTTTAATAAAAATGACTAGATATATTAAACAAATTTTGCCAAACACATGATAGATAGATAGATAGATATATAGATAGACAGACTGATAGATAGATAGATAGATAGATAGATAGATAGATAGATAGATAGATAGATAGATAGATAGATAGATAGATAGATAGATAGATAGATAAATAGATAGATAGATAGATAAATAGATAGATAGATAGATAGATGGATAGATAGATATATAGATATATATATATAGATAGATAGATAGATAGATAGATAGATAGATAGATAGATAGATAGATAGATAGATAGATAGATGGTAATGTGCCAGACGAATCATGCGCAAAACGACGTTATCTCTATTAAAATTCCTGCAGCTAATATAATCGTTTGGTTTGAGAGCACTTGTACGCACATATACTTTACACTAAACACTTAATAACCAATAAAATCATCACTTCATGTCTGAAACAAAACACATATGGTTATGTTATGTTCTAGCCAGAAAGCAAGATGACTTATACATGATTATGTTTTGTCAATTATGGCGCCCTGAGATCGCCAATGTTCTCAGGCAGTCATTACATCGGGTTTGACACATTGTAATCCAAAGTTCCTAACCTTGTGCGTGAGAACGTTTAACTCGAATTCTTAACAAATATTACTAGACTGATTGTTTAAATCTGAGTCTTTTATTTATCAGACATTATATAAATCTTGTACAAGCTGGACATTGCTTTTATGTCTATAAGAGGTCATGTTCCACATTGGACAAAGGTATTTTTCAACAATTGCTTCACTACAGCCATTTTAACTAGTATAAGCGCTTGTGCAAAGATCAGAGTGAGAACTTAAAGTAGTGTTTTTGTATTTATCCATACTCCATATGATCTGTAAAAATGATGTTGCAAAGAGAAAAAGTTGTTAAAGTATGATTGATCACTGTTATAGCATAACATTAAGTGAAAACCTCAAAAACTTCACATTAAAAATTTAAAATGTTACATTAAAACAATATAGTGCCAACACATTTCTTATTATTATATTGTTTGTTACGTCTTTTTGATGGAGCAATGGATTCATCATCCACTGTTCAAGATTTGGACTTAGATACACTCACTGTACCAAATTTGCATGTGACTGAACTACATCATTTCAGACGTTCACAAAATTTTCAATGATAGCGTGTGAATGTTTATTCGAAATTCCACAGAATGAAATTAAATTTCTGGTCTTCATTAAATTAGTATCATAACCGACAACAGATAATGCAATTTCTGTCCTGATTGATGTGATCCATATACGTCTGTTGTACATTGAATCGCTTAATCAAAGCTTACAATGAGATTTGTTTGTCAGTATATACTTGTAGTCACTTAACTTCAAGCTGGTAGTGTCATTGAATTTCATGGAATATGTAGTAAATGGAAAAGCTTTTTAATAATGTTAATTAAGCTTTGTAATAATGTTAATTAAGCTGCCATGGTTATATATATATATATATATATATATATATATATATATATATATATATATATATATATATATATGTTTGATAAATATGCTGCGCGTATTCTATCCTTCAAAATATATCACACGTTCAATGTGATGTGAAACAAATATTGCTCGTATGCTCACTTGACACATTTACAGTATATACTGTACGTGAAAAACAAAATTAGCATACGCAGTCAAAGAAACAAATAGTTAAATCAATAAGCAGTCATATTTGTTTCAAATTATAGATTTGTGATAAAAAGCTGTGGTTATGCCAAAATGAAATCGTAAAGGCACATTCGATTACAGTCGATTACATAAGCAACTTAACCTTCCAAGTATGCAACGTCATAATAAACAGCAGCAACATTATGTAAGTAATTTTTTTGAGTTAGGAGGTTAACAAAACTGAAACCTAGTATAACGTCCCTAATCTGCATCTTTTGCCATACCAAATTCCCAATTCGTTTCGGAAAATCATATACAATACTGAATACAAAAGAGCCTTGAATTGATTGACCACATATATCTCTAAAAAAATAAAAGAAACTCAGAAGAGCTAATATCATCTTTATAACTATTGGTTCTTGGTATTCTCTCTTAAATTTCTTCAACAAATACAATGTGTCTGCAGTAAAAAAAAAATACACCATTTTCATTTAGGTGGTGAAATACATAGTATCCAGATGGAAAAGTTATGCCGCACACCATCCAAATATGCAGGGACAAACAGAATTATCAAAAAAAAGAGAAACATTTATAATTGTTTTGTGTTGTTGTTGTTGTTGTTGTTTTTGCCGTTATTGGTAATGTGTTGCACATTTGAACGATCAATGACATGAATTAATTTTGATGCAAGGCATGTCAAGATCAGGGGAGCTAACTGAGGTAGTGGTATCATTGTTAATATCGGCAATGTCATATTCCATTTTTATAAATAATTACGAGCAAAAATATGTCCAGTTGTATACAAATATTTGTATTTCAAGACTTTTCGACCTCATTAACACATATATTTACCTAGGTGATCTAACTGACGTCATGAGCAGAAAACAAGAAACTAATAAATGCAAAACTTTTAACAGTATCTATACTGATTAGTTAACAAGTTCTTAATTCGGTCACGGTTTTGTATTTTATGAGAATCAATAAATTTAATAGCCAGTGGTGAAAAAGTATGATTCAACATTTATACTCCTTCAGTACAATAGTCACGGTTCACTTATCACCGAGTACATTTTTGTTTGTCAACATAATGGACAAGAGAACAAACCTGCAGCAGACTTACTGTTGTCGATTTAGGTTATCAATTTGCTCATGAAAATTACACAACAATGGCATTAAAAGCATACATGCGAGGTCATATACTGTGCATAACGCCTACCTTAACGATACCAGGTCTATTCCAATGAGGTTATCGTCTGCAAGTTAACGAGCACACATTACGTGAATAGTCATTCTCCGATTGAAATCATGGTATATCCGTCAAGAGGATTGATCAGGTAATGGAATGTTTGATCTTAATAATCTCTGCCTCTCTCTCTCTCTCTCTCTCTCTCTCTCTCTCTCTCTCTCTCTCTCTCTCTCTCTCTCTCTCTTGCAGACTACTGGACAGCAGCTAGATATTTCCTTTCCTGAGAATATAACAGACTCTGTATCATATTAAAGTAAAGACACCAATAATTAAACATATACAACTTCATCATCGTATTGTCAATTGACGTCGTCTCGATGGTCGATATAATTCCAAAGACTCTTGCTCTGTTTTACTGGGAAATATATCTTTGTCTAAACTTTGGTTAAAGTTATGTCTGGGGAAAAGAAAACCTTATAAAAAAAAATTCTATTCTAGTTTTTCAAGGTGATTTGTGCGGCACCTACTATAATGAAGAGGCGAATGCGAAATGATTCATGCCCTCATCAACTATCGAGAGGATGGATTTGTCAGAGCCCAGACGGGACATATCGCAATCTGTCTGAACACTTCCTGGTATAGAGGCGCTTCCGGTATAGCATAACCAATTACCGAACACGTAACCTCCATAATTATATCATATAATGCGACCAAGACTTGCTGATGATGATTATCAATCTTCAACTGAGGACATCCGAGACATCAATAAAGGTTGGGCTCAGGTTTGAACTTTAACATCTAAAGATCCAATCGTGACAAAAGCAATTGAATCATCAATAGGTGGCAAATTAGCAAAATTCAAAATAATATCTGCTAACGAAATAGACCTGTATGATCACGACATTCATTAAGGCAGTAACAGAGTATTCAAAAGTATATTTGACAAACACCGTAGGATAAGGAAGAAATGGGTCACAGTATATATCTTCCACATCTTTGATAGGAGTAGATAGCCGAGGAGGAACCTTGGAGCCCTTGAAGACAAATAACAGTATGATTAAGAAGAAATTCAATGAAACATAAGAAAGTTCGTTAGAGAACCCATGTAAGGAAGACTAGAAAAGCTTGAAATAAAATATTAGTGAAAATGCCATTTGTTGACATTCCTGGCAACAAAACAAACAGAAAAATCAAAATGCTAATGGCTATTACCAAATATCCCTTTCAGTTACAGTTACGCCTCAAAAATCACATATTTGGATTCATTTCATAACTTAATTATTGCTTGGATGTTGAAAACAATATATTCAGAAGAACCACATTGTATGCTTCCAAACCTCTCAACATACTATTTACACTCGGATCTAGACTGTGCCACTTTTGTGCTAATTACTAAGACCTAAAGCACAAACCTCTGATTGGAACTGAAGCATGATGTTAAATTACAACAAAAGTACCGCTTCCTTGCTTCACATTCAGTATTTTTGACAATCCTTATTTGTCAGTGAAATATTGGTTTTGAAATGACGATTAGTTGAGCATATGATTATGCGAATTAAGGTTAACCAAATCTTCATTTTCATGAGGGTAATAAAACATATTAACTTAGAAAAGACAATAACAAGTTGCGCTTACCCTTCATTTGTGTTGTTATTGTGGATTCCCGAGCTACTCGGTAACAGGCAAATCAGTCTCAATCGGTAGCAAGCAAGTCGTAACAGGCAAACGGGTCGTAATCAGTAACAGACCACACGGCAATCCGGTAAGCATAGTTAAGTTAAAGAAGAAAGCAATTCCTGTGACTGCTATATATATATATATATATATATATATATATATATATATATATATATATATATATATATATATACAAAGCAATTCCAAAATAGTAATTTGTTAGAAGCCAGTGAACTGACAGTAGGGATACAGCATATACAACCACACGTAATAATTTATTATCAGAAGTGAACATTTTAACTTGACGGTCATCGTAGTCAGTTGTGAAGATTTAATTTATATCATATTTGGTTTGAAATTATATTAATATAAATTTTGTTTTAATCGTTCATTGTGCAATTCGTCGAAAGTTCAAGAGGCTGTCAGCCAGCGGCACAAACAATTCCTTATTAAATGTCTTATACACTGTGTGACTTTATTGTTTTGTTGTGACCGAGTTTCCTGTCTGTTACCGATTAATTCGGTTCCTTAAAGAATGGGACCGAAGTGCACGTTTCCAAATAGGCGGTGGCGGAATTGCCAGTTACCGATTTGCACGTTACCGAGCATGCCGGACACCGTTATCGTGATATCAATAAAATCCTTTGATGAAAGACATTATTGTATTTACGCAATACTACACACGAAAGATCTCAATCTTAAGGGATCTCCTTTCTTTAAATATATTTAAATGACACTGTTATTGTCTATCGGATCATTATTTAAATCCTTGAAATGGTTTGAAATAGAGTAAGAGCTGAAGAAATCAACTGATCATCAACTTAATTTTAATGGAACAAAGTACATATTTCCGAAGTAGGCATTATGCAGCGTAAAGATTTTTAATGCACCGCATAAAGAGGTATTTACCTGTCCGTCTATTTATTTGCATATGGCATCGAAACCCCGTCACATTTTGATGAAAATTTATTTTTATTCTAAGGAACATTTTAAACCAGTATAAAGACATTACACATTGAACAATATACATTGAACAATATACCTGTAGCATATAAATCTGAACTTTTCTGGTTCTCTCCTGAAGTAGACGGCACAGAGAGGGACATGGATGCTGCTTCGTTTCTCTGAAAATACAATAAATAGCAACATACATTTATAACTATGCCTCCTTTCACCTAACAATTAAAAAAAATTCATAGCAATATAAAGCTCGTATTGTACAGCTGATGTGGAACATTGCTTTGACACAATACTATGTGCGTGCTGTGAAAGACGGGATTTGAAACAAAGTGCCATGACAATATATTGCTAAAAGTGAACAATATTAAAAATGGTGGTGATCTTGCGCAAATATCAATTCATAACAATTCCTGACCAGATGAATAGCATATAGTTTAGACAAAAGATTTCTCGTAATAACGTAAGATAGGTCCCGTAAAGTAAAATAAATATGTATATTAGTGGAACATTTCCCGTATTTTCATTTATGTTTGTCTAAGGATTTAGATATTAAATACTATTTTCAAGGTTGTGACCTATTCTAGTATCATGCATTCATTTGGTTATTTAGTAACGGCGTTCTCATTGAAGTCGCCATAAATATATGTTGAGTATAATAAGGTTCGGAACGCTTACAATTTCGATCTTATTTGTCCAAGGGACAAATGCTTGAAATATTTGTATCCTGAACCCTCATTACCTTGACTCGTTTGAAAAAATATACAAACATCACGTATATACAAGAATACATAATGTCATTTATGATGTCAATGATGGGATTATTAATATTTAATTGTACATTGTTCAGTTTAGGTCATTTGTGTAAGTATTAATGGCAAACAAATAGACAGGACCAATTCACAGTTAAGCATATAATTTACCTGATTCCCATCTTTGAAGGAATGCATTAAAAGTGCTTTGTGGAACACGTTAAGTAAACATTTTTATATGTAGTGTTTTGGAGATGTATGTGAACCTTATGAAAAAAGTAATAACTTTTGTAGAAAGACTTTACTTTGACGAGCAGTTGTACCATTTTGCGTTTTATTTTATTGTCGTCATATAAACTTTATGTGCTATATAAGTATAAATTATGATGACGAGAATTGCGTGCTGAGCATTTGAAGAGCACGTTTCTTTTAAAGACGATCCTTGGAGAGAAAACTTTAGTTTTCATTACTAGTGTAAGTAACTTTGACCCTTTTCTGCCCACATGCTTCTTACGCTACTGCAAAAAAAATGAACAATACTACTAAGAATTGTTATGTATGACACTGGACTGCATCGAGCATATTACAAGAAAACTGCAAGGAGTGCTATCACCAAAAAAAAACATAAGGTAATCTATTTAATTGGCTGATATAAATAATGATTATGATTAGAGTGATGCCAATCATGATCAGATGATTATCGATATAAACTATAAATAAAGAAACATTGAATTTTCAAAAGATTACGACTGTATTTATTTCCAAGGCTAGTGTACATTGTTCACGAAAATGTAAAGAGGGAAATTGTTTTTGTGCAACGTGATTGAATCTCAAAAGAGTAAGTTCATGATGGAGAGGGATTTAGTAAACAAAATGATCATATACACCAAGCTCTCTTAATTAAAATATTTCTGCAGCACATATACTATTATTCAGCATTATTTACTTTGATCCATTTTTGTACTTTTTGGAGTATTGTAAGGTCTCAGGGAATTGTATAAATCCTTTTATTTATTAAATACACGTACTCGTGTTTCATTTTTGTGTAAATTGATATCGAAGGGAAATGTATGGATGTATTGTACATTATTTCGAAATAGCGAGTTCTGTTCATTCAATGCCGCACGTGCGAAGTGGAAGTTCCATCTGTTCTGGTTAGATATGTTACTGAATGCATTTGTGGGAAAACGATAATAGACAATACACAAAGCGAATGACAATATAGTGCCACCCTTTGTTAAAGGTAGTATGGATTCATTACTTTTATATTGCATGTCTTGCTTAGGTCACACAAATGGTCTTTTCTTGCAAAATATTAGATGAATATAGTGAGATTTGTATTGCTGTTATTTTTGTTTATCTTCGCACAATACTTCCTTATCATTCGGAGCATTTAAATTTATAATTTATAAACATACCATATATCTATTTAGATGCAATTGTTTTAAACAATGTGTTTGTTTTAATCCATTTGATGTTATTTATATTTGTATAACATCACAAATAATTATCGTAAGTCTAGTTACACTATGCATGTATACTTGAACTACCTGATCATATGAGTGGAAAAATAACATATAAGAAAACTATGGAAGGAAAAATAACTTTGTACCATTATCATAATCCAGCGGTAAACTGTATTTTTCTTTAGCGTTACGTTAGGATTACAATACAGATATCAGCACACTTGAAATAGACCTAGACAATCCCAGTGGATTTTAATAATTTCAGATTTACTTAGACCTTTGTCTTTGAAGTTGTGAATGCTGAGGTGCAGATGAAGCAGGTCGTGTTGCCGGAATCACCTATCTATTTGTTAAGCTGGTGTTTGCATCCATGATTTGTACACGCGTGGCACATCTGGTATTTTAAAACTGCTTCTTTAACGTTCTCCTCAAGGGTCTTGGTACTTTTTGTGCGCACAGCAACATTTTCCTTCATTTCCTCATTCTAATGTTTTAAACATGTTTGCTGCTTTCTTGATATATTATGTGCGCTTATGTTTGTAACGACTTAAACAGGTTTTTATGTTCTTTCCGTTCCTTTCTTAATGCTCTTGTAGATGTGTTAACTTTTTTGCCATGCTGGGCAAAAATCTGTGTTCCAACCCAATAGTTGGGTCCTCTCCTGCACCCCGTTTATACTGGAACATGGCTATGTTTTGGAAGCCGTCTATATCACAAGTCAATATCTGCTTTTCTTCAGGTACTTATGATATTTATGTATGACATCACAGGTATAAATCTTCTACGATTGCTCTTCCTTGTTAAATTGGGGCATCCACACCCGCTCAATATTAATGTCTGCAAGTTGCATTCAAACCAATGGTGGGAAGAATATACTTGTCAGAGGTGATCTGCGCAAACATGTCTCGACATTCATCCCATGAGTGGTCAGCGGCACATCAAGTCTAATGAACGCTTTCCAAACCATGATCGTCCATGGCACAAAACATGATATATTTGTTAAGGAATCATTTAGGCATATGTGCGAAGTATTGAGTCAGACAGATTTCATCAGGGTTCTTGCATCGGCTTCTATAAACTAATTGCGTGGAATTCAAATGATTATCAAGTATCGCATCATCATATATAACACTATTGTGTTTGTTTCTTTTCAAAATCATCAGTGGAATTTTTATCGTCAATGGTGGAAGAGAAACTAATAGCAAATAGAAAATTCGTATATGCTACGCGTCTACAGACTTTTACCTCTGAATGCTTTTTGAAAGTATTTCAAAATATTTCCTCTGACCCTTGCCACCCCATTTTTGATATTTGGACATTCATGTTAACTTGGGGTGTAAGGTCAGAGTGCATTCCCTATCGAAAAGTTGAAATTCGCCGACACCATTTGGTAAATAATTTGTGCATAATGAGGGTAAGGGTGATGAAACGTAGACTAATGGGGTGTAGCATGTTTTAACTTACATCAATCATATCAAAAAAAGTTTGAGCAATAATACTTAACATATTGATTTAAAGTATGTTTCAGCAGCAGAGGGGGCGAATCAGACAACTTTTTTTTGTTTTTATTTTTGATTATACCCCCTCCAAAATAACACTAGACCCTTCTCGCGAAAAAATAAGTCTCTGACCCTTGTTTGAAAACATTCGCGTCGCAACGTCGTTGTCACTCACCCCCTCTGCTGCTAGAACTTTCAGTTCTAGGTTAACCGAATATTTTATCAAGTCCTTAGGACGAAAATCATTTATGATTTCACAAATAGACTAATTTGTAAAACCTCCTCTTGTAAATCAATCAGATTATTAGACTGGTCAGTGAGTTTGAAATTAATTCTGGTTAATGAATTATTATGACATCGCATATAGACTGGATTCACCGGAGACTCAATTATTAAAAACCCTGGAGGAGCTGTTGGTGCAAATGAATACAAAATATACCCCTGCTGAGCTTGATTTGATCGTTCTAGATTTATTTGATAGCTTCCTTCGATCACATCACATACTAAATTGAGCGCAATCACCGATGAAATATTCACGTTGAACGGAGCAATATGCCTGCCACCGCCATCTGGGTCATTATTGTGTTTGAGGGTTTTTATTTCCGGTGATGTTGTTTTTTTCCACGTATCATGAATTATTTTAAAACCAACATCGATGGCATCACTGAGAAGTCTTTTTAGTTCTGGTACGTTATATCCTGGTAGTTTGAATGTTGGGATATCTTCAACGCGGATTTTATAATCTGATGCAAATCCGTCTCTCGATATGGGATTATCTTCATCTAATATATCCTGAATAATTTTTAAATTAAATGTTTCCATATCGTCGATAATTTTGTTGCATGTTTCTACGACGCTGATAAATTCATCTCGGGTGAGAAAGCCGGATTTAAGAGATATTAACAACAGCGAAAAATCATTATTCATTGCCTTGAAATTGTCATTGATTTTAAGATCGTGAGCAGTAAGAAATCTCTCTCCCTTATTTATTATATTGTGAAGGACATTAAAAAAATCTGTAGTGATTTGGTGATCTTTATAACTTTTTACTGGATTATTGGGTTTTATTCTGTCGGTGATATAATCAGTTTTTTGTGGTTCTGGTAATTTAACGGTTTTTCCACCGGGTGGGATTTCAGGCCATCCCAGTACGGTTCTAATAGAACTCTGATAGATATCTACGACGTAACCCTCTGTGCTTATTTCAATGGCAGATGATAGTGTTGGCTCATGAACTGTTATAGCTATTTTTGATTCTTTTCCAGTAATCGATTTTATTCTACGTTGCAATTCGTTATTGATTTGTTCAATTTGGTATGATCCGGTTGGTATGGAAACAACGTTCCAGTCTGGGGTACCGTCGTCTTTATTCTTATTTGCAAATACCAGGGAATTATTCGGTTGTTGACCACCAAATGATTTTGATCTGATATTTGGCCAACTATGGTATACTCGTAATTTTGCTAGCGCGATTTCCTTCACTGGGACCGGAGAGGGGAAATTCACACTGAATTCTGGATTCGTTGAGGTTATTGAGATCATGCTTGTTTGTACTGGTTTTGTGTTCTCCACTATTTGTTGAAGTAATTCCATCTGTGTTGTCATTGTTATTATACTCATGTTGTATTTCTAATTTTGACATCGCAGAATCATATATATCTACCATCGCTGAAAACTCACTCTCTGATATAATTGTATCATCGAGAGATGACGATATCAATGAGGATAATTGCGAGTATGCAGTAGACACAACATGAAATTGAATTATGTAGTCTTGTAGTTTCCGTTGGCTGCATGAGGATATTTTTTTTGTGATTATTGAAATTATTCCAGCGATTGTTGTTGCCGCAGAAATGCAAATTGGAACAGCTATCGGAGCCATCATTGTCACTGAAGACAGTATAATACCAGCTCCGGTGATTACACCACTCACAGCGTACACAGTAACATCAATTGCGGTAATTCTCCTGCGATATTTTTTAATTTTCAATTCATACTCCTCAGACAAGGTTTTGAGTCTAGTTTGATACTCTCTGACCTGATCATAGCGATATTGCGATGATGAAATCATTTTTTATTTTAAATGTTCATCATTGAATTGCAGAATTATTTATCGCCAGGTACTTCTGCTACATATTCTATCACCCACGGCATCGCTAATCTAACTGATCTACCTCTAACCACATTTATTTTAAAAAGTACTTCAACTGGATTAGATTTAAACATTACCGTGTTAACACCTGTTCCTAAAATGTTATCGGTTAAATCGACACATGTTATATTAAAATGTTCGTTAGCTATGATTGTAAATCGATAAATTCCCTCAATGTAATTCAAACCACCAAATATGTAACTGAGCGATGGTCCGTCTTTAACCCAGTCGAAGATTCCACTGGCTATCGTGTTTACAACATTTTTAACTTCATCGTTATGATTCGGCATTTTTACTCTGCGGGCATCTCGAAGTTCTACAAACGATTGTTCGATAGTTTTTAATGTGTATATCATTTCAGGGAGGGTAATTAGTTTTAAATTTTCATCGCTAAAAAATCTTAAATTAAGCAGGTACAAATCATTATTGCGGTCATTGATGACTTTTTGATCATCTATAAACGTTTTAATTTCAGCGATAGATGGTGTAACTACAATTGGGGATCCAAAGAACTTATGAACGACATTTCTACGGAAACTATTGTAGTTTCTTAAATGATCTTCAAATTCTTTATCGTGGTTTGTAAATCGATCTGTAATCGTCGAAAAAAGTACACCCGGTTTGAGTTTACCTTGATCGGAAAATAACGCGATAGTATCCTCGATTGCATTTTGTTGTTTAACCAAAATATCATCCAAAGAAATATTACTGGTTTTCAATTTACCTTGATCGGAAAATAACGCAACGGTGTTCTCGATTGCATTTTGTTGTTTAACCAAAATATCATCCAGAGAAATATTACTGGTTTTCAATTTACCTTGATCGGAAAATAACGCGATAGTATCCTCGATTGCATTTTGTTGTTTAACCAAAATATCATCCAGAGAAATATTACTGGATTTCAATTTACCCTGTTTGTCTTGAAATACAACTATTTCATTCGGGTCAACACTTGTTAAGTTCAACGTCTCAGCGATTTCATCTTTAATTTTTTTTTGTATATCCTTGATAGAATCAGGAGTTGCAGTGTCATCGGGTTTGGGTTTCAGAGGTCTTCCCCAAATATCAATCATGATATTTTATATATCTCTCTCTAAAAAGCGATTACTAGTGTAGTCATTTACGACAATGTGTGGTGGTTTTCCCCTTGGGTAACCCAAGGAGTTAGAAATAGCGTCAAGGACATTTAATACTTCACTGCCGCATATTGGTGGGTCATTGATTTGTTGTGTTGGTAGCGTAGAATACCAAGTCTTCATTGGAAGGGTTTTTATATAATGCATAAACTCTTTTGGTGGGGCTAATCCATATGAATCAAAATAGACAATCCCACGTGGATCAATAGCGTATGCAACCCAGTGAGTTCCAGGTCCGGTGCTGTTATCGAGATTAATAATACCTGTTTCAGTTTTGTTTGGTTGATGTGGTAATTGATCTTTCATAAAAACACCTCTGAAATTTTTAATCACTAGTTTTTTAGCAGCATCCATTAAATCAAAATTGGACATTGGAACCATAGATTTCTGAATTAATAAACCGTTCCTGGTAGTCTCAGGCCTGATCCGTGAACGGATCTCCCGCTGTACCATGAATACGGGGTTCCTGGTAGTCTTAGACCCTTTCCGCTGTACCATGAATACGGGGTTCCTGGTAGTCTTAGACCCTTTCCGCTGTACCATGAATACGGGGTTCCTGGTAGTCTTAGACCCTTTCCCTTTTTTTTATACCCTTGACCTTTCTTCGGTTCATATGATTCAGCAATGCTCTGTACCGCTTTTGTTCCCAAGCCTCCAACTACCCCCAATGCGGCCGCTTTTGCTACTGCTGGGGCTGCTGCCGCAACCAATGCTGGTATTGCAGCAAACAACGGAAATATACCACCTGTTTTTATCATATTTTTGATAGCAGCCGCAGAGAGTGTGATCTGAACTCCTTTTTTATCCTTGAAAGCATCATTGAAATGTTTCACTTGACGAGTTGTCAGCGATAATTTATTTGCACCACCAGTCATTTGATTAGGTTTCAACGTGATTGTGGTTCCACATTTTTTAGCCGATTCTGATTGCAATTTTTTGATTTGACCAGGAGTTAACGCAACACTAATAACACTATATGACATGTTATACATAATTGATTGATTCTAAATCGTAAAACCATTCAATGGAAATATCCTTCGGATTTTCAATTACATATTTTCCACTGGTGCATCTACCACTCTCATTCTTCCACCAACGCCTTCAAGTAGCATTGATTTATCACTGAGAATGACAGCAACCGCTCTATAATTATCAATACCACCAGGACGGGTTACACGGGCTCTGAAGTGTATATCAACGACAGATTGTCTTGTTAAATCAAGATGTTCCAGCGAAAAGTAATAAATCGGATAGAGGCTTGCTTTTGAAATCCCATTGTGATATTTGCAAACCGGTATCCACATTTTGATCACGTGCCATAAATGACAACAGGTTATGATAGACACGTGCAATATGATTTTGACCGTAATCAAGTTGCACATCTTCAGATGGTTCCTGCTGTCCGTTTATTCTCAGCGAGACTTCATTAACACCTAACTGATCAAATATCATATGACTTCGTTGTTGATTACCAACTCGCGCAGCATTCTGTAATGCAATAAATATATGACGTGGAGCTGAAACTCCTTGTTTTGATGCCAGGTGCCATGTGAATGTACCATTAACATTGTCTTGTTTAGTATCCGTAGTCACTGATAACCAACTCAATAACGACTTTCCTCCTTGGTCCATAAATGATAACAATTTTTCTTCTGCTGTGATTGATGGAGTTAACACTGGCATCCACAATGATAGTTTTGTTAAAACGACTTTACCATCAGGAACACCAGCATCACGCCATATTGCATCATTATCAGTACCCTTTCGTACAAGCGCTACTGTGTGTTTAGCTCCATAAATAACTTTTCGGACGTTTCTACAGAATCCGAATATATGATGCAGTGGAATTGCACATGAAAATTGTCGACGCTGTCCTTGTAATGTTGCTACGCGTGTTGCAAACCCTAGATTGAAATTAGTAATAGTATTTATGACATCAAATTCAGCAGGTGGTCTTACATATCCGGCTGGTGCTGGATCAAGTGCTGTAGCTCGTGTTGCCTTGACTCTAGAATACTGGTTGTGTTCAGGGTGATCAGTAATATCCTTTGCAAACATCATAGATGGACCCGCTGATCTTGTATAATCATCAGAATATCTTGCTAACCCTATGATTGTTGTAGCCACATCAACTTCACGGTCAATGGATTCAATTTCTTTTCCATCAATGAGATATCTAGCGCTTTCAAATAACGCCATGATACCGTTATTAACAAAACCAACTCGGGTAGTTGGGCTAATGTCATATGGAGGATCATTATGTGCAGCATCATTTGTTACAAGTTCTCCTTCTACTTCAATAAACGCTTCACAAGGCAAAAAGTATTTACTGGTATCATGAACTTGAAGTTCAATTCGTGATCGGAGATCTGGTTGTACTGCGTGATAAGAATAAAATTGAAAATCGCGTACAGAATCATCTTTACACACTGGGGCATCTATATCAAATGCTGGATCAGGTGACCTTTTGAACATTTTATTCTATTTATCAGAGTCTAAATCGGATTTTCCATTTCATCGTGAAAAACGCTAGCGCTTTCGTCGTGGTTTTTTAAAGCCACTTCCTGCTATCATGTTTGCTGTCATGTTATTTTGGTCCTCTTGATTTACCATCGACGCTAGTTTTTCATCTACTGCGTTATTTATTATTTTACTAACACTTGCAGGCATTTCTTCTGTAGATGGCAATGGTACCTGTTTCTTTTTTCGCCTCACTAATGATGTTATTTTATCCTTCGCAGTTGAAAATGCTTTCCCGGCAAGATCTCCAACAGTACTAATACCCTTATCACGAATAACATCAATGGCTTTCATTCCTAGTTGTTTAGCTAACGACATCACTTTTGGGGCCGTTCTTGAAAAGAATCCTAAAATGGTATTACCTAAACCATCTCCATAGTATGCCTTATAAACTGGAAACCGTGAATTAACTACATAGACGGGGGTTGGTTTATCATGATTGTAGTGTACGATCATTATTATAAAAACAATAGTGTTTTCAATTGTTATTTAATCGCTATGATACCCATTTGCTAACTCGTCAATGAGTTCTCGATGTACATTAATGTCCATGATACCACCGGCAAATAATCGTCTACAAATATCAGCTGCTTCATTAATTATTTCTGGAGAGTTATTTCCAGCTCGTTTTCCTCCGATGAGAACATCTAATCGTGATATATCATTGATAACACTATCAGGACAAGTGTTTCCAATCCTTGGATTTCCTAATCCACTTCCGCTATAGCCAGCTGCTTCATCTAGTTTTTCTAAACCCGTTTCTTGTAAATAATCAAGAGTATCATCATCATCATCAGGTGGTAGTTGTTGTTTTTTAGGTGAAAAAGATATTTTCTTTGCAGGTTGCTGTCGCTTTCTTTGCAATCTTGGCGGTTTTTGTTGTTGTTTAAACTCTTCGTATTGATTATACACGTGATCCACCATCCTGATATATTCAATGTATGATGCACTATCTGTCTTTTTTTGACTTTTTCCAGTTTTGATTTTATAGAATATATCAGCCCAGTGAGTGAAATTCTTAACAAACTTATGATGTTCTGGTTTTAACATTTTTTTTCTGTCTTCATAGGACGTAACAACAAGCGTAGGAATTTCTGTTGGATCAGTCTCATCAATTGCTGCTAACCCTTCTTCGTTAAATCTCATGCGTAAATCATCTACTGTTCTCTTTGATTCTATTTGTTTTGTTTGTTCAGTTTTCGCTGCTAGTTTTTCAAGTTCACCAATAACAGATTTTCCCGTCTCGGGACCATCTCCCAGTAAAGCACGCTCTACTCCTTTCGTTGCTGTGGTTACTGGTTTAAACAACTCTTCAGACCCCAGAGCAAAATCAGTTTGTAAACTCTGTCGTTGTTGCAGTGTATTCCTGACAGAGTCGCGAATTGGTATAAATTTCTTAATTGCATCTAGTCGCTCACGAGCCAATCGGGTCGTTAATGCTTCATTGACCATTATTTGAAATCAGAAACCATTTTTCAATTGTAAAACAATTTTTCCCATCGATGATTCCATCCTTAACGGTCCAATTTTTTATTGCTGTGAAATATTTTTATTTTTTATCCATTGATTTTGCCTGTTTTGGTGCCATTTTGGTGGTTTTCAGTTGAAAATCTCAAAGAGATTTTACAGTCAAGTAGTCGATTTTACATGGGATTTTCCATAAGGAAAAGCTGTTAAAACTCATTTTTGATGATTTTTAGCCATTTTTCATCAATTTTTGCCTGTTTTCAGTCATGTTTGGTCATTTTTCATCGATTTTCATCAAAAAACCTCGTAGGGTCAAGTAGTCGATTTTGCATTGGATTTTCCAAAGGGAAAAGTTCTTTTAAGAACTTTCAAAGCTGTTAGGATTCTATTTTATTTTCGCAGGGTGAAATATTTTCACTGATTCAATCAAAAATGACAAAAAAAAAATGAAAATCTCAAGGAGATTTTACTGTCTGACAAAATCTTTTGAGGGGCCGGTCAATCAAAATAGTTCATTTTCTTGAATTAACGCTCGTAAGTTTCTAATTTTAGAATTAACTTCCTTTTTCAATTCATATTCGTTACCCAATTCTTTTCGTATTCCTTCCACGATAGTATATAACGGAACAAACACATCTACTTCACTGGAAAATGCAAGAGAGTCTCGAATAGAATTTTGAATTTTTTTGATGAGTGCATATTTCTTTGGCAACATATACTTGTTAGTGCTAACTCCGTATTCTATATCCTGAAAATCCGACTTGATTTGATCAGGATTTAACCCATCTGACAATCTAATATTCTGATTTTTCAATTTTGCAATTTCAACTATGATGCTATTCATAATTTCAGAATTCATATATGATAATACATATTTCTAATTCATTTTTCAAAAATAAAAGAGCCGTTAATATTTTTAAAAATTCAGTCTGTATATATAACTATCTTTTTTAAAAATTCAGTCTGTATATATAACTATCTTTTTTAAAAATTCAGTCTGTATATATAAATATCTTTTTTAAAATTCAGTCTGTATATATAAATATATTTTTTAAAATTAATTCTGTATATATAACTATCTTTTTTAAAATTCAGTCTGTATATACAAATATCTTTTTTAAAATTAATTCTGTATATATAAATATATTTTTTAAAATTAATTCTGTATATATAACTATCTTTTTTAAAAATTCAGTCTGTATATATAAATATATTTTTTAAAATTCAGTCTGTATATATAAATATAAATGCAGAAAAAAATAAATATCAACCATGATGAGCGATTATCAGTCATTTGGCCCCCTTGATATAGGCCGTTGTGGTTCTATTTGCATTCATTGGGTCCCTTATTAGGCCTTTGTGTCTTTCATAGGGTCCTTTGTTAGAGCATTTTTCTGTTTCTGTTTTATATCAGAATGTTTTTTTTTTGTTTTTGCTCTTTGAGATATGACCCTATGACCGTTTCTATTAGCCTATAATTCATTCTGGGTTTACCCAATGTGCATCCACGTTTTGGCCGGTAATTCATTTTTGAACACCATACGGGGTAACCCAAATGTGATGGAGAGCTAATTACATCCATGGATGGTATTTATTTTAGGTCATTTATATTTACATTCACCGGAAACATATTCCCCTAAGAGTGAATCTAACTCGTCAAATAACGGGTTATAATCACAAGAGGGTATGTTTACGTGAAATGACCTAGAGGTTACATATATACGACAACACATCTTTGGAACTCCTTGGTTGCCTTCACATCCAAGTAAGCCCAAGGGAAACCCGAAACATACATCTCCGGAAGGGAGGCCTAACATGGCAAACGCCATCTTAGACCGCCCAGAAGATATGCTTGGGGTGACGTCACAACATATACTTAATTAAGGACAGCACAAATACCGTATATATTTCCACTGAGTGTTGTGGCAAATTGTAGGTATACATATACTTAATTAACTTAATTAAGGATGGATTATAATTCAATGATGATGGTAGTGTTGTTCCGATTATCGATTATAATCGATAATCAGTTGGTTGAGTGAACCAATTCGCCAATCGATTGTGAAACGCCATAATCGATTGCACGGTAAGGGAGACAACTGTGAAGCGCTTGGCACAGACTAGTTCAATCCCTTTGTTTGTTGGGAAGAAAACCGAGGATTCCGAACAAAATGTTAAAACCCCGCTAAATATCATACACGTGCCATGGATGAAAACGATCGCAAAATAATATATCCATATCCTGGAGGAAAAGCTCGTTCTCGTGTATGGACATATTTTGGATTTTACAAAATACAGGAGGGTCCACCGACAAAGGAGAATTTAGATACAACGAAGGTCATATGCAAAGTCTGCAGAAAGGAATATGCAAACAAAGGTAGGTCCAGCTATTCTCATTGAAATCGACGCGGGGATACATTTATTTTTGGCAAACACATTCTCCAATACATAGTGCAAAAAATGAACAATATTCTAATTTTTTTGTGGTGCTACACGAAAACGAAATTATCATGTGATACGCGTTACATTTTAGGACTGTGGAACCATATTAGCCTTCCGATCCACAACAGTAAAGCTAAATTATTTATTCCCTTCATAACTTCCAAATATATAAACATACACCATAGTTAGATTTTTTTGGATAATTTGGAAACAAATAATGTCGTCAACGACGAATGCAATTATTAGGAGACAGAACAACCTCGTATAAAATAAATGAGTTGCACGCACGCACACGGAAAAACGTTTCATGGCATTCCAGTATCAAATATTTTAAATCAAGAATTTTATTTTCATTAAATCATTTGTGTACTTTGTGCTTTCCTCTAATATAGCATGTGTTGTTGTTAAAATACTTCAAATTTCTTTTCATAATAAAGCTCCATGTCATGATTATGATTGAAATACATAAATAATCACAAGATTATCCTGCTATTTAGGCATATATGATAATGACGGAAAAGTGATCTCTGAGGTTTGTTACAGATATTCCCTGAGACATGTGACTATTTAAAAACATAAAATAACTTTTTAAAATGTTGCAGATTAATTTTAAAATATATATACAAATTTAATATTAATTTTAATCCTGATTTTCTTTAAATAATTTCATTCCATTCATTTAAGATACTTGTGCATAAAGAATTTGTTGTTTGCTCTATTTTCTTCTCAATATAAAAACATTTATTTCAAATACATTCCAGGCAATACTACAAATTTGGCCTTTCATCTTGATCATGACCATAAGGAAATGGGATCAGCGACAGCAAGAGGTGCTGATGTTTCCCCCAAGCCACCCAAACAGACTAAGATTGATGAACAATTTAAGAAGCCAACAGAAAGGATGTTAGCTACAAAGCAGAAAGAAATTGATGATGCACTCTTGAAACTTATTGTTGGCAAAGTTCTTCCGCTAAGCCTTGTTGACCATACATATTTTAGAAACTTTGTGATGCTTCTTAATCCAAGGTAAGTTTTAAATGATAACATTAAAAATTAGTAATATTTATTTAAACTGACAGTGAGAAAAGAAAAAAAGTGTGAATCCATTTAATTCTAGATGTCAACACTGTTGAATTTTGAATTTTCATACCTAAATTAAGCAGTATTTAATTAAATATAATGCTGTCCTGTCTAAATAAACATTAAATAAATTCATTGTTTTCACTATATTTAGACACAGTAAATATTCCAAATACATGTCTTGTTTGACTACCATGACTAAATGTTTCAAACTTTACATTTTCAGGTATGAAATTCCAGGTCGTAAATTAGTGTCCTCCAAACTAGCTGAGAAGAAAGACCAGGCTGAGAAAAAAGTAAAAGAGGAACTACATGATGTTCTTGATATAGCTGTTACTCACGATGCATGGACTTCATTAAATACAGAAAGTTATAGTACAGTGACTGCACATTTTATTTCCAAAGATTGGGAATTGAAAAGTGTTGTCTTAGAAACACGAAAAGTTGAAGGCAGTCACACTGGGGAAAATATAAAAGAAAGCCTGTTTGCCACTCAGAGGCGATGGAATCTTCCAACACCAACTGGAGTAACTGATAATGCAGCCAATGAGATCACGGCTTTTGATTTACTTCAATGGACTCGATTTGGTTGTTATGGTCACAGATTCAACCTTATTGTGAAAAAAGCTTTAGCTATACCAGAACTGTCACGAATCATTGCAAAGGGGCGCAAACTGGTGACTTTTTTCCATCAAAGCACGAGCATAAATGATTTGTTAATGAGAAAGCAGCAGTTACTACTTGACATAGGTGCTAGAGGACACAAGCTCAAGATGGATGTTCCAACTAGATGCAATAGCACTCATGACATGCTTGAACGACTGCTTGAGCAAACACCTGCTATTATGGCTGTTATCAGTGACCCAAACATAAGCAAGTCAGCAGCCGCAACATTGAAAAATTATGTCTATACATTTGACGAACAAGCATTGGTTGAAAAACTTGTGGAAGTTCTCTCACCGTTCCTGAATGCAACAGACAGTGTTTGCAGAGACAAATCACCAACCCTTCATAAAGTTATCCCAATACTTCTTAAACTTACCAAATGTATAGAAACAAATGCTGATGATCTACCTTCAATCGCTAAACTTAAAGATGTAATGAGACAAGAACTTGACAATAGTACACAGGACAAAGATCTAGCTCTGTTGGGCTGTTTATTGAATCATACTATGAAGGATCTGGAGTTTCTATCTGACAGTGAGCAAGCAGATGGACATGCTCTGCTTTTGAAGGTTGCTCTTGATATGGCTGATGTTAAAGTGAATGTCCAAGTGGAGCCAGGGACTAGTGATGAACAACCTTCAGACTCATTGCCACCTCTACCAATTGCACCATCACTACTAAATGTCAGAGATGACAACACTAAAACTGTGGTTACACTTAGTCCGCCAAACAAGAAAGCAAAGGTCAATGTTGACATGGATGATTGGTTGCAAGATGTTGTTTGCCTTGGTGAAAGTCAACAGCCAATAACAGATGTCATCCACCAGGAGGTTTCTAGATATCTAGTTGCTGCTCCATATGATACCAATCTCACAATGTTACAGTGGTGGAAACAAAACTGCCAGTTCTACCCCCATCTTAGCTTACTAGCTCGGAAGTACCTAAGTATTCCGGCATCATCAGTATCCAGTGAGAGGGTATTTAGTCTGGCTGGACATCTTGCCAGCAAGAAACGGGCTCGTTTAAGTTGTGACAATGTGGACCTGATAATATTCTTAAACAAAAACATTAACTATTGGTAATTTGGTAGTGTCAGTGTAACAAGCACAAGGAGAAACAGTATTCTGAAAAATGATTTTTGTGTTCAGCATTGCTCAAACATTACATGATTTTGCTGATAAATAGTTCAGTTAGTTTGAAAGTTTTTGTAATTGGTGTTCTTTTGTTTTGTTTAAACTGCTTTGATTGTAGTATTAGTAACTAATGACAAGCAAGAAAAACATTTCTTTCTATACTTTAAACAATTGAAAAATCACATATGAATAAAAGTGTTCTGGGGGATTGTTAAGTCTTTCAGCTGCATAAAACTGATAAGCCAAAGAAAGTTGCTTTTGAGGTTAAAGTATATATATATATATATATATATATATATATATATATATATATATACATATACATATATATATATATATATATAGAGAGAGAGAGAGAGAGAGAGAGAGAGAGAGAGAGAGAGATTAACTTCTATACATTTTTTTTACATTTTAAACTTTTGAACAAAGATATAACTCTGTAACAACAAAAATTAAAACTTACTTGTAGAAAGTTAGCAACCGATTATAATCGATTATCAGTAAGTTGTGTGCAACCGATGATCGATTATGAACTTCTAACCGATTCCCATCACTAGATGATGGGATTATAATTCAATGATGATGGGATTATGATGATGGGATTATAATTCAATGTGATGATGTAATGTAGGGCATTTATCTGTTTACACATTCAACATGCAACCCATGAAATCAAATTCATGGTTGCGTAAGTTGTCAAAAACCGACAACCCACCGCTACCATGAATTTGATAGCATGGGTTTGCATGTTATGTGAATGTAAAAAACACAGAGGGGGTGCCTTCCTCCCCTCAATTAAAGAGAAAAAAAAAAAACATCCAACCGTTTCACCATCAGACAATTGTCTGCTATGGGGCGCGAACATGTGAAGAATAATTGTCTGGGTTTACAAGCCAAACACGATACCGTTAGACCACTGTTCACGTCTATAAAGAATAACGTTTTTTAACGTATATATGTTGTAACTATTCATATGGTATATAAAGGAAATTAATACATCAATCCGCAAGTATGCTATTTTATTTTCTTGAATTACTTATTAATGGTGTTTCACAGTATTTAAATGAGACAGAATATTTGACTTAAGCACTAGAACAAAGAATATAATTGTTTGAAAACATGTCTTTTCTTACAAAACAATGCCCAGCGCTGAATCACAATACCCATTAAACAAGTTAACACAATCTAAGGGAGAAAGTATACACGTGTATTATCCTGTAACGCCTGCATCTCCGGATCACATCCTATGTTATGAAATACGCATTAATCGCACGTGACACAGAATATTTGACTTAAACACTAAAAAAAAAGAAAATATATCTTTTCCTAAAAAGAAATACCAAGCCGCTAAATCACAATGATAACTCCCTTGGTTATTATCATTTAAGAGTGGTCTCCCTTGGTGTTATAGACGGTACGCGTGTACTGTATTTTGACACGCGAAAATAGAATTTTCTGATAATACCATTACGAATGCTTCATAATTAACAAGCACGGAGGGGTGAGGTCTGAATTCTTGGTTCATTTGTATAATAACACTATTTTTCTAATTCATTGTTTGGTTTAATTATAAGTCTCTGTATATAATCTTGAGCAGTCTTTATTATTTTGTCATCGTTGGGGTCAATGACAGTATTTTTTATTTTTTTATCATAATAGCGTTTTAGTTCCCTGTATCGTCTGCCGCCGCACATAACACATAATTGCGACCCCCCCCCCCCCCCTGACCCCAACCCCACATTGAATACAGGGTAACGGACCTCGGCTTCCACGACGAAAGCTTTGCATATGATACCAACAGAATTCATTTCTGCATGATTTGTTACACGGTGTCACTGATCCAATCATAAGCCATTTGCAATGATTCATTATACTTAAATCTTTCATTTAAATGCTTGTTTTAATTATAGTATGGAGGAGTTCGAGAGATTATCGAAAATTAAGCCTTGGAAAAGTGTTCAATTCAATCTTGATAGAGTTTCTGATACACCAAAGAATAAAATTCTTGATAGAACCTTGATTAGTAAAATCAGAGACTGTTTTAATGAATTCAAGCGTGATGGGGCAGCTCATTGTTGGTCAACATTTCGAATTGATGGTGTTGTTGACGCTACCATGAATGATGAAAAAGCAGCAGTGATAATCTCACGTCTTGGGGAAGAAAGAAATTTTTTTCGAATAAAATTCCTTATCCATGATAATGGAAAATGGATCATTAGGGACAAATACGAGCCTATTCTTAAGGACAAAAAAACTGTCACTGTGACTCAGGATTCAAAACCAGGAATTTTGACTGGACTTGATAAACCCTGCTACGAAAGATCTTATCCTGTCACAGTAGTTGTTTACGGGATATATCCGCTCAATGAAAAACCTGATATTTCAAAACTAGCACCCATGAAATATTCGACAGGGCTCAATTGTGTAGCAACACGAATAATAGAACACTTCACAAATGCGTCCCGGGGAAATAAACTAACTGATCTAAGACGAAAAAAAATAACCGAGTGGGAACTGACAGTGAAACAGCATGGGGCAACAATTCAAGATATAGCCAAATTAGAAACATCATTGAGATTTCCAATATCGGTAAGGACAATCACCGGAGAAGTATTATACAAATCGAAATATAAATCACAGGGAGCTCCCATCGAAATTATTGATCATAATGCACACGCGTGGTCATCTGCAGTAACAATATTCCCACGGGATAGAACCGTAAAATATCTGTTTGGAACCGAAGAGTTTTTTTCAGAGCAGAAATTATTTGATGCTATTTACCATTTGAGTAAAAACGATTCTGTGTCAGTGTGGCTATTTCATAGTACTTCAGACGAAGAATGTAGATTTGATCAGTTTGTAAGGCCCAACGGAGAATTGTACCGTACTGAAGAGCTGCATAATCAAATGAAACAACTAGCTAGTGAATTTTCTCCCCAGAGTTCTCTGGGGGAAGACAACGATCAATTATTAGCAAACTGTTTTACACTTCCATCAGTTGTAGCACATTTTGCTAGGAAGAAAAACGCGTGGAAACCAACCCGAAGTGAGTTCTTATCAGATGTCAAATTGTCCTGTCTTGAATACAGCCATGGAGGATTATGGAACACCAAATACTCAGCTGATACCGTTATTTCAGTTGATATGATTGCATGTTATCCAGGAAGTTTTCTTGGGTATGGAGAGTGTGAGAAATATTTCAAACGATTTGGACACCCTACACACGAAATGACCCGTGTTGCTATTAATGGACCACTGCCACATTTCGATTTAACCGGATTCGCTTGTGTAGTATCATTTGAAATGGCTGAAGGACTTCATCCGTGTAGTTATCTTTGGATTGGTAAACACATGTCTGAAAAACACTGGATGCCAATAGTGTTATTACGGTATATGCTTGATTGTAAGATGTTAAAATCATTAATTGTCAGTGAAGCAATTATATCCTATCGAGCACAGAAATCAGTCTGGTTACCACAACCTGATCTAGAAAAAATAATTAGCGAAGAGCGAAAACTGTTTCCTGATTTTAATGAACAACAAATCATGGATTGGTCCAGACAGTTATTTGAAATCAGAAACAATGAAGCAAAAGACCTTGGACGAAGAATAATCGGTAAATTTACCCAAGGTGGCAAAGATGATAATACGAGATATTCTTCACGATTGATTATAGACAATGCTGAATACGATTTTGTAATCAAAGATTTAACGAATAGGGGCTTATATGACAATCGTAAGGACGCATTTATGTCCGATGGAACCAAATTGGGTACAATTGTTACTTACACTGATGGATACCATCAGCAGTACACATATTTGAGAGCTTCTATGCTTGGTTATGCTTCTATCAATCTGTTTTCAATGATCAATAGATTTCCTACCACCGCAGTTAGAGTTGCTACTGACTCATTTTACATAAATAGCAAAATGGCTGATTTTAAGGCTACTGGCAACGAGAATTGGGGGTCATGGAGAATTAAGAAGGAAATGCTTCATGATTATATTCCATCAGCAGATGTTACCATTGAAAATAATTACTTAGAAAGCAATCAGTGTTCAGAATTTTCTAGTGCACCACCGATTTCTGATCCAATCTGTAGATATAAAACAGTTTATTTAAACGGTTGTGGCGGGTCAGGAAAAACAACCCGGGCAATTGAGTTATATCGTGGGAAATCAAACATGATTGTGCTAACACCGACTCACAGACTCGCCAGAGAGATGAAACAACGAGGGGTAAATGCCTGCACTTATCATAGTTTCTTTAGATGGAAGGGAGATAAATGGACTCCTGAGCGCATGGGAGAGAAATTTATTCCTGAAATTATCATGTGGGATGAAATAGACACAGTGTCCGAAGATGTCTTAAAAATATTTCTTGAGTGGTTGTTATTGAAGAATACAAAAGTCGTAATGTGCGGGGATCACGGCCAACCTCCACCATTTGTCGGTGCATCCCCCCATGAATGGCTAAAGGGTTTTGTAGACTATTATGAAGAAATTGATACTGATCATAGATCACTTGATAATGAATTAAAAGAATTTAAGAAACTAATTAGATTACAACCGGATAGAATCCAGTGTGAAATAGCCCGTGAAATAATTTCGGAAACTCCCATGAATGAGTTTTGGGAAGCGTGGAGACCAAATGATTTAATCATTGCAAGTAGAAAAATAGTCAGGGATACACTTCAGATGAAGTTATTTGAATTGCATAAACAAAAATTTGCAACACTTCCAGTACCGTTATGTTATAGGCCATCGGATACACGAAAACAGAACATCGAAGTTGATATTCCAGGACCAAAATCCGAAGGATTTCAAAGACAGATTCTCGTATTAAATGATATTGTGCTGGTTGATATCAATGTCGTTGAAGATGCATTGCGTGCTAATAAATCCCCATGGACGCTAGGTTATGCAGCAACAATACACTCTTCACAGGGATTGACTATATCGGATACAATTGTTTGGATAGTAGATAATCGCATAGAATGGTCGAATTTAGTCTATCTCGCAGTGTCTAGAGTACGAAAAATAAATCAACTTCGAAGAATTGTCTTCGATGATGAAATCATTGGTGGCGATGATAATGACACCACAATAGATGATATTATTGATAAAAAACTCTCCGGTTACAAACAACAAGACAAAAAAAAACAACGAGAATTTGATATTGATGCTGAATTAATAATTACTCTGAAGCAACAACAGAATAATCACTGCGCGAGTTGCAATTGTATAATGCGTTGGCAGTATTCGGATAAGGATCCTCGCCAATTCACCGTAGACAGAAAAAATAACAATCTCGGTCATGTCAGAAATAATGTGATGTTGACTTGTCTTGAGTGCAATAGACGCAAGGGTGCTAGTTAAGCCCATGCGGTGGTAATTGAGTATCCTCAGGTATCACTTGTAATTGTTGTCTAGTAAAACCCCGTTGAGGGGCAGTTGAATCCAGTTTATAGATTGGAAGTCTACCCGTAGATCGTGTTATACTAGATATCTTATGCGTAGTGACGCTCCAAATAGGATCAGTAGCCCTTTTTGTGCCACCCTCAAGCTCTCCTGGTTCGTATAAGTACCTCACAATGACATTACTACCAAGAATTGGTTGGGAAACGCTAAAATCTTTTTGAATTATTATTTCAGGTATTGACTTCTTTTTAATCGCATTGATAGGTTTCATGTTGATGGTTCTAGTAATCTCGTTATTCAGTGCAGTAATCACAGCTGGTAACCTTTTAACCCATTCACGGGATCTTTTTTCTTGGATGAATTCTTTTGCGTATTGATATCCAAATAACCGCTCAGCAAGGGTTTTATTAAATCGTTCTACAATGGCCTGATCACGATGCAGTGCAGTATGCCCTCGTCTGATAGCGACATTGTGATATTTCATTGTAGATAACACTGCACCCTGAAATTCCTTGCCCGGGTCAACTTGTAACAGATTTGGCCAGTGCAGAGGACTCCTTCGATAAATCCTTTCAAATGCAGAAGCCACTTCAGTGGCTGATTTTGTTTTTAACGGTTCTGCTTCTTTGTATCGACTTGCAATATCAACTACGGTTAATGCGTATTTGTAACCACGATCATGTGGCAGAATTAATATATCAGCCTGATGAACTTCATTGGGTCCGGTCACATCAAAATGCGAGAAATTGATTTGTTTAGGCGGTGGTAGATAAATTTGCCATAGTGCCTGTTTGGATAACCAATGAGCCGCAGTGGTTTTTTTCACTTTTGCAGCGCTAGCGAGTTTATGGATTGCTGATTTACCCCTCCAGTATCCTCTTGGGGAATAATAAATAGATTCCATGTTGTTATTAATTACCAGCACCTAACATCAATTTACTTTTCATAGCCGATTTTATCAAAAAGGAAGCCAATTTTTCTTTGAAAGATTTATCAGAAATAGCATTTAACGCATGAATTAATTTCACATCTGCTAGATGCCTGTGCTGCAGATTACTGCTTTTATAAGATACATCATGAAGGTGACAGGCCTTATCAATAGCGTTTATTGGTTCCTCACCGGGTCGGGGCTGATTTTGATCATTGAGTCTGATATCAAGTCTTGTTCCCGGTCCACAGTAGCTATATCCTGGAAGGTGCTTTTCTCCAGGGTATTTTGCCCATGGGGTTCCAGGGAGTTTTGCTAATTTGGCTGCGATATCACCTCCTCGTTTTTTTTTAAAGGTTCCTTGAGTTCCTTGGGTTTAGAAACAAATCTAAATTTCTTTGTGCTACATTGTACGCATTTACCAGAAAGCGCTGATCGGTTATTTTTAGTTGTAATCGTCGTCAAGTCATCTGTGCCAGTACGTTTTTTACACTTCACACAATATAGATCCATAATTTATATATAACGGCATGAATATAATTGATTATTCAGCTACCCGACGACGGGAACCTATTAAACATCATGAAATGTTGCCGAATTCAATTAGAATGATTATAATCGGACCATCTGGAAGCGGAAAGACACAACTGCTACTTAATTTGATAACGAGATGGATGAAATGGAACAAATTGTATTTAATAGCCCCGAGTGTAGACGATCAGCGATGCTATGAAGTGCTAAAGGATTTTAACGAGAAAGCAAAAGAATTTCAAATCGATGAAGATTTTATTGAGTTTATTACTGATATAGAGGAAGCCCCTTCCGTGGAAGACATCGATGGAAGTATTAACAATTTAGTGGTATACGATGATATCATGTTAGATAATCAAAAAAATCCTGCTAGAATATTTTCCCGAGGCAGGCATAAAAACACTGATGTGATCTATGTCACTCAACGATACACACAAATACCAAAAGTGATCAGAGATAATTGCAATGTGCTGTGTATATTTAACGGCGTTGATACTCATACGCTACGAAATATTCATCAAACTTGGTGCAGCGGTGATATGAATCATAATCAGTTTAGAAATTTCTTTAGTCACGCTCAGTCAAAACCACACGGATTTGTGACAATAAATTTAGCAGACCCTAGGACACGATATCGTATCGGACTGGATAAAATATTCGGTTAACCTAGAACTGAAAGTTCTAGCAGCAGAGGGGGTGAGTGACAACGACGTTGCGACGCGAATGTTTTCAAACAAGGGTCAGAGACTTATTTTTTCGCGAGAAGGGTCTAGTGTTATTTTGGAGGGGGTATAATCAAAAATAAAAACAAAAAAAAGTTGTCTGATTCGCCCCCTCTGCTGCTGTTTCTAAACATCAGTGAAATTATGTTGGTTAACTGGATTAGCCTGCTTTTGTGGATTTGTTGATAATAGTCGTGAGCAAGAACAGGAGCTGACCGATGCCAAGTCATACATGTAGGACATAACTCAGCGTCACGTCTTACGTGTTGGACTAACCGACGCCTGCCAATGCTAAGTGGCAATCATATAGTATTATCGAGAAGAGGAAATATTACTGTACCATTTCCAAACAAGTTGTCATAGCTGTCCCAGAGTCATCCGTTTCCATTGTTTCTGACTACAAGTACTATTAACTGAAACTGAACCTGAATATGGCCTTGCGGAAAAGATGTTCGTGTCTTGCTGGTCACATGCAAGAAGAACCGGAAAACGTCAACAAAAATCCGGTCCTACCAAGTCACCGCTACTAGAAACACTGAAATACAATGAAAAAATAATAAGAAATCATATTTTATTTTGCTTTATATCATTATACAAATTAAAGCAAAAATAATGTATGAGAGGAAACCGATATATACAAAGAGAAATGTAAATGCATGTGTATTTCGGTGTGTATTTCGTTTTTTTTTCAGTGTATTTCGGTGTTTCTAGTAACCTCAAAGTCAGACAAAGGCAGACATAGGCAGGCAAAATCTGGGTTTTGTTTGTTTTAGTTGTACATATTCGTATGTATTATGTTTTTAAGTCACCTTGCACATGCCTAATTCATGTATAGTTATCGCTTTTAAGCGCCGTGAGAAGCAAGTACGTTGTATTACCACAATACTCCTTAGGAAAGGAGCGCAATTAATGTTTCAGTGTAATTCCTTTTTATTGTTATCTTATTCGATCATTATCTAATGTGTGAGTTAATGGTCAAGATGAATGAGTTTATTTCTGATCAATGGGTCCATCAACATACTGGTATTTGAAGGTGACCTCTGACAGGATGCTGAATATAGAGAACGTCTTATTACCACGGCAAATGTGAATACAGAGATAGTTAATACTATGGTATCACATTTTTAAAACTTGAAATTGTATGAATAGAAAATACATCTAACATAAATTTCAAAATTATATTTATTAATTAAATTATTTGTATACTCACGTTATAGTGGAATATACAATACTTATACTACATGAAAATACACATTCATAAATCATAAAGTCTATGCTCCATGTATATTTGAGTCACCCATGCCCCGCCGACCAGCAATTGCTCTTGTTGTGTTTCGTGTTTACAATTGCTACCGGGTAGAAAATGTCAACAATTTTAAGCGAATATAATAAAAACACCTTTCATTAATGTTAATGATTGACATAGTTTATTAAAGGTACACATGTGCCAAAGACATGTAGCAGGATGTCCACCCAGTCACCTTATCCTGACACCAGGATGACCAGTCCTAACACTATTGTTTTAATGCTGAACGTCTAGCAAAGCAGAAGTTATTACCATGTTTATAACTTACTGGTATGGTTCGGCAGGGGTTCGAACCTTGGACCTTATGCATCCCAAGCGGACGCCTTGACCACGCAACCACTGGAGCGGTGGTCAAACAAACTTTGTTGAAGGCAAATATTGCATGCAAAAGATATTCCGCTCCAAAAGCAGCAGCAAAGAGGGGAGACAGACCGAAACTATTTCAAGCAAACCGAAAGCATTTCAAGCAAACCAAAACTAATTTAGGCAGAAAAAAAAAAAGAGAAAAATGGTTTTGGTTTATCACGCTATAGACCCGGCACCGATGTCGCTGCGGAGACGAATTGTTATGGTAAAACTCTTTACGAGTTATCTCTTTGGTATTTGAGTGTATCTTTGATATATATATATCACATCGGTATTTTTATGCCGGCCTCTGGAAAATATTCTAGCGGGATTCCTTTGATTGTCTAACATGATATCATCATATACGACTAAATTGTTATTACTTCCGTCAATAGCATCACTGCTCGGTGCTGGCTTCATATCGAATATAAACTCAATAATATCCTCATCAATTTCCGATTTTGCTTTCTTGTTAAAATCCTTTAGCACCTAGTAACATCGCTGATCGTCTACAGTCAGGGCTATTAAATACAATTTGTCCCATTTCATCAATCTCATTATCAAATTAAGTAGCAGTAGCGTCTTGCCACTTTCAGATGGTCCGATTATAATCATGCGAATAGAATTTGGTAGCGCTGGATGATGCGTATTTGGTGCTTTTGTTGTTGTCGCCGAAAAATCAATTACCTTCATTTTATTATCAATAAATTAAAATCTATACTGTGTGAAATGTAGGACGCGTACTAGCACAAACGATTTGACGACGATTACAACTTAAAATAACAGATCAGCACTTGCTGCTAAGTGTGTATAATGTGGTACCAAAACTATTTAGATTTGTTTCTATGAAATCTGCAGAGGATATACAAAAGAGGAGGTTATTTCGCAGCTAAATTAGTAAAACACCATGGTCAAAATATCCAGAAGAAAAACACCTTCCAGGATATAGTTATTGTGGACCCGGGACAAGACTCAATATCAGATTCGATGGTCAAAGCCAACCCCGTCCCGGTGAATATCCAATAAACGCTATTGAAAAGGCGTGTCATGCTTATGATGTTGCTTATAAAAGCAGTAATCTGCAACAGAGACATATCGCAGATGCAAAATTGATTCATGCGTTGAATTATATCACTGATAAATCCTTCAAAGACAAATTGGTTTCATGGTTGATAAAATCGGCGATGAAAAGTAAATTGATGTTGGGTGGTGATAATTAATAACATCACGGAAGCTGTTTATTATTATTATTCTCCAAGAGGATATTGCAGGGGTAAATCAGCAATCAGTAAACTCGCTAGCGCCGCAAAGATGAAACATACTACAGCAGCGGATTGGTTATCCAAACAGGCGATATGGCAAATTTACCTACCACCGCCTAAACAAATTAACTTCTCGCATTTTGATGTCAGCGCATCTAATGAGGTTCATCAGGCTGATATATTATTTCTGCCGCATGATGGTTTTTACAAGTATGCGCCAACCATAGTTGATGTTGCGAGTCGATACAAACAAGCAGAAACTCTAAAGACAAAATCATCAACTGAAGTAGCTTCTGTGTTTGCAAGGATTTATCGACGAGGTCCTCTGCATTGGCCAAATCTATTACAAGTTGATCCTGGCAAGGAATTTCAGGGTGCAGTGTTATAAACAATGAAGCATCATAATGTCACCATCAGACGAGGATATACTGCACTATATCGCGGTCAGGTAATTGGTGAACGATTTAATCGCACGCTTGCTGAGCGGTTATTTGGATATCAATACCCTAAGGTGTTTATTCAGGATAAACGATCTCGTGAATGGATCAAGAGATTACCAGGCGTAATTACTGTGCTTAATAATGAGATTACTCGAACAATCAACATGAAACCAAACAACGCGATTAAGAAAAAGTAGATACCAGTTAAACCGCAAAGTGATTTTTCAAAACAACCAATAATGGACAATGTCACTGTCAGATATTTATATGAATCAGGAGAGCTCGATGGAGGTAAAAAAGAGCTACTGATCCTTTTTGGAGTATGACTGCACCTAAACTATCTAGTGTAACGAGATCTACGGTTAGACCGCCAGTCTATAGGTTGAAATCAACTGCTCATGAGCGTGGGTTTACTCGTAAACAACTACAAGTGATACCCAAGGATTCTCAATTACCGCCGCGTGGTCTTAACTAGCACCTCTTTGTCTGGTGAACTCAAGATAAGTCAGCCTCATATTTTCTCTGGTATGACCAATACTACTATTCTTTCTGTCTACGGTAAATTGGCAAGGATCTTTATCCGACCAACACCAACGCATTATACAATTGCAAGTCACGCAGTGATTATTCTGTTGCTGTTTCAGTGTGATTATAAACTCAGCATCAATATCAAATTTTCTGTTATTTTTTCTGATTATATCATCGCTGACAATATCACTTATTGTAGTGTCATTATAGTCTAAAACAACTCTTCGAAGTTGATTGATTCTTCGTACTCTGCACACAGCAAGATAACTAAATTCGATCACTCGATGTGATTATCTATGATCCAAACAATTGCATCGGATATAATCTACCCCTGCGAAGAATGTATCGTCGCTGCGTATCCTGCCTTTCAAGGGGATTTATCAGCACGCAATGCATCTTCGACAACACTGATATGAACCAACACAATATCATTTAACACGAGAACCTTTTTTTCACTTTGTCCAGGAATATCATCTTCGATATTTTGTCTTCGTGTATTCTTGGGTCTATTACACAATGGCCGTGGAAGTGTTGCGAAATTTTCTTTATGCGTGTTAAATAACTTCATCTGAAGTGTGTCTCTGTCTATCTTTATACTTGCCACTATCAACTCATTTGGTCTCCACGCTTCCTAGGAATCATTTAATGTGGTTTCTGAAATTATTTCACGCGCTATTTCACATTGGATTCTACCAGGTTGTAATCTGATTAGTTTCTTGAACTCGAGTAATTGTTCATCAAGTGCTCTATGATCAGTACTAATTTCTTCATAATAGTCTACAAAATTCTTTAGTCAATTATGTGAAGACAAACCGACAAATGGGATTGTTTGACCATGATTGCCATATATTATCATTTTTGTATTCGCTAGCAATCACCAATCAAGAAATGTTTGTAATACATCTAACGACACCGTGCATATCTCATCCCAAATAATGATTTCAAGAATATATTTTTTGGCACATTCGATCAGGAGTCCATTCGTTACCTTTCCATCGAAAGAAACTATGATAAGTGCAAGCAATAATTCCTCGTTGTTTCATCTCTCTTGCAAGTCTTTGGGTTGGTGTTAGCTCAATCATGTTTGATTTCCCACGAAATAATTCAATCGCACGAGTCGTCTTCCCTGCCCAGCCACAATCGTTTAAGCAACTCGTTTTATATCTACATATTGAGTCGAAACACGACGGTGCATTAAATAGTTCTGGTATCTAATTTTTTTCAAGTAATATTTTTTTCAATTGTAACATCTGTTGCTTTAGAATAATCATTCAGTATTTCCTTTTTAATTCTCCATGATCCCCAACTCTCGTCTGAATTAGTTAATTCAGTTACTGCTTCGCTATATTTTACTTCTATATAACATAAATAAATGGCTACTCTAACCGCGGATTCAGGTAATCTATTTATGATCGAAAGTAAATTAATAGAAGCTTAAGCCAGCATAGACGCCCTTAAGTAAGTATATTGAGGATTTCTTAGTCGTTATAAGTAACAATTGTACCTAATTTGGTTCCATCGGATAAAAAAGCGTCTTTACGATTACATATACCCCTAGATGTTACATCTGTGATTATACAATCGTATTCAGCATCATCTATAATCATCCGCGAAGAATGTCGTGTATGGTCATATTTTCCACCTTGTGCGACCTTACCAATTATTCTTTAACCAGGATCTTTTGCGTGTTTATTTCTAACTTCAAAGGTTTCCTTTGACAATTTCACGATATATTCTTCGTCGAGATTGGTGAATTGTTTTGTGTTTTCGCTGATTATGCTATCTAGACTATCGGGTTGTGGTAACCAGACTTCAGTCTGCGCTCGATATGATATAATTGCTTCACTGACAATCAGCGATATCAGCATTTTAGAATCAATCATATACCGTAATAACACTATTGGAATCCAGTGTTTTTCAGAGATGAGTCTACCAAATCAAACATAACAACATGGATGAAGTCCTTTAGCCAATTCAAATGATATCACACGAGCGAATCCGGTGAGATCAACATCAGGAAGTGGTCCATTAATCGCAACAAGGGTCATCTCATGTGTGGGATGTCCATCCCTGTATAACACGCAATAATATCAACCGAAATAGTAATTTCGGAGTTGTATTTTATATTCCGTAATATACCATGGCCATAATCAACACAACTATCTTGGATATCCGAGAGAAATTCTGCTCTTTTTTGTTTCATAGATTTCTCTTTCTCGTGAAATGAGCTGCAACTGACGGTATTGTAAAACGGTTTGCTAGTAATTGTTCGTCGTGTTCCGTTGAAAATCCACTAGCTAATTTTTTCATCTCGTTGTTTAGGGTTTCAGTACGGTATAATTCGCCATTGGGTTTTACAAATTGATCGAATTTACCCTATTCGTCTTCAAACTCTGAAATAACCGCACTGACACACTATCATTTTAACTCGACTCGTAAATTAAATCAAATAAATTTCACTAGGGGTACATATTGTATTGTTCTATCCCTAGGAAATATTGTTACCGCAGGTGTCCAAGCTTGTGCATTATGGTCAATAATTTTGATTGGAGATCTTCTCGATTTATATTTCGATTCGTATAATATCTTGCCTGATACTGTCTCTACGGATATTGGGAATTTTTAGTATCCGTTCTATCGCGACCACATTTTGAATTGTTCACTGTTAACCCCTATTCATTTATTTTTTGCGTCTCAGATCCGTCAATTTGTTACCACGCAACGCATTTGTGAAGTGTTATTTTATTCGTTCTGCTACACAATTCAACGACGAATATTTAATTGGTTTTAGTTTTTCAATACTCGGTTTATAATTTATCTGATAGATTCCATAAACATCCGCGGTTACAAGGTAGGACTTCTTGTAATACGGTTTGTCAATCCCAGTTAGAATTCCTGGTTTGGAATCCTGACTCACAGTGACATTTCTCTTATTTTTCAGGATGGGTTCAATTTGTCGCGTTTAATCCAATTCCCCGTTTCTGTGCTGATTATGAATTTCACTCTAAAAAAATACTTTTTCTTGTCAAGATGTGAGATTATCAATGCTTCTCTTTCGTCGTTCATGGTAGCATCAACACTACCATCAATTCGAAATGTCGACCAACAGTGAGATGCTCCATCGCGCTTGAATTCATTAAAACCATCATGGATTTTACCCAACATGTTTGTATCACTTATTAGACTCTTTGGTGCATCAGTGAAGACTCTATCGAGCTTGAATAAAACATTTTTTTTAAGGCGTAATTTTCGATAATCTCAAGAACTCATCCATATATAATTAAAACAAGTATTCAAATAAAAAATTTATTATATAATGTATCATTGCAAATGGCTTATGATAGGATCAGTAACCGCATGTAACAAATCATGCAGAAATGAACTCTGTAGATATCATTTGCAAGTGTACGTCGCGGAAGCTTAGGTCCGCTACCTTGTATCCGACGTGGGGTAGGTTTGACAGGAAATCGCAGTTGTGTCTCAATTCTGGTGGTAAGCGATACAGAGAGTTAAAGCGCTATTATGATAAGAGACTCAAAGATTCCATCAAAGATTCCGTTAAAAACTCCATAAAAAACTCCGTCAATGATTCAGTCAATGATTCCGTCAATGACTCTCACTCCATCAAAAACAGCATCCTTGACTTTGTGAAGGATAAAATCATAAGACCACCACAAGATAATTTAAATAATCTACAAGCTATTTCACAAAGTGAAAATTTTAAACGAGGAGGGACTGGGAAACATAAAAAATGCAAAATGTACAAAATCATTTAATAAGGAAACTAACGAAGAAAGAGTATTTAAATGAATGAATGAAGCCGGTAGATATCTCGATATTTGTAGAACTTCGGTATGATTTGTTGCAGAAGGAATTTATCGGTCAGAGATTTCAAAGGGAACCGGACATATAATTAAATTTACATATGTCTGGATTTGTTCTATATGTATCTAGCATTAAGGGGAATAACTCGCGCGGGCATGAGTATGGTTTGTGAAAGAGTTACGGATCTTAATGGGATTTTTTGTTTGTTGTTTACACATATATTGTATTCAAAAGCAGATACCTGTAGTTACCGACATTAGCGTATTCCATACGCGTTGGGATCTTGTCCTAGGGCCCATTGGGGGTTGAAAAAGACTGTGCTGTCCTTTATATCAAATATGTATACATGTATATATGTAAATGTGACCTCCATTCACTAAGCATATCTTCTTGGAGTTCTAATCCGTTATTTGACGAGTTAGATCTCCTCTTAGAGACTTTGTTTCGTGGTACCTCTGGGCCCGGTCAGATGTGAATAACACCTGAGTGGTTCCAAATGGGGATGTGTTATCTTATATATGTAACCTCTGGGTCTCTCCGATGTGAATAACACCTGAGGGGTTCCAAATGGGGTTTTTCATATATATCTCTAGGCGTTCATACAATAAGCGGGTCAAAATTGACACCAATTTTTTTTTTGGGGGGGAAATAAAATATATTAGAAATATAATATATTACATAAATGAACTCTGAAAATATCAATGAGATTATAACCGAAATTTTAAATTTGAAAAAATCAAGGAATTCAATTGTTCGATAAATTAAATTGTGATTAGATTTTTTCTGATTTTCAAGATATTGAATATAATGCTCGAAGTAACAAATACGTGCTGCCAAAATCATACTATTTTATCAAGTGAATTCAACAAGCGATTTCTGACTCATTCGCATATGAAAATGACATAAACAAATTCGTCCGGTTATTCACTCTTGTCGGAAAATAAGAATATAATTGGAGCAGCAATATAAAATCAAATGAACAATTAATTCGAAGATCAAAACAATAAAAACGATTATCTGACAAACTGTGAATTCTCCTTTGATCGCCTCCATGGATTGACGTGTAAAATACACATACCTGTTTGTAAGTATACAATATAAAGGTATGCCCTTACTCACATAGAACGAATTTGTAAAGACGATTTTGTTTGCACGGTAATTTAATGAATGGTGACTTTGTCAATGGTTTTTCACTATGCGGTAGTAATGTAGTGAATGTAGTCACTACATTTAGATCGTATATTATATTTATAATGGTAGGTGAAGCACTGACAACTAAATTAGCACGACAACGATTAGCTTCGATTAAGAAATTTATTCCAGTTCGTGATTACGTTCGAAATATGCTCCAAACGAGACAAGACCTTCAAACCGACTTTACGATAGGTACGGAATAATTGTTTAAACCCATTACTACAGCAACTAAAGACGTCGTATCGACCACTTAAAGAGCAATATGGGTAGATGTCCCCAAGGAAGGAAAAAGAAAAGAAGTGCCTTTTCTTTCTGTGCTTGAAACATTAGCAGGGGAAACTGAACGAACACAGAAATCTTTAAACAAAACTTCCTGGTGATATAATAGCCGCTTCACGACTTCAGGGACAACAAGGTGATACTATTGAAGAAGAAGAAGAGGGTGATATTGATGTTATCCCCCCACATGAAGACCCGCTTGGAGAAGAAGAAGAAGATGAAGAAGAAGAAGAAGAAGAAGAAGAAGAAGAAGAAGAAGAAGAAGAAGAAGAAGAAGAAGAAGAAGAAGAAGAAGAAGAAGAAGAAGTTGACATTGCTTGTGGACGAGTTTCATTCAATGATACATTCCTTCCTGGTACATTTGATGAAATAAGAGATATGAAATTTGATTCTATGAAAGAATTAGCTAATTTCGTACTTAGGAGTTTTCATCAGAGAAAAAAAATATATCCACAATGATTATAATCTCCCTAATAAAAAAACACTGTATAATGTATTATATCGTGTGTTCACAGGTGCATTTAAGGCATCGAAGAAAATGATACATATAATGATTTTATAGAAGAAATAAAAAAAAATCATCTACAGAGAAGCAATCAGATCCTGTATTTCTTAGATTACCAGAGCAATCAAAAATTTTTTGATATACAAAACTCATCTTCGCAGGGTGCAAAAGGTATCGCTTAAAAAAACAAAATGAAAAGGATTATCTCATAATGGAACTCCAAGGGTATCAGGTAGTCGTTTAGTTAGTTGTCCTAATAGTATTCTCTCGGATATATCACGATTAGAAGTCCTGGTTAGAGGGAAACGAGCTGGAAATAACTCACCGTAAATAATTAATGAGGCAGCTGATATCTGCAGACGACTATTTGAGGTGGTATCATGGATATTGATGTATACCGAGAGTTTATTGATGCGCTAGCCGAACATCCTACGGATTTTTACGGCTACCATAGTGATTAAATCACCACATTAGATAAATAGCATTTAAATAAGATGATCATACACTACAATCACATACAACGAACTATGGTTGTGAACTCACGATTGTCTGTTTATAGAGCGTATTATGGAAATGGTCTCGGCAATACCATTGCATGGTTATTTGCAATAACGGCTCCCAAAATAGCACCAATCGCAAAATAATTATCAGTGAAAGCTATTGATGTTATTCGTGATCAGTGTATTAGCGCTATTGGTGATGTTGTCGGGAGGGCATTTTCCGCGGCTAAAGAAAAACTAGTAGCGTTAGTTCGGCGGCGAAGGAAACTGATGACAAAGTCATTGAGACCACTATCATCTACGGAAATTATGCCTGCAAGTATTAGCAAAATAACAAACAATGCGGTGGAGCAGAACATAGCATCACGGATAAGTGACGGATATGACACTCAGGGAAATATTACTGCAAATATGATATCGGGAAGTGGCTTGAAATCGCGAGCGAGATCACGATTTAGATCAAGAAATATATAATAATATGTTCAAATCGGCTCCTGTCCCAGCGTCTGGTATGTACGCCCCAATGCCCAAGAATTATTCTCTACTTAATTATCTGTATTTTTTCCTATAATGCAGTACAACCAAAATAGTCGATGTAGAATCGAACTTCAAGTCCAGGATACCAGCAAATTTTTCTACCCTCTGAAGTGTTTATCGAAGTAGAAGGAGAAATTGTAACAGATGTTAATACTCCTGCTGTGGCAGCACCATATCCACTTGGTCCCAAAGTCGGCTTTGTCAATAATGGTATCATGGCGCTATTTAATAGCGCTACATACATGATTGATAACAGAGAAATTGAGTTTATAGAACATGATGTTGATGTTGCCACAACAATAGTTGGGTTGGTAAGATACTCCGATGATTATACAAGATCAGCAGATCCAGCTATGATGTTTGCTAAAGATATTACTGATCACGCTGGACCGACTTCATATATTATAAGACAACCAAAGAATCGTGCTGTTCCTCATGTTGATGTTGCTAATATCGAAGATATGATTATAAATACTGATCCTAATTACAACCTAGGAGCTGCAACACGTATATCAATGTTGGAAGGAGATCGTAGATTACACTGGTCAACAAAAAAAACTTTTTGTTTGCTACTGAGAACTTAATAACTGTTCGTAGTTCATTTTTGACGCTGATTTCAGATCTGTAATTGAAATTCAGCTACCACGTCAGGTTTCTGAGATAAACGTTGCTAATGTTTTAGACAAATTGCCTTATCGGCACAATATTACGAGAATGAACTGCCATACCAAACTTGTGTGAAGGAGTTACTGTGAAAATTATCATGAACACGCATGCAGACAGATGTTACAGCATACATTTATAGCTCTCTTAACTCACAAAAGGTGATGTCAGCATGTTCAGAAATGTTTATGACACTTGCTTTTACGCTTGTACTGTTTAGTAGTCTCTCTTTGCAAGAACCAACAGTAGTCTCCCATCATATTGGGATTGAACTTTCCCTGATATCTGCTTTCCATCGTCTTCATATATTGATGAAATCTTTCCCCATGTTCATCACTTACATCGCCAAGATTGGATGGAAAGAAGTCGAGGTGCGAATGCAAGAAGTGCATCTTCAGTGGCATTCTGGCACCCATTACCTGATATGCTGTCAACATATTCTCCACCGGCTCCACATAATTCTCTGATCTGTGGTTACCAAGAAAATTCTGAACGACCAGCACGAATGCTTCCCATGCTGCTGATTCCACTGGGTTCAGCTTCTGTTTAAACACAGTATTTAAGATCAGTTTACGGATTTCGGGTCCAACAAAAATTCCTGCTTTGATTTTGGTTTCACTTTTCTCTGAACCAAATTTACTTTGTATGTACTGAAATGCATAACCCTTTTTGTCCAGCGCCTTTACAATTTTTTTCATAAGACCCAGTTTTATGTGAAGCGGTGGAAGATAGACTTTCTGGCAATCTACTAACGGCCGGTGCTTCACATTGTATCTACCGGGTACTGATTCATCTCGGTCTGGCCTCTGTTTCTGCCTGTAATGGTTGGCATCATCACGACTGTTCCATAGACACAAGAAGCACATGTATTTGGTGTACCCAACCTGCAGACCCAGAAGAAGTGTCACAACTTTGAGGTCACCACAAAGGTTCCACCGGTGATCGGCATAGCGAATGAGTTTTAAAAGTGTCTCCATCGACTCATACGTTTCCTTCAACCCAACTGCATGAGCAACTGGAACAAATGGCTTCTTATTTCCATTGTGTAAAAATACCGCTTTAAGGTTTGCTTTGCTGGCATCAATGAATAGTCTCCATTCATCAGAAACATATTCACATCCCAGTTCACCCATGAGACCATTAACGTCATTACAGAAGCAAATGTCTCCTTCCATTTGGTAAAACGACGCCAGTATGCTGTGACGATCACTGAAGACAGATATTTTGGTGCCCTGTCTTAGCAAATTCCACTGCCTCAGCCTTGAGCCCAACAGTTCTGCTTTCTCCTTTGACAGTGACATGTCTCTAACGAGATCATTAAGATCTTCTTGACTTAGCAGGTGAGGCTTGTTTTCATCCACATCAGGTTCATACGGCACGTCGACAGCAGCATCGGCGCATCCTTCATCAGAGCGTTCGTCAATTTCTGGTGTTGAAGGTGGAATTAGAACCGGAATCTCCAAGTCATGAGGAACAGGTTTAATTGCTGATGGGCAATCAGGATAAACAATCTTTGATTTATTCTTCTTTGTGAATCCAGCAATGTTGGTCATGCAAAAGTAACAGTCTGAGTGATGATCTGTTGGTTCACGCCACACCATTGGCACAGCGAATGGCATTTTCTGTCGTTTAGAGTATGCACTTCTAAGTCTGCTGGACATACTCTTTCGCTGATCTTGTGCAGTAAATTGTCCGCAGATATAACAGAAGTTATCAGGATGGTTAACACAACCTCGCCGATTCATATTGTCTTCAACAACTGCAATCAAAATGTAAACATTCAAAGGTAAAAAGTCAGCACTAACTTACTAACTAACTAGTAGTATTAATAGTTTATTTAATCAATGAGTTGTCCAAACATGCAGTATAATATTACACACGCAGTAAAGTACCGACGCTTCACGGCAGTGTTAACGACGAAAATGGTATAAAAACAAACAGGCGCATAACATAAAACGTGACGTGGTAGATAAAAACGGTTTTCAGATTTAGAATCAGCATGTCGAATTGTATCAGGTACAGGTGACAGAAGTCCAGTAGCAAAATGACTTGACCAGTGTTATTCTCATGCGCGATTCCACTACATCATATATTTGGATTTTGCAGAAATGTTAGAAAAGTTATCCATGGAGCGATACATACAGTAGAATTCGTGCGAAAGGGTGATGTTGTGATGATAATGATGCAATCTGGAGAATTCCAGCAGATCCTGCAAATCCGGATGATGACCGTGGCAAGGTGAATATAACAAAACTAACACTGTGAATGCCAGTAATGACTCCATCAATCACCATAGAGCAAAACTTATGAGTTCAGGCGGAAAATCATTGCTAAGTTGGCATTTCAGCTCCGTGTCATATATTTATTGCGTTACAGGATAAGGAGCGATTGGGTTCACAAACACGCAGCAATATGATATTTGATCAACTTGGGTGTAATGAAGTTGCGTTGAAGATAAACAGTTAACAAGAACCATCCGAGGATATACAACTTGATTACGTAACCAACTAAATAGCACGCGTGTATCATCGTTTGTTCTCATTTATGGGACGCGATAATACTGTTGATACTGGTCTGCAAATATCACAGATGGATTTTAGAAAAATATATCCCATCTATTACTTCTCGCTGGAACATCTTGACTTAACCAGACAATCCGTCGTTGAAATATACTTTCGAGCTCGTGTAACTCGTCCTACAAATCAAGCAGGTGCTATCGCTATCCCCGAATACAGAGCAGTTGCTGTAATTCTCAGTGACAAATCAATGCTACTCGAAGGTGTTGGTGAGCGAATGAAGGTAGTTGATGCACCAGTGGAAAATATGTAATGTAGCAATTAGATCAATCTGTTATTAATATAATGCCATATAGTCATGTTAGTGTTACGTTAACTCCTGCTAAAATTAAAAAATTGCAATGGGAATCAGCTAAAACATGTGGAATAACAATATCGCCGAAGCATATTCAGATGTCTGGCGGTCAGAATAAACTGTCATTTACAGCTCGTCAGATAAAACACTTCAATGATGCCATCAAAGATAAAAAGGGTGTTCAGATCACTCTCTCTATGCGGCTGCGATTAAGAACATGATAAAATCAGGTGGTGTATTCCCACTTCTCGCTGCGATTCCAGCATTAATTGCAGCTGGTAAAGCCGCCGCGTTAATAGCTGCTGGAGCTCTTGGTGCAAAAGCAGTAAACAGCATTGCTCAATCATATGAAACAAAAAAGGGGCGGGGATACAACAAAAAAGGGAAAGGTTATAAGACTACCAGGAACTTTGTATTCATGGTACAGCGGAAACAGCCTGAGACTAGGAACGTTTTATTAACAATATTTCCCATGTCAAAATTTTGATTTACTCGATGCTGCTAAAAAACTAGCGATACAAAACTTTAGAGGTGTCTTTATGAAAGATCAATTACAACAACAACCAAACAGCGTTGAAACCGGTATTATTAATCTCGCTAGCAGCACCGGATCTGTAACTAACTGGGTTGCATACGCGATTGATCTGCGTGTAATTGTTTATTTCGATTTATACGGGTTAGTGCCGCCTAAAGAATATATGCGTTATATAAACCACTTAAAAACTCATATCTGGTATTCTACGCTACCAACACAGAAAATGAATGACCCACCAGTATGCGGCATAGTAGTATTTAATGTCCTCAACGCTATTTCATCATCGGGTAAACCGTACACGAATATAGGAGTAATCGCTCTATGGAGAGATCTTATATAAAATAACATTATTGATATTTGGGGAAGATCTTTGTCAAGCCTGAAAAAACCACCGCGGAAATATATGCAAACGGTGATGTCAAAACATAATCGAAGATAAAATATCCAAGATGTTGAACTTAAAAAGTGTTGATCTCAATGAAATAGTTGTATTTCAAGATCGTCAGGGTAAATTGAAAACGAGTAATGTTTCCCTTGATGATATTTTAGTTAAACGAAGATAATATAGTTAGAAGATACTATATCGTTTCAGTAATCACAGATAATATAGTATCACTCGGTGATATTTATTCATCAACGATTGATTTATTAAAAAAAAAATACGTGATGAATACAACATTCACGTAAATGCGTTTACTGCGTTACAAAAAGCTATTAACATTTGTCAGGCCCCCTTAAACGATTTCCTTGGAGATCCACCGGAGACCACACCACAACTCACGGAGATAAAAGCAGCCATTGATAATTTGATAAAATTGCGATCAGACTATGATACTCTTGTATCTGAATTTAGTACGTTAAGTAAAAGCTTTAACAGGACTGATGACTCCATTTAAAAAAATTTTTGGTAAAAACAAAATTCGAAACCCGATGTTGTTAAAATGGATCTCACTGGTATTATCACAAAACTCGATGAAATAACAGCGATTAATCAGCGATTAGGAGTTAATCGCGAGGATATTAAAACGACCAACGACGTCATTAAGGATGATCTACTGAGGATGATAGAAAAACTTGAAAAAATAAAAATCCCTCGCGAACAAAATATCATAAATAACGTGTACGCGATTCAATACGGATCATTTACGTGGGCACCACAAAATAACATTAAATATCACCGCGACCGTCAAAGGTATTTATCGATTAACACTAGTGACACCAACTTAATTAATATTTCATCAACGAGTTCATCTGGGGTCAATAATTTGATAACAACGATCATCGACAAGGGAACAATTGAACAATTCACGATAGTATCCACTGATAATAATTTGGCTAGGGTTTCAATAACATGGTATGTGGAATTCGTAGCGAATTTGAGTAAAAAACTAAATTGAATTTTGTTGTAATAAATAAAATGTCATCCCAGCAGTATCGCTATGATCAGGTCAGAGAATTTCAAACTAAACTCAAAACCCTCACTGAGGACTACCAAACAAAAAAAAATACCGACGAAGAATCACCGCAGTTGATGTTACTGTGTACTCGGTATCAGGTGTAATCACCGAAGCTGGTATAATACTATCCTAGGTGACAATGGTTGCCCCGATAGCTGTTCCAATTTGTATATCAGCGGCGACAATATTCGCGGGAATTATTTCAATAATAACAAAAAAAATATCATTATGCAGCCAACGCAAACTACAATATTACGTAGTTAAATTCCATGTTGTGTCAACAGCGTACTCGCACTTATCCTCGATAATAGCGTCGTCACTTGAAGACACATTAATATCCGATAGTGAAATTTCAGCGATGGTACGTGTTTATGATTCCACGATGTCAAAATTAGAAAAACAACACGAATATAATAACAATAGCGACATCGCAAGAACTGCTTCAACGAATATAGAAAATACCACACCGGTGAAAACCAGCATGATCTCAGTAACCTGAACCAATCTTGAATTCAGTGTGAATTTCATCACTTCAATTCCGGTGAAGGAGATAGTACTGGCATAATTACGAGTGTATCACAGTTGTTGGTCAAATATTAGATCAGCACCTTTCGGTGGTCAGCAACCAAATAATTCCTTGGTGTTTGCGAGTAAGAATAAACCCGATGGTACACCAGACTGGAACGTTGTTTCGTTAATTCTGGGTCCTACCAAATCGAACAGATCAATAACGAATTACAACGCAGAATTAAATCCATTACTGGAAAAGAACCGAAAATCGCTGTAACAGTTCATGAGCCGAAATTATCATCTGCCATTGAGATAAACTCTCCAAGTTATGTCATAGATATCTATCAGAATTCTAACATAACCGTGTTAGGATGGCCTGAAAATCCACCTCCACCTGAACCACAAAAATCCGACTATACTTCCACGTAAGAGGATTATCACGGTTATAATATACCACTATCGCTCCCTTCCCCTGTTTTATCCCTGCTAATACACCCTCGTCCTATGTTAACATATCAGTTACCGCTAGATACTATTTTTAATATTTTAATAAAACTAGCAGACGATAATAATACAGGATATTTTACAATAAACCAAGCACCAATTATCAAGAAGTTTACAGGGATGAATAATGATTTTAATAAAATTAAAGATCATCTTATAACCGAAATGAGCAAGATTTCTCCCGAACGAAAAAGTGTCATCAGGTACACAGAAGTATGTAATAGAATTATCGCAAATATGGAAGAGTATCATTTAGGAATGGTTCAATATATATTAGGTGATGATCTCCCCCAAACGAGAATATAATTCGCAAAGAAATATAATATACGCGTAAAGGATAATCCCACATTTAAGTTTACAGACTATAATGCATCAGAACTAAAAATATCTCCCAATGATGCCATCGATGATGGTTTCAAAAGGATTCACGACGCATGGATAAAAATAACACAACAAACAACCATCGTCAACTATAATAATGACCCAGATGGTTATGGGCGATATATCGCTCCTCAAAACGTCAATATATCCTCAGTGATCGCATTGAATTTAGTATGTGATGTTATCGAAGGAAGATATCAAATAAATATCGAAAGATCAAATCAGCAGGGATATATTTTATATTCATTTGCACCAACAGCTCCTCCAGGGTTTTTAATAAATGAAGATCCAACTAATCCAGCTTATATGCGATTCGTTAACGAGAATTAATTTTAAACTCACTGACAAATCCAATAATCTGATTGATTTATGAGGTGAGGTTTTACAAATTAGTCTGTTTCTGAAATGGTAAAGAGTTTTACCACAACAATTCCTCTTCGCAGCGGCATCGGTGCCGGGTCTGTAGCGTGACAAACCGAAACCATTTTTCTTTTTTTTGTCTGCCTGAAATAGTTTCGGTTCGCTTGAATTAGTTTCGGTCTGTCCACCCTCTTTGCTGCTAAAGCGATGCTGAATACGGCCATGATATACTGCGTGCGCATGTATTAAATAAGAACATCGTGCACGATAGCCTACAAATGTCAGATAAAAGATTAAAGAAATCGGAAATGGAATTAAACTTCCAAAGAAAACAATTTAGACAGTTAATTTCATCATGGAAATGATGTGGGACAATTGTCATCTAGAAACAGACAGGCGATGATCTTAGGAAGATTCCGGAGAAAATGACAATGAATTTTAAAGCAGAGAAAAAAGAATACTGTGTACTTTATGACATTCAAAGTTTGAAATATATTGTTCGGAACAATGTGGATATAAAACTATATGCTGTTTATAGGCATAGACTATTTCAATCGTGTACGAGTTATCGCCATAACTACAACAAATGGTGCAACATAAAAACGAAACAGCAAGGCTGAAAATTACAGTTAACATAGCCAACTTATCCAATCTTCAATTTAACAGGCCATGAGTAAAGTTGTTGTTGATTATGATTTAAATGTATTTAAATGTGTAGTTGATGGTGTAAGAATGTAGAGAACCTTATGTGGGAGTGTTACATAGATTTGATTTAAATCATTTAATTTTCTTTGTCAGATTCAAATTTGACATTTTGGGTTTAAATTCGTTAGTTGGGAGAGATTTTCTAGAAATGGATGACCTATATACTTTACAAATAAACACTAGGTGTTGACCTCATTTCTGACCTGGTATCAGAGTTATAAACAAGGTTTCAAAATGATTGGTCGATTCCATGGACAAAATGGAGTAAAGTGTGTACATCTTTCTAATTTAGTGGGATCAAACGATGTTGGCGTGATTTCTTTGAACGTGAGATTGTTCTGAGAGATTTTGGAAGGTCGTGACCCGGTTCCTGTTTACGTAAAAAAAGGTGTTTAAATTATTGTGTGGGAGAGAACAGTTCAGTAGTTAGTCTGGGCTTTGGAATACAAAGATGTGTTTTATTGTTTCAGTGTAAATCATTTCTAATCGTTTGGGGCCAAGAATAATTTATTGTTTCAGTTATCTAGTAATTACTTGTGCTAATTTGAATTATTATAAAACTAAAACTGACTTCATCACGTGACATCGTCCTTATTGGATTACATCGTCAAGATTCGAACCGGGAACTATTAGGACATTTTATTATCAGGACTCTTACAATTCCACTAGTGGATTATGTTGTGAATTCTTTTTCGAATAATTTTTGGTCTTGATTCTCTAAAACCGTAAGTTTATTTATTTTCTTTTATGAAAAAAAAATTGTACTACATAAATTCTTTGTTAAATTTTACAAGCTTGTTATTTTCACTTCTTTCTATGTTGCTGCTTATCCGAGCCTAAGCACGTAAGATAGAAATTGGGAGCTATAGTCCGAGAATGAGATTAATTGGAATTTGGCTAGAATTTTTCTCAGAAAACTTTCATTTTAAATTTGAATTCTCCTAGTTTTTAAAATTTTTAAATCTTTAGTGAGACTGATAGGCTGGTATTAAAATGATATCTAAAGTAGAAATATTTCTTTCTAATCCTATCCAGGAGCAATTAGATCTTTGCAAAAAAGATGAGTTGATTCAACTTGCCAGAAAATATGATCTTTCTGAAGTCATCGTTTCTTTAACGAAACAAGATATCAAAAACATTTTGGTCCAATATTTAGTAGAAAAGGATGTTTTGGAACAAAGTGTTTTGATTTCAGTCAGTAAGTCTGCATCAGACCCTGACTTAAACCAAAGGAATTAGAATTAAAATTCAAGATGGAATAAGAGTTCAAGAAGCTGGAATTTCAGGAGCGCGAGAGACAGGAAAGGGAGAAAGAAAGATAATTACAATATGATAAAGAGGGGAAAGAAAGACAATTACAATATGATAAAGAAGAGAAAGAAAGGCAAATTGAATTACAAAAAGAGCAGATGCGGAATGATAGAGAAAGAGAGAGGGTGTGAGAGGAGAAAGAAAGACAAATTGAACTACAAAACGAGCAGATGTGGATTGATAGAGAGAGAAGGAATAATGGGAATATCAAATGAAAGAAATAGAGCTGGCAAGTGAAAATTACTATCATACTTCAAATCCAAATTTAAACTTTGATATAGCAAGGAATATTAAATTAGTGCCCCCTTTCATAGAAAAAGAATTAGACAAATACTTCAATGGTTTTGAAAAAGTTGCAGAAAATTTCAAGTGGCCAAGAGAGAATTGAACTCCATTATTACAATGTGTACTTACTGGTGAGGCTAGTGAGATTTATACTTCACTGTCCGTTCAGCAAAGTGGTGACTATGATGTGGTTAAATAATGCGTTATAAGGGGTTATGAGTTAGTCCCTGAAGCTTATCGGCAAAAAATCAGAACTTACACAAAAAATGCTGGACAAACTCATGTCAAGTTTGCTAGAGAAAAAGAGAAGTTGTTTGATGGATGGTGCTTACCCAAGAAAGTCGAAAAAGATTATCAAAAATCTCAAGCAAATTATATTAACTGAAGAGTTCAAAAGCTGTGTCCATAGTGATATTAAGTCTTATATTGATGAGCATAAGATTAAAACCTTGGAAAATGCTGCTCGAGCTGCTGACGAATATTCTTTGACACCTAAAGTTCCTTTTGTTAACACGACGTCTACTCAACAGTCTTCTGGCAGAAACGTATTTCGGCCTAATACAAGCCCTTCTAAAACTCAAACTAGCACAGCCTTCAAAGATCAAACTTCAAAGAATTTTTTATTTTAGACCCTTGTCTCTTCCGACGTTTACCTATTGCAAGAAAGAAAGACACGTTATTTTTGATTGCTACAAATTGAAAAATAGGCATCAGAATCAAGACAGACCAGTTCCAAATGCTCTTATATCTAAGAGATCAAGGTCACGGTCATCTGTTGAAAGCAATACATCTGTTGGGTCCCATAAGTCCCAGTCTGATTTTATTATGGAGAATTATCAACCATTCATATCGAAAGGTTCTATATCACTTTGTGGTTATTCAGCCAATCCCACCCCTATTAAAATTTTAAGGGACACAGGAACTTCTCAGTGTCTTTTATTATCAGGTACTTTGCCTTTTTCTGAGAGGTCTTCTTCTAATGAAAGTGTTCTTATTCAGGGGGTAGAGTGCGGCTTTGTTTATGTTCCTCTCCATTGTGTAAATTTGTCATCAGACTTAGTGTCAGGACCTGTGACAGTCGGAACTGTCTCGGTTTTACCCGTTGAGGGCATTCATTTATTGATAGGCAACGACTTAGCTGGAGACAATGTTGTGGTTCATCTACTTGTAACTGTCAAGCCTGATATGGATCCAAAAGTTGATCCAACTGAAAAAGAATTTCCTGATATATTTCAAGCTTGTGTAGTTACCAGAGCTATGGCAAAGAAAGCTCTTGAGAATGATGTTGATGAAGCCAGCATTCCTTTAGTTTACACGTGTATAGGTCAGGCTTTTGATGAGGTCACTTTTACTCCTTGTTTGGATCAATCAGAAGGTATTGATCATAAAATTCGTCTTTTAACAACTCATTCTCTTTGTTCTAATCAGGGTGATAAAGGACAGTCACTTGTCGTCGAACAGGAAAAAGATCTTGATATAGTATGTACGTTTCAAAGGGCCATAAGCGAGACTGAAGCAACTGAAGTTCTTGTCTGTTATTTCATTAAAAATGGAATTCTTATGAGAAAATGGAGACCTTCCGAGATACCTGCTGGTGATGAGTGGTCGGTAAACTATCAAATAGGAGTTCCAAAACCCTACAGGCAGGAAATACCTAATCTGGCCCATGAAACGCCTTTGGCTGGTCATTTAGGGATTAATAAAACTGATCACAAGATCTTGACTCACTTCTATTAACCAAACATCAAAAGTGAAGTTACCAAATACTGTAGATCTTGTCATACTTGTCAAATGGTAGGTAAACCCAATCAGAAGATACCTAAATCTCAGTCAGGTAACCAATACCTGTTGACCATATGTGTGCGTCAACAAGGTTTCCAGAAGCAAATCCGTTAAGGAATATAAAATCTAAAACAATATCAAAAGCTTTGACAAAGTTTTTTTTTACTCAGTATGGCCTTCCCAAATCTGTTCAGTCTGATCAAGGTTCAAACTTCATGTCTGGAATTTTCCAGCAAGTTATGTATGAGTTAGGCATTCAGCAATTCGATTATTTTGCCTATCATCCTAAGAGTCATGGGACATGAGAAAGATTCCATCAGATTTTGAAAAATATGATTATATCATATTGTTTTGATACGAATAAAGATTGGGATGAAGGCATTCATTTACTAGTGTTTGCTGCTAGAGAATCAGTTCAAGAATCTTTAGGCTTCAGTCCTTTTGAACGTGTTTTTGGACACCTTGTGCGTGGACCGTTGAAGTTATTGAAAGATAAACTTCTTTGTAATAAAGATACTGTGATCAATCTTCTTGATTATGCTTCTGATTTTAGATACAAGTTGTCAAAGGCTTGTGAGGTCGCAAAAGCAAATCTACACTCTGCTCAATCTAAAATGAAATCAAGATATGATAAAAAAATGAAGGAAAGGAGTTTTCAGCCTGGTGATAGAGTCATGGTTCTCTTACCAATGCCACAAAATACTCTTCAGGCCAAATATTATGGTCCCTAAACAATTGACAGGAAAATTAATGACTTAAAGTACATCTTTAATACTCCTGGGAGGCGTAAACAAAAACATCTCTGCCATATAAACATACTAAAAGAGTATATTGAAGGAGATAGCCATGTTAAACATAAAATTAATTTAGTTGTACCTGTCCCAATCAGTGAAGGAATATCATCAGATTCTACTGATATTGAAATGATGACTGATACTGAAATGACAAATCTCTAATTCAGAAATTATGAAAGATCTATTCCAGAAACATTCCCATTTACAAGCTCAAAAAAGAAATGAACTGAAAAAATATTATTTGAATATGAACACTTATTTCCAGATATTCCTACAAAGACAAACAAAATTTTTCATGACGTTGAAATTGAAAATTCTAAACCTGTTAAACAACATTCATACAGGAATAATACACTCAAACAGGAATACTTAAAAAGGAAATTCAATATTTTGCTGGAGAATGATTGTATCGAGCCCAGTAAAAGTGATTTGAGTTCACCATGCATACTTGTTCGAAAACGAGATAAAACTTTCCGTACGTGCACTGACTAAAGGAAGGTGATCAGTGTGACAAAAAGATTCATTCCCATTGCCAAGAATAGACTATTGTATTGATAAAATTGGGAATGCCAAGTGTGTGATCAAATTTGATCAAATTTGAACTTCTGAAAGGATTTTGGCAGATTCCTCTAACGGAAAGAGCAAAGGAAATCTCGGTATTTGTGACTCCAGATGGACTCTACCATTATATAGTGATGCCTTTCGGGATGAAAGGGTCACCAAGTACATTTCAACGTCTCATGAATATGATCACCACTGGTCTAGAAACTTGGGATGCCTATATAAATGACGTCATCATCTACAACGACACCTGGATAGAACATCTAGCAACAATTCGAAAATTCTTTGAAAGACTCACTGATGCATGTTTGACAATTTATCTAAAAGTGAGTTCTGCCGTGCTAATGTGACTTTACGTTAAACCAATAGAGGCTAAGGTTTAGGCTATTTCTAAATACCCTGAGCCTGAAAATATAAAACAACTGATACGGTTTTTAGATGTGGCTGGATACTATCGTAAATTTTGTTCAAGTTTGTCCATAATTGCAGAACCCCTGACAAATTTGTTGAAAAAAAGAACATGTTCATTTGGACTGAAAATTGTGGCTTTTGATAAATTGAAAGCCATACTTGAAATAGCACCAGTTCTTGCAGCTCCAACTTTTAGTCAAACCTTTCAAATTATGCAAGTGATGTTGGGGTTGGAGCAGTTTCAAGCAGTTTTTAGTGACCACAAACCCCTTACTTTCATCGGGAAGATGAAAAACAAAATCAAAGGTTATTAAGGTTGAGTTTCTTATTACAGGAATATAATCTTGACATCCGGCACATCAAGGAAAAATATAATTTAATTGCACACGCTCTTTCCCGTATACAGCAATATATTATATACATGAGTTATTTTAACCTCAGGTATAACTTGGTATGTGGTAAAAAGAAAGTTTTATCATTTAAACATTTCTTTCTATTTTATCGGGGAAGGTGATAAGTATATTTGATTAAATCATTTAATTTTGTTTGTCAGATTCAAATTTGACATTTTGGGTTTAAAATTCTCAAGTTGGGAGAGATTTTCTAGAAATGGATGACCTATATACTTTACAATTAATCACCAGGAGTTGAATTCATTTCTGACCTGGTATCAGAGTTGTAAAAAAGATTTTAAAATGATTGATTGATTCCAAGGACAAATGATTGGTTGATTCAAAGAACAAAATGGAGTAAAGTATAAACATCTTTCTAATTTAGTTGGGTCATACGATTTTTGCGTGATTTCTTGAACTTGAGATTGTTCTGATAGATACTTGGAGGTCGTGACCCCTTTCCTGTTTACGTAAAAACAGGTATTTAAATTATTGTTTGGGAGAGAACAGTTCAGTAGTTAGTCCGGACTTTGGAATACAAAGATGTGTTTTATTGTTTCAGTGTAAATAATTTTAATTCATTTGGGATCAAGAGAAATGTATAGTGTTTTTTATCTAGACATTGCTTGTGCTCATTTGGATTATTATAAAACTAAAACTGACTTCATCACGTAACATCGTCGTCCATATTGGATTACATCGTCAAGATTAAAACCGAGAACTATTAGGACATTTTATTATCAGGACTCTTACAATTCGACTAGTGGATTATATTGTGAATTATTATTGGATTAAATTTTGGACTTGATTCTCTAAAACTGTAAGTTTATTTATTTTCTTTTATGAAATTATTTGTACTCAATAAATTGTTTGTTAAATTTTATAAGCTTGTTTTTTTCACTTCTTTCTATGTTGCTGCTTATTCGAGCCTAAGCACGTAACAGGGATGAAGCTGGAAATATAGACATGACAGAGATATCTAGTCGAAAATGGAACATTGTGATGAGAAAGCTAAGATAAGCAATGTCGCAAGGAAAAGGGGTTATTTTACCAAACTTAACTCCTCTGAAAACTGTGATAGTCGTTCTGCTTTCAGAATCGTAACGGATTTTACAAAATGACACAAACATTAAATTAATAGCAAAGATCGGATTTGTAAATTTGATTGCTGGAGATAAATCGGTGAACGTGGTCATTATCGTTGATCATATACTAGACAAATGAGACAAATGAGCTGTTGGATAGTAAACTTCTTAGCTAGCACACCACGAATCATCTGTTTCCTACAGATATTTTACACAATGATGTTTAGCATATAATACACATATAGCGTTCATTGCAAATAGGTACTAGATAGTTAACTCCACCAGTCTACAATCAAACCAAGGCAATGGGCTACTCTCAAATATCTGGCATAACCTTTTTTCTCATTTACACTAACTCCCAAATTAAGAATCTCATCATATAGTAAAATGCATACATGAGTCTGCTGAAGAAATAATATATTGATGAAATATAGGTAAACCTTATTCATGTTTCATATAGTTATTAAATTCCCGATGTTTAGGTTATGTGTGGATCTGATAAAAATGAAAATATATATTTTGAATGTTCCTGTATGCTTTATAAACATGCATTATGAATCAAACAAATACATCACATACCTATTTTCGTAGACTAGCAAAAGCCTGCGTTCTTCGCAGGCACTCCCTCCACAATGCGATAATATAGGCCATACCCTATCCTGAAATATATTGTTATCTGTTTGTGCTACTTCGTGTATAACCGACTGATAAGAACAGATAGCTTATTACATTGAATTGTTGTCATGGCTGCCACAGTAAGACCTTGAAAGATTACTAATCTTGAATTACTAGCTGATGTGGTGTATGAGTTTGCTTTGTCTAAGATGTCTAGCAATGAGTTATTTCATCAATAGTGAACCTTTCTTCTTTACTTTAAAATTAGGAGTTAATTTTTTGCAGAAATAAATAGGCAATGCATAAATAGCTTTGAACGTTGTTATTTGTAATTTTTGGTTGAGATTCAGAATTGGCTTACAAGATAAAGTAGTGGGAAGATTGAAGCTGATGTAGCGATTTAAAACGGCTTGTATTAACTGACATACTTCAGACGAGAATTTATGAGATAAGTTGTATTTGTGCGTCAGAAATTAATGAACGAGATAAAATCTTCGATCATTAGCGATCTAATCTTCAGATACTGCCCCACAAAGATATTGTCCAAATCCATATATTTTTAGCTGCTTTGGTAGGATATCGAATCGTTCCGGGTGTTCCTTTCCATAGCATTCGTAATAAATAGTTACGTTCTTTACGCGGCTTATATCGGTCAAGGTGCAACAGGCCACTCACTTACCGGCTTTGCTGGACTGGACATTTTACCAAATGAAGTGTATATCTTATCTTTGTCCAAACTGAAATACATTCATTTGGACAAACTTGCCATTTGACTTGTATCAAACTCGACAGGTATTGACTTGCCATTTGGATCCCATCGGTGATTTCGTGGTTAGAGCGTTCGCGTCGGATGCGAGTGGACACGTGCTGAAACTCCGGACGAGTCATGCCAAAGACTTATACGAACGGTTCTAGAAAGCCGCCTTGGTTGGCGCTTAGCATTAAGAGGTTAATGGTCGGCCTGGTGTCAATATAATGAGACTCAGCGGGACATCATGCTACGTTAAAATACCAAAACATACACAGACACGCGCACATACTCGCAAACACACACTGATACTTGCAAACACACACATATACAAGCACACACATACTTGTTATTTGAATGGTATCAAACACCTCAGGTACTAAAACAAATTGTTTATTCATATCGATAACATCAACCGTTTAAATTTATCTACAGGATATAACCGACTCTACCCAATGTTGTAGATGGTGTTGATAGAGAAATGTAAACCACAGTATATTACAAAATGAGTCCTAAATGTTTACAAACATAAGTCAGACTCGCATGTACGTTTAAGTGCATCATGAGCCACACAAAATGGTAGATCTAAATTCATCATTATTTTCCTTCCATCCTCTCTTTCGTTACATCAAGTATTCATTTATATGTCTAGAAAAAGAAAAACAAGACCGTCTTGCTGGTAAAATCCAGGTCGTGGTGGTCGTGAGTAACACGACACGTTTAATCAGTGTAAAGGCGTTGTTTATAAGTATGGCATGTATACTCACAATATTCATGAGCGCTTTATCGCATAACAATGCACACACGCTTAAATGCAAGTATAGGACCCCTCCTTATTTCACTGCCGGAGAAACCATTATTCAGGTCATGGGGGGAATACAAACAGGGTACTTAATATCTATTTATTCAATTAGATATTTCAAAAACTTCAATGTTAGGTATTTGATAACAAAATATTTACTTTATATTTTTGTAGGTGTGTGGTTTGGATTTTTAACGTGACTTTAACAATAATTTTTGTATCCTCTATTTGATTTCCTACTGACAAATAGCAGATAGACACTTTGGTGTGGCTCCATATTATTGGGTGCAGACCATGGAGATCTCCTTCTTTAGCTGCACGGACTCAGATCACCATTAATTTTCTTATACAGTATGAACATTTGTGTCTTAGTACTAAACATTCCATTGTGTCCAAAACCCAATCAATCATATATTAATCTAAAATACCCTCAAAGATGAACTCAATGTAAAGTTCTTGTCATAGGTAATCGAATATTTTTTAGAGACTGGACTGCAAACAAGGAACTGTGCAAAGGGTCACAGATTTCATTTCCGAATCAACATTAAAACCACATTACTCATTGTGCACTGTTGCGGAATACACAGAAATAACGATACCGACATGTTAATATTCCGACTAATAAACAATGACTTGTAAATCATGACTTAGTGACTTGTAAATCAATATGCATAATACCTAAATACCAACAAAATGAGAGTGAAAATAATGTCCAATAATAGACAGGGTCTACATTCGCAGTAACTAGACCGGAAGTAATAATTGTGACCTGAGTCCATGAGACTGGAAAAATACTCATAACAACACTTTTTCATTTAGCCAGAGTTTATTTCGCTATATTATGACTATATCTTAACATCAGTAATAGAAAGGACGTGCAGCCAACAACGCAAGAAAAATGAACAAGTTATTCCATGAAACTACCAAATTCAAATTTAAGAAAACACTTACAGTATTGTGTATCAAACCCCAAATAATCCTAAATGCTCTATCCATAGTCCAAATGGAGGAGTTGTTCCGTGTGCATCCCAATAGTGCCAAATGTTCTAAAGTTCCGAATTAATTATTATATTTCTGAATGTCATGAATGTCACAATGGGGTAATATTGTGTTTTTAAATGAGTCTTCAATGCTCAAATTTAGTAGTGTGCGTAAATCTAAGTGGAGAAATACCATTTTGTAACTCCAAGGAATATTTAAATAATTCATGAGCACTTTTATAGTTTAAAAGAATGATGATGATAATAATTCGTCTCGAATTATATATTATCAAGATGACAAATGATCTGATAGACCTGTCAAAAAAATTCAATACATACTTGTCTGTAAAATGTCTGTTTAATAAAGTCGCAATAGAATGTTCTGGAATTACCTAGATGCGGGTCATTTTTAATTGCAAACTTTCACTATATTGTTTTTAGAATATTCTGAACTCATAAAGATATATCAAAATTTCTTCTACAATCTATAATCATGGACAAAAGTTTTGGTATATAAACATGTTGACCATAAATGAAGATTTGACCAAACTACAATCTATAGTCATGGACAAAAGTTTTGGTATATAAACATGTTGACCATAAATGAAGATTTGACCAAACTACAATCTATAATCATGGACAAAAGTTTTGGTATATAAACATGTTGACCATAAATGAAGATTTGACCAAACTACAATCTATAATCATGGACAAAACGTGCGCACACAATATAGATGTATAACATATAGAAATAAATGGGAAGCTTAACATGATAGTTCAAGTTTACCATAATGAATTATTTGTAAATTAAACGTATTATTAATAGATAAATATGAGCTGGAAGAGAATGCCGGCCCTTCCAAGAGGTCACAATGACAAAGGCGGTTCGTCCAAGACCTCATTGACAACTCATTAACCAGACTGGTTTGTGCAAGAGGACTAATTGACAATGCACATTATTTTAGATATGTAAACAGCACTTTGTCATTGACAGTAGTCTAACTTCACTAATGTGAAAACATTTCAAGGTATACTTAACTAGTGAACCATTGTCAAACTGTTAAACGTTGAGCATTATTTACTCTACAGCGAGTAAAGGTCAACAAAATTGTCACAAAATCGAGAAAACTTAATATGTACACTATTCAGGATAGTCTGAAAATGGGAGTTGGATTAATTTCGTTGTCATTTTCCGCTATTATCTTACGTTAACATTGGCATCTTTCATATCTCTCACCGCTATCGAACGGACCCTAGTTAAAATTCAATTCGCTGACCACGACATATTGTACTGCGAACTTATGCTACAATGTTTTGCATTATATATATATATATATATATATATATATATATATATATATATATATATATATATATATATATATATATATATATACATACATACATACATACATACATACATACATACATACATACATGTATCGGTAATTGTTTAATTATGATGGAAGCATCTACGTGAGGGTAGTGCTTTGTAAATATCTATTTCATTGAGATTATAATCACGTTGCCTATCCTAAGCTGTAATACACGACGTTCGTACTACTTACGTGTCAATCAGTATAAATTCCAACTGGCTCAGATGAATCCCTTGCGTGCCAAACGACAGACTAGAAAGTTCGAAGTTGTTTCAAAGCAAATGTTGTATCAATGGAGTACCTGCCACAGTTCTTGCAATTGACAGCCACTTGCATCGTCTAATTGACCTTCATTTGTATGGACCAACAGCCTAAACTTCGACTCACATTTAGTCGTCTTTTAATAAACGATTTTTTTTTAAAATGCCACTTCAGAAGTATCGCACACGTACTGACTAGCCCACTGATCAATTCAAAAAGTAAATAAGATAGCTCGTACTTGAAGATAACTGGATTTAATAGGTCATGCTAGCGCACCACCCTCTACATTAGGCAATGTGAAACTAAGCCATTGTGAATTACTACTCCTTGACTTTTGTATAAGGCCCAGTGTAACAGCAAGTTTATAGTTTTAGAATAAAGATTATAGGTTATCAATTGCTGATAACACCTACACCAGCAACGAAGTGGTTTCCACATTGGCAGTTATACATTTTGCCGAATATGTAATCATGACAAAAAATATCCAATTTGCGTTGAGAAATAGGCACGCCAGAATTCTTCATTTCATAGTAAAATCAAGGAATCTGTATTTCTCTTACAGATATTGAAATACAAGCATAATGACAACAATCGGTTATATGAACGTACTTGTGATTGTGTACGTGTAAGTATGTCCCTTATCCTTGAATAAAGTTCACTAGTACTGGAACAAATTATCATATTTTTCATTAATCGTCAACCATCTATATGTTATATATATTTAACTAAGTCGCAGACATGTAAATACTCAAGTTATGTTGGCTGATTTATTTGCAGCCCATGTTACGCATTTGATCTCCAATGCTAATCTGTGACAGGCAGTCACCAACAAGTCAACGCATTTCCAAGCCTAACTTAAAGTAAATATAAACCACATTAGAGATTTAGTGTATGTGTGAACTCACAATTGCTTTGGATGTGATAAATAGGCTCATGCCTTCCATCTTAAAAATTAGGGAGGTGAACAATACAAAAATATCCATAGAAACCCAAGGTGTATTGACACAGAGATAAATATAACCTACATGAAAGACGTCAACATTGATGTGTTTACTTTTTACAATCATATAAATATGTACCATACGAAAGACATCTACCTTATGTATTATTAACTAGCATGCACCCATCTCAATATATCATAAGAGAAAGACATCCACCTTAAATAGTATTAACTATTTTACAAGGAAATAAATATATCCTACACGAAAGACATCTACTATGACGTGGTCTGGATAGGTGAAGTTATCGTTATCTCGGAAATAATCGACCACCGATCCAGTTTTCAATAACATTAATAACATTAGAGTATGTAATAACAGAGAAATGAGCAGAGACAGAGAATATAATATCATGATTTTCTGTGTGTAACATGCAACAAATCAGACAATTACATGAAAACAAATTACTTGTGATTGATTCACTTTCTCTCGCAAAAAAATAGGATTACAAAAATTCTTTAAAACGTTCTGTTGCTGAAGAACAAATTTCATCGTATGATCAAGACAGAGATCGAATTAGGATTGCTTCTAGTCTTTGCCAAATGACTGATGCTGATTGGCTCACAAACATTCCCACGCACGCATGCACAACATGCATGTATACATACATTCATAAATACATACATGCAAACGTACATACATACGTACATACATATAATCATTCATATTAAAAACATCCATATGAATGTACACACATACACATTACAAAATAAATTAAGGCAATGTTTGATTCTAGGCGTGCAGAACGTTGGGTCTGATTATCTCATTAAGTGCATCTATATAATGGTTTGAATGTGCCAAACTACCGATGTTCTTTATAGTCAATGGCAGCAACACTTGTGATATACATTGAATGGAAAATCATCATTTGACCATTACTTATATAAACAGGTAAACCACAGGTCATCATTTGAAAATGCTATTGACAAAACAATCCTAAAGTAAATCGTAGTACATGCAACCCATATTTACCAAGTACATGACAATACAACCTATCACTGTCTGGTGTAATAAAATGAACGACGGCAATAGTTTACAACACAATGAGTTCTTGTTGTTGTAGAGTTTAACGCCTCTTTTCAGCACACAATAGGCTATATATGGCGGCCAGTATTAATGGTGGAGGAAGAACCCAGACCCCACCCCCAGGGATGAACCACCGACCCACGAGAAGCTACTGGCATACATACATACATACATAGTACGTATGTGTATTTATGTATGTATGTATGTATGTATGTATGAGCAGCAGAGGGGGCGAGCCGGACAACATTTTTAAACAAGTTTTCACTGAAATCAGGCTTACAACACTGAAATCAGGCCAAATGTGTGTGTGAATCTGATATCGTTTTCAATGGTATAGGCAAAAAAAAATCAATGAAATAATATGAAAAATCAATGAAATCCTCCATCGATTTTCAACCGAATATTTTTTTTGGGGAAAAGGGATTGCAACGTCGTTGTCGCTCACCTCCTCTGCTGCTATGGGTTCATTTTTTTTAGGATGAAATTGTAAAACAATTTACAATGGTGGGTTCTGTGATGTTGACGATTTAACCTGTTTCTCACGGAAAGTCTTTAAAAACTCTTCTGGAGTCGGTATTGGTTTATTTTTTCGTTTGAGATATTCTATTGCAGAACGATATTGTGGACAACCACACGCTATACAAATTTGATATTTTCCCCGTACACCTTTCCCACAACCAAGACAGGGTTTTGGCCCCTCGGGACACCCTTGTTTTGCAGTACAATTATGTACTCCACAGAATTCTCCGTAGGAATTTTTTCCGCATCGCTGTGTAGATCCTAAAAACAACCACGAGCATTTATTCACCGCCAGTGCTGGATTCACCATTATTATTAATTGTTAATCAACATTCAATTAGACGTTACACAGTATATAGAGTAATGATTAGTGATTACTCTGATAACGATGATGAATTTTTTCAATGTCCTGAAAATCATCATGATCTTCAAGAATATTACAAAAGGAGTTTAGGACCATCATGGAGTGTTTCTAGTAAAAAATCCGCCATTGAATTACTCACCGAGGATAGTTATTTGCTCCGTGGTGTAATAATTCAACAACGGGAAAATTTTTATGTTTTTGTGAATGATCCGGACATCACAGATTTTCAAGGGTGTTCTGCGGTGAATGAAATAATTCCGAAACAACGATTGAGATATCCCACTATCGACATTGATTCTAAAAACCCATCGTTGGAGGAGTTGTTATTGTATTTCAACGACTTAGTTGACTCTGTCAATGATGTTTTGGTATTTGAAACCAGTGGTGGGTATCACATTTTATTAAAAACGATTCCGATCGATTTTGATGATCATCGAGAATTATTAAAAAAAATTGCCGCAGACAGACCAACATGGAATGTTGACATTCAAGCTGGACTTCATAGTATAAAACTACCCGGGACAAGATCGGCAAAACCAAACAGTATTGATAAACGATTAATTTATCCGGAAAATCTGAAAGATTTTTATGGATTTACTAGCAATTTATTGTCCTGTCCTGTTGCTGTACAACCATGCTACGAAAAACGCACTGACAGCGATGATAATCTCACTAGTGATAAAATCACCAATGATGATAATCTCACCAGTGAACACATTTATCAGATTTCAATAGCGCTAACTGGTCAACCAGATCAAATCACTGGAATTACAAATCAAACCAGTAATATGATTTCGCTAGGAAGGGTTTCGGGTTCGTTTTGTAATATTTGCCAACGGCGACATGGATACAATGAGATTGGTGGATACAATGAGGGTAAAGCCATCGATGCATTTGTTGTAGTTTATTCAGATCGATTTATGATCGGTTGTTTCCGTACCACAAAAAATAAAATCACAATTGACAGAACTGATGCTAGTATTTCCAATGATTACGAAAAATACCTAAAATCGTATCATTATCGTCGTGAAGATCACAGTGGAGAATTTCCCCTAAGGATTCCAGATTATATTTACTGTGAGCCTCCCGTTCATGAAAACGGTCAAGGATGTAAAATCATCCTCAACGATGACTATATGGATGGTTCTGCTTGTGGGATGGGAAAATCAAAATCAGCATGGGAATCAATACGAGATGATCAATCTGTGCTCTATTTGTCATACAGAAAGACGTTTACCAGAAAGACCACCATCGACTATAATCTCGAATCGTATGAACAAATTCATGGAGAAATTGTTTTTGATACAAGAACTCATCGAAGGGTTATTTCGCAGATTGAATCGATTGTACGAGTGAAGGGAATTCCTGATGTGTTATTGTTAGATGAATGGCATGGCATTCTTCGTCAAATAATTTCATCGGGTCGTGGAAAACAGATTTGGGAGACACTCACATGGTTGATTTCATCAGCAAAACGGGTTATTGTACTTGATGCAGATGCCAACAATGATGATCTAGAATTGTTTAGAAAATACTTAAATCGTCCGGACATGAAATTCATTATTAATGAGTATCAACCCGATCATGGAAAGAAGTTTATTGTGGAACCGTCCCATCATGACAACTACGTTAAATTATTAGACACACTGCAACAAGGAAATCGTGCCGTAGTTTTCACACAGAACAAACGACACGGAAATTATTCTGTAGAAGCCCTTGCTAAACTATTACAGCATTTAGGATACCGAGTGAAGTATTATCACGCTGATACGGATTCTGATGAAAAACAAAGAGACTTTGCTGATCCCGTTGAAGCGTTTAACAACATCAAATGTAGTGATTTATAATTGTACCGTTGAAGCAGGAATATCAATCGTGGATGAACGATTTAAGTACTTGGCGGTGTTTTCTGAACAATTAGGGTCGGTAGAAGCCACAAAACAAGCAATTCATCGGTTTAGGAACATTAATGATATTCATTATTCGGCTACTAAACGATCTTCACACACACTGCCACTCACACGTGATGACATTATTTCTGCCATTGAATCTCATGAAAGAAATTTATCCTCTACGGAATTGTTGTTCAGAACCCCAAATCTCAATGATGTGAATTCCAGTTACGGGTATGCATTTATCAGCGCCATTATTGACGAAAATAATTCGAAGTGTTATTTTACGGGACGACTTGTTACAATGATGAAGAGAACGGGATATGAGGTCACGTGGGAATTACCTGATGAGTATTCATTATGGTGTGAGAAAAATAAAACCAACAAAATTGATACCGCGGCCATTCACAATAATCCCGTCGTAGATGATTTTTTGAAATCTACCATCGGTGAAAGAATTGCTAATGCGGGAAATATTGACAGTGAACAACAAAAATACCATCGATATGACCCTGATGAACGATTAGAACCCTACGCAAAGAAATTGATGTATCTCAATCATGTATTTCAGACCGATGTGGGAAAATTGGACACAAATCAAATAGAACAACTTGATAAAAACGTATCACGGTTACAACGATACCAGCGAGTTCTTGTTGATAAATTTAATCAAGGAAATGCTATGACAACTACACCATGCCGATCTGATAAAATCAATCCCCGGCAACAACTCGAAATTGTTAGAAGTGTCCTTGAAGTATTAAAACTCCCTGATGTGGTTCCAGATCAGTTAGATATGAAAAATGTTTCAGTGAACCGTATTGAATTAATCAAGAATATCAATCACATGTTAAAAAACCCGGACCAACTCGATAAATACCAAGCGTTATTAAAACACTTCCATGAGATATTTCCAAACGAAAGATTACAAACAACTACTATGACGCTGAAAAATATCATCGAAAAAATTAAATTGATTTACAAAGGGTTCGGTGGAAGATTACAATCGGATGATAAAAAACACACTGATCGATCCGATTACACGTTACTTTATCCTGAATGGCCCAAATCTGACTTTATAGATGATTCGATATGGATTAATGAAACCGTTGATGATGTAGGGTTTGCTGGAAAAGATGTAACTGCAACGGATACACACACTACGATGTGTGCTCATACCAGAAATATGAGCAACTAGAAGAACAAACCCGAAGAAAACTAAACGGAAAATTGTAGTTTATCATCAAGACCAAGTCGATTTATTTCTTGCTTGATGACTCTGTCATTAGGTTCCATTTTGTTAAGCCGTTTATGTTGTAATCGCTGCCTTGCCTTTTCAGATCGGTTCTCAAGCATTTTCCCCCTCCTGGTGATTTTTGTACCATTCGAAATTTTTCATTGTGGAATTTCACTTTCACAGATGATTTTGGATTTATTGATAGTTGCCCTTGAATAATTTCTGGTAAACGGTCTATATCGCATTTCAGATAGACCATTATTAATAGATAAATTATGTTTTTAATAGATAAATTATTGATGATTAATCAGAAGTGTTATTTTTTCAATTGGGAACATGTGTTGATTTCTTTGACGGTATTTCTGTTGTAGACGAATACGTGCTGCAGAATTTCTGTTTTCATGGATATGACAAATGTGAGTAACACCATCAGGGCATTTCTCCGTAATTATCCTTCTACCAGAACTAGTGATTTTATCACGAATGGTCACTGTGGGATAAGCGCGTCTATAATCGTTTAATGCGTTTTCAAACAACGACATTATATTATAGCGGGTATTTAATTAAACGTTAAAATGATATCAGAATAATGTGTACTATCGAAGATATGTCCGCGTTGAAAATCATTCACCCGGGATATTTTCGGGATAAATTAATTCATGATGAATCAAAGCAGGATAAATACTTTCTGCTTCCACTGGATTTAATGATGACCTTTACACTTCGCAGTGATAAAATCACTGGTGACGAAATAGTCCCAATCATTGACAACAAGCAATCCAATCTTACAGCGTTTTCACTAGTAAAAATAGTTGAAGAATTCCAAAAAGAATTTAACCGCCGGATCAATATCGTAGAATCGTCAAAAACCGTCAATCAATTTGACAGGGAAATATTAAAAATCGTCAAACAATCTCCCGATAAAATAAATTACCATGTCTCAGTGTTTCTTGATTTTGGGGATAATTTCGTATTAGTAAATTTGTATAAGGCATCGATGAGGTTCCCATAGTGTTGGAAGTGGAAACAACGACATATTTAATTAAACACTAAATTGATATCAGAATAATGTGTACCAATGAGGATATTATCGCGTTGAATATCATTCGCAAGGATCCCTTCTATTTCTACAACAAAATGATTATTGACCCTGATGATTCCACCGCACATTATTTACTTCCATTATATCGTAATATGACATTTGTATTACGAGACAATGAAATTCTCCCAATACTCGAAAAGGAATCGCCGAATCTAACAATGCATTCATTGATAGAAATCATGATGAATTTTCGCAAGGAATTTAAACGACGAGTTCAACTGTTATTGTTACCACGTAACATCGTAGAACACTTATTGAACAGACCACTCACTGACGAAGAAATCGAAGGTGCCAAAATAGTAACAACGATTAAAAATAACCCATCGATGATAAAATATCATGGAGAATTATGCAACGCTGAAATAAGGTCACCCAACTGGACAATCAAGGGGAAGTTGTATGTAAATCCCCATTGACATGTCAGATGATTTTAACACCAGTGACAAAGTCATCGTGGAAGCGTTTAACGGCTCTATCAATGATGGGGAAAGTATCATAATTGTATATAAAATAAATAATACTGATAGTTTCCCCACTTTTCCATTTGATCAATCCGACATATCATATCGGGAAAACCATCCATTAACAGTCCAAATATGAAATCTTAACATCGTAGTGTGTGTATCCGTTGCAGTTACATCTTTTCCAGCAAACCCTACATCATCAACGGTTTCATTAATCCATATCGAATCATCTATAAAGTCAGATTTGGGCCATTCAGGATAAAATAACGTGTAATCGGATCGATCAGTGTGTTTTTTATCATCCGATTGTAATCTTCCACCGAACCCTTTGTAAATCAATTTAATTTTTTCGATGATATTTTTCAGCGTCATAGTAGTTGTTTGTAATCTTTCGTTTGGAAATATCTCATGGAAGTGTTTTAATAACGCTTGGTATTTATCGAGTTGGTCCGGGTTTTTTAACATGTGATTGATATTCTTGATTAATTCAATACGGTTCACTGAAACATTTTTCATATCTAACTGATCTGGAACCACATCAGGGAGTTTTAATACTTCAAGGACACTTCTAACAATTTCGAGTTGTTGCCGGGGATTGATTTTATCAGATCGGCATGGTGTAGTTGTCATAGCATTTCCTTGATTAAATTTATCAACAAGAACTCGCTGGTATCGTTGTAACCGTGATACGTTTTTATCAAGTTGTTCTATTTGATTTGTGTCCAATTTTCCCACATCGGTCTGAAATACATGATTGAGATACATCAATTTCTTTGCGTAGGGTTCTAATCGTTCATCAGGGTCATATCGATGGTATTTTTGTTGTTCACTGTCAATATTTCCCGCATTAGCAATTCTTTCACCGATGGTAGATTTCAAAAAATCATCTACGACGGGATTATTGTGAATGGCCGCGGTATCAATTTTGTTGGTTTTATTTTTCTCACACCATAATGAATACTCATCAGGTAATTCCCACGTGACCTCATATCCCGTTCTCTTCATCATTGTAACAAGTCGTCCCGTAAAATAACACTTCGAATTATTTTCGTCAATAATGGCGCTGATAAATGCATACCCGTAACTGGAATTCACATCATTGAGATTTGGGGTTCTGAACAACAATTCCGTAGAGGATAAATTTCTTTCATGAGATTCAATGGCAGAAATAATGTCATCACGTGTGAGTGGCAGTGTGTATGAAGATCGTTTAGTAGCCGAATAATGAATATCATTAATGTTCCTAAACCGATGAATTGCTTGTTTTGTGGCTTCTACCGACCCTAATTGTTCAGAAAACACCGCCAAGTACTTAAATCGTTCATCCACGATTGATATTCCTGCTTCAACGGTACAATTATAAATCACTACATTTGATGTTGTTAAACGCTTCAACGGGATCAGCAAAGTCTCTTTGTTTTTCATCAGAATCCGTATCAGTGTGATAATACTTCACTCGGTATCCTAAATGCTGTAATAGTTTAGCAAGGGCTTCTACAGAATAATTTCCGTGTCGTTTGTTCTGTGTGAAAACTACGGCACGATTTCCTTGTTGCAGTGTGTCTAATAATTTAACGTAGTTGTCATGATGGGACGGTTCCACAATAAACTTCTTTCCATGATCGGGTTGATACTCATTAATAATGAATTTCATGTCCGGACGATTTAAGTATTTTCTAAACAATTCTAGATCATCATTGTTGGCATCTGCATCAAGTACAATAACCCGTTTTGCTGATGAAATCAACCATGTGAGTGTCTCCCAAATCTGTTTTCCACGACCCGATGAAATTATTTGACGAAGAATGCCATGCCATTCATCTAACAATAACACATCAGGAATTCCCTTCACTCGTACAATCGATTCAATCTGCGAAATAACCCTTCGATGAGTTCTTGTATCAAAAACAATTTCTCCATGAATTTGTTCATACGATTCGAGATTATAGTCGATGGTGGTCTTTCTGGTAAACGTCTTTCTGTATGACAAATAGAGCACAGATTGATCATCTCGTATTGATTCCCATGCTGATTTTGATTTTCCCATCCCACAAGCAGAACCATCCATATAGTCATCGTTGAGGATGATTTTACATCCTTGACCGTTTTCATGAACGGGAGGCTCACAGTAAATATAATCTGGAATCCTTAGGGGAAATTCTCCACTGTGATCTTCACGACGATAATGATACGATTTTAGGTATTTTTCGTAATCATTGGAAATACTAGCATCAGTTCTGTCAATTGTGATTTTATTTTTTGTGGTACGGAAACAACCGATCATAAATCGATCTGAATAAACTACAACAAATGCATCGATGGCTTTACCCTCATTGTATCCACCAATCTCATTGTATCCATGTTGCCGTTGGCAAATATTACAAAACGAACCCGAAACCCTTCCTAGCGAAATCATATTACTGGTTTGATTTGTAATTCCAGTGATTTGATCTGGTTGACCAGTTAGCGCTATTGAAATCTGATAAATGTGTTCACTGGTGAGATTATCATCATTGGTGATTTTATCACTAGTGAGATTATCATCGCTGTCAGTGCGTTTTTCGTAGCATGGTTGTACAGCAGCAGGACAGGACAATAAATTGCTAGTAAATCCATAAAAATCTTTCAGATTTTCCGGATAAATTAATCGTTTATCAATACTGTTTGGTTTTGCCGATCTTGTCCCGGGTAGTTTTATACTATGAAGTCCAGCTTGAATGTCAACATTCCATGTTGGTCTGTCTGCGGCAATTTTTTTTAATAATTCTCGATGATCATCAAAATCGATCGGAATCGTTTTTAATAAAATGTGATACCCACCACTGGTTTCAAAAACCAAAACATCATTGACAGAGTCAACTAAGTCGTTGAAATACAATAACAACTCCTCCAACGATGGGTTTTTAGAATCAATGTCGATAGTGGGATATCTCAATCGTTGTTTCGGAATTATTTCATTCACCGCAGAACACCCTTGAAAATCTGTGATGTCCGGATCATTCACAAAAACATAAAAATTTTCCCGTTGTTGAATTATTACACCACGGAGCAAATAACTATCCTCGGTGAGTAATTCAATGGCGGATTTTTTACTAGAAACACTCCATGATGGTCCTAAACTCCTTTTGTAATATTCTTGAAGATCATGATGATTTTCAGGACATTGAAAAAATTCATCATCGTTATCAGAGTAATCACTAATCGTTACTCTATATACTGTGTAACGTCTAATTGAATGTTGATTAACAATTAATAATAATGGTGAATCCAGCACTGGCGGTGAATAAATGCTCGTGGTTGTTTTTAGGATCTACACAGCGATGCGGAAAAAATTCCTACGGAGAATTCTGTGGAGTACATAATTGTACTGCAAAACAAGGGTGTCCCGAGGGGCCAAAACCCTGTCTTGGTTGTGGGAAAGGTGTACGGGGAAAATATCAAATTTGTATAGCGTGTGGTTGTCCACAATATCGTTCTGCAATAGAATATCTCAAACGAAAAAATAAACCAATACCGACTCCGGAAGAGTTTTTAAAAACTTTCCATGAAAAACAGGTTAAATCGTCAACCTCACAGAACCCACCATTGTAAATTGTTTTACAATTTCATCCTAAAAAAAATGAACCCATAGCAGCAGAGGGGGTGAGCGACAACGACGTTGCAATCCCTTTTCCCAAAAAAAAATATTCGGTTGAAAATCGATGGAGGATTTCATTGATTTTTCATTATTATTTCATTGATTTTTTTTTGCCTATACCATTGAAAACGATATCAGATTCACACACACATTTGGCCTGATTTCATTGTTGTAAGCCTGATTTCAGTGAAAACTTGTTTAAAAATGTTGTCCGGCTCGCCCCCTCTGCTGCTGTATGTATGTATGTATGTATGTATGTATGTATGTATGTATGTATGTATGTATGTATGTATGTATGTATACATGTATGTATGTATGTATGTATGTATGTGTGTGTGTGTATGTGTGTGTGTATGTATGTATGTATGTATGTATGTATGTATGTATGTATGTATGTATGTATGTATGTATGTATGTATGTATGTATGTATGTATGTATCAGGTACCGTAGAGATGGAAAACTATTCAATCACAGCAGGCTTCAAGCGAGAACCAAAGTTATGACAGACACCATCAGGGATTTCTTTTTTTTTATGACTGCACCCTCAATGCATGCTCAGAAGCCGACCTGAAATGCAGCATTGACAAGTTCTTCATCTTCTGCACAAGATTTGGTCTCACTATCAGTACCAAGAAGAATGAAGTCCTGCACCCTGGAAATCACCGTCAACGGCCAAAAACTGAACATAGTGAACCGCTTCACCTACCTTGGAAGCACGCTGTCATTGAACGTCACTAATGACGTGGAGGTAAACCTTCGCATTGCCAGAGCAGTGCAGCTGTCTGCAGATGGTATGCCAGCGTCTGGAATAGAAGAGGCATCAGCATCCAGACGAAATTAATGATCTACAGGGCAATTGTGCTCCCACACTACTTTACGCGTGCGAAACATGGACGGTGTACCAACGCCACGCCAGGAAGCAGAACCACTTTCACACGACAGATTTCAGAAAGATCCTCAGCATTAAGTGGCAGGAAAAGGTTCCAGACATTGATGTACTGGCCCAGGCAGTTCTCTCAGCATCCTCACTTTCTGATGCTACGCTGGGTGGGACATGTTGATCGCATGCCAGACCACCGGCAGCCTAAGAGACACTTCTATGGCGAACTGCAGCAAGGACAGAGAGCCCTAGGAGGTCAGAAGAAACAATTCAAAGATAATTCAAAAGCTGCATTGAAAGCGTTCAACATAAATTCTGTTTCCTGGGGAGCAAACAGCAAGAGATCAAGTCATTTGGTGTTCCTCTGTTCACAAAGGCTCCAAGTTGTACAATAGTAAGACAGCAGCTGCATAGCTAAAGAGGCAGGCCAGAAAAGCACGTGCTATCAACCCTCCTGGAGATGTCCCATTCACACCCTGTCCCTTGTGCAAACGAATATTCCGTTCAAGGGATGGCCTCTTCACCCACCTGCGCACGCACATAACAGATTTTAATTCGTACAAAACTCTCAACGTACACTGTATGGTTTGTCGAATGGCTTGAGAAGAGACCATAAGATGCATGTTTAATCGATGTAACATCCGCTTGGGTTAAAAAATCAAAATTTGAATCGCTGATGGTTGACTTGTTTTCTACTATTTGTTTATAATCAACACTATGCCTGTAATTATGTATAAATAGATACATGCTACCTGAAGTTTTAGAATGTGAACACGTAGGTTCAGTATGACGACAGGTCATCTATTCAAACAAGCACGACTTGCATAGGATAAATATATTGATTTTCCCCTAATCATATATTTAATAGCAGTCATTTGTGTATTATTATAAATCGCGATGTAATAGCATTAACAAGTACTACTTTACAAATCATGCTGTAAAGTTATTTTTTAATATAACTCTGCAGTAAACACTCTCTAGTGGCGATCTAGTTTATACTTTCATCTGGTTTTCCTGACCATTACTAGCTGAGGTCCCATATCTAATATGCGTGTGAAAGAACGCAACGTTTACGATTTTAAAATAAGAAATTATAAGTCAATCTTGTAAAGCTAAGTAACAAACAAAAGAAAAAGTGGTGCACATGTGTGTACATTGATGACTAGCCTTATTTTCAGCTATGCATACAATTTTGTAAGTATTATATTTAAAAGTTGATGGTAAAACTAGGAACCTATCGTAAGTAGCACATTGGAAGTGGTTGAGAGAGAAAGGTGAGATGGTGGTTGACAACAACTCAAATAACATTTATAAAATCACATAAACTAATTAATGTCGTAGCGTTGAATATCGACATATGTTGCAAATTTTATATTAAACGATACAAATATTAAAATGTGAAAACATAATTAAATCGTTATTTTGTAATGTATAGGTGAAATTAATGGTGACAATATCCTTTAATACATGAGTATATATTGATATACTTGATGATCTATTTTGTATCCATGACAATGCATAGATCTTCCTTGTTCTCTTTACCCAGATAAGGTCAGGTCACCTTAAAATACGATAGACGTGATAAAATGAGTCCGTAATCTCGATTTGATGGATCAACAAGGAACAATTAAAACGAAACATTGGGTGAGTATAGGACAAAGGATAAAAATGAAAAGAACATTGCAAACATTAGCTATCGGACGAGAATGTATAATACAAGCCTGTCCTGTTTTAGTTTATTAATTAACAAGTCTTAATTGTTCTAAACGTACATCATCTGGATAAATCCTGTTATACATGGGTTGTTCAAACAGAAACAAATACAACATTGGAAATAATTGCAACCTCAATTAGAATATGAAATACAGAATTAAAATGTGATTTGCATGTGTAATGGATACATTGATATTGACAACACCCCTTAATTAACATGGAAGCTACACTTTGACGCATGTTGTGGCCAGTTTGCTGTATAGAACGTCCTCGATCTCGTTACCCATGCTATCGAAGGGTCGGGTCAGCATACCCTGAAATACCAGAGAAACGATTCAATGCTTCCTGAATTAATGTTTGAAAATAGATTAAGAACGGTAAGAAAGATATTAAAAGCAGAAGGGGGAGGGGGTAAATATAGGATTTTGAGAAAATGATGAAAATACTGAAAATCAAATGGTATCTGAGATGCATTTATCATATTAATGTACTCTCATGATCATCGCTAATTTTATTTATTTATTTATTCGTTTTTTGTTTAGTTTTATTCTATTTTAAAACCTTCCACAATGTATTCTATTGCAAATATACGTATTTGATGTAAAGATCAGAGACGTAGGGGGAGGAAGGGCAGAGGGGCAAGACTAGTGGGGGCGCCAACATGGGCTTTCAAATAGTTTGTATATTTTGCTGCAAATGCCCCTGTTTTCAAACACTCTAGCTACGCCTCAGGGAAAGAAGGAATACACTGGATTTTCAAACATAACATTTAAATTAGAATTAATCCCTCTTATAAATCAACTGTGCAATTTATAAGTGTCCTGACCTGGAGATAAAGTTCTTCCTTGGATAAAAAGCTCATTAAAGGCTCTAACGGTCTTCAAAGCTTCAAATGCAGACCTTGAAAATATTTACTGATCTTGAAATAGCATTGTCTTTTGTTCAATTGCAATAGATTATTATATTTGCAAAATATAGAAATACGGGTTTATGAAAGTAAGTATTTGATATTTTTTTACTTCTTAATTTCCTAATAAATGCGTTTGTCTTTCGAAAACGTTATTCTCAGGCGCGTGCTATGATGAAATACCCTAAGATGAAACTCGCATACATCATTCCATGTATTATATTTAGAGATCAATGCTAACAACTAGGACGTTTTATTTACTGACCGAACTTAAGTTTTGCGATATCAGTGGTTTACAGAAATCGATGAGATAAGGGTTGACTAACAATAAATGCTCATTAAAAAAAAATATGGATTATAATAAGTTCAGGATTTTTGAAAGGCAACTCATAGTTTATATTAAGTGGTCCCATAAGTGAACATGTGAAATACATAATTAAAATGCTTTTGTCAATATATGTGATATATTGCTATCGAGAAAATCAATTAACCCCGTGAAATATCGAGAACATGATGATTCACGTTGTACCCAGTTTGATGTAGGTATATTCCTCGTTCAAGTTCCCCACGCTACCGAAGGGAACGTCAGGTCAGTGGATAATAAAATACAAGATACACCATAAGCTGTCTAGAATTGCGGTTTGACGAATAAACAAGGAACAGTTAGAAAGAGAGAACAATGGAAGATGGGAATTGAAGGTTGATTTTTTTATATATTAAAACAAAGATAAAAACACAGCCATTGAGCTGGCATCTCAGAAATCTGTATTATGTTCGTGTGTTATCGGGGAACACTCTGTTTTCATTAGTTATCCATTCATCCAATCGTTAATTCTTAAATTCATTCAATTAGCTGGTATTTGTTAATTATTGGAAACTTTACTTGTGACAACAATCCTTAATTTCCAGATAAACATTGATTTCAAGATGATGTATGTTTTTCTGCTATCTTCCTCGTTACTCACGCACATTGAGGGTCAGGTCAGGTCACCTTCAAATACGATTGACGTGATAAAATGTGTCCGGAATTTCGGTTTCATGAATAAAATAAGGAACATTTAAGAATGGAGGGATGGGTGTAGACATTAAAAGTGCTTAAGAAAATAAAAAATGCAGAAAATGAAGAGACAGTCAGATTTATATACCAGACTGCTATATTTCCTTTAAAATATCCGTTCGTTCATTTATTTTTTTATAAAATAAATATACTACATGTGCAAACCTAGTTTCATTAAACTTAACAATGGATTCTGTTTACAGTGCACATCATCATATGAACGTTTAAATTCAATAGCATTGTCATACACGTCATTAAAAATATAAAGTATTTGTAGTTGGTGGAAACATTTTGTCTGTTCACTATTGATTAGACTTTATATAACATCATAGGGCTAAAGTTATGCAAGCAATTTGAGTCAAGACGTGTGTGGATTGGATAGAATGGTTCAACATTGTCGTATGATTAATGCAATGCACCATATTTGAGATTCGAAACCATGTAGCTGCTTTTTATTTTAGTTATAATTTCAATATGGCAGAATTTAGAGAAATTAAGATACATATTGCAAACTGCAGATTTACCGTTTTTTAATTTCATCATAAATTATTCTTGTGATGATTTAGGATGCACATATTTTCAATATTTTTGGTTCAAATCTTCTTTGTAAAGTTCAGGTGTAAATCCGCAATTACGTCACTCAGATGAACACGTGTCATTTGTTCTGACAAAAAGTAAACATAAATAGTTGGTTGTGTAAAATTCCGAACTAGATGTCGACTGATGATGTATCCTGAATCTCGAACTTTTTAAATATATAATTATTGTGATATATCATCTTATAAATGGTACTGTTTTAAATTAGCCCAATATGTCACTTTTGGGTACACGAACAAGAGTTAGTTTAGCTTTTTGAGGAATAATCTAATTTACATTATCAGTGTCAATCGTGCAATAACTGCACTGTTTGAACTGAGAAAAAGTCACCCTTGGAATGTATTGCACCTTCCTATCTAAAAACTGCCTTATATATATATATATATATATATATATATATATATATATATATATATATATATATATATATATATATAATTCTACTTGCCCTTTGTTCACCTGTATTAAGTTCTAACATTTGTTGTAGTTGTTGTTCTAGGCTTTAACGTCATTTTTCAGCACAAGATTCGCTATACATGGCGGCCTGTATTGATGGTGAATGGAGAACACGTGAAAACCACATAAAATACAGCAGACCCACAAGAAGCTTTTATAATATTTTTTTAAATATATAAATACAATTGATTGCAAGCAAATACCTGCTGTTTCATTACTACAATATTTCCCAGCAATTGTTGTCATGCTCAAAAAAAGTGGTGTACAATGATGACATGCCATTTGTTTAAGCTTTGCGTGCAATTTCCTCAGTATTTTATTGATGGATTAATGATATAACTAGGAAGTTTTAGTAAGGAACCGAAATTAAGTGCCATTTTAGAATTAGTTGATAGAGATCGGTGAGATGTTGGTTGACTACAGGAACACTTCTAACATTATGTATTATTATTAATATTGTCTCTCAGAAAGCGACATATATTGCAAATGGCATATATTAGCAAAAATATAAATATCAATATGAAATACAGCATTCAAGCGTTATTTTGAACTGCATTGGATAAATTGATATTGCCAAAACCCCTTAGTCCTTGTGTAAATATTGTGTTACAAGATGATGCACATATCTTCCTCGTTTACCGTTACCCACGCTATTGAGAGTCAGGTCAGGTCACCTTAAAATACGTCAGACGTGATAAAATGTGCCAGGAATTTTGGATTGATCAATAAATCAGGAACCCTGTTTATGTTTAGCCTTTTTAACATATTTCTAAGTATTCTGTTAATATATTTATGATTCATGTATGAATGACAAAACTAGGAAGTTTTATTTAGTGACCGAACTCAAGTTTCACGATGGCATTGGTTTACAGAGACCGGTAAGATGGGGGTTGACTACCAATTAAAAGGCATCTATACAATAATGGTATCTAACATACGTTAGAGTTTTAAAAAATGACATATATTACTAATATTCTGTTTTAGACGATACAATCAATTAGAATATGAAATACTGAATTTAAATGTTATTTGTACGTGTAATGAATACATAGATATTGACAACACCCCTTAAGTAACAAGGAAGCTACACTTTGACGTATGTTGTGGCCAGTTTGCTGTAGTGAACGTCCTCGTTATATTTACCCATGCTATCGAAGGGTCGGGTTAGAACACCCTGAAATACCAGATATATCATAAAATTGAGTCCTCAATTACTGTTTGAAAATAAATAAGAAACAGGTTAGAAAGAACTTAAAAATGGAGGGGAATATAAAAGTGTTTCAGGAAATGATACAAATACTGAAAATGAGCTGGCATTTCAGATGCATTTATCCGATTAATGTATTCCAGTGGTCGTCTCATATTTATCTGTTTATTTATTTATTCATTCATTCCTTTTTTTTAAATCTATTTAACTATATTAGCAAATCAATTTTATAACATTTTCATACGCAACATTACAAATAAAAAGTTCTTGTAATAATTATAAATCTTTTTAGTTTGTTCATTGCTAATCTTACTTCTTTTTTATACAATAAAGGCCTAACAAGTATAGAAGAAGCTGGAATCGGAATAAATGGATACACCTGTTGCATGATGCGTAACATTCTTTACCCCATTCCTTTTTTGATAGATTCAAATTACAACATGGATGAATTTAGAGCAAGTAGGATACCTACTTAAATAGCTGTGTTTCTTTACAATTTCATCGTGACATTGTTGTCATGATTTCGGATGACCTTATTTTTAGCAAAATCCTAGCAAACCGAAAGTTTACGTCCAACAGTATTCCACACAAATAAACATACTCTTTTCTATAACAGGGAATATAACATTAATGGTGGCTGTGTGCCGAAAGACTTAAGCCAAAACAATAATAATTATTAATATCAGCTATCATTTTTTAAAATTAATTCTTAAAATTACACCAATATGTCACTTTATATATCTGAACAATGTATATTATGGCTATCTGATGAAAACAGCTGAGCTTAGAGATACGAAAGCAGAGGATGTCAAATTCTAGATTTTGACCACTAATCCCAAATTAAATCCCGGGTAAATATTTAAATAATGGTTGGTCGGCAAGTCTTAATTGTTCCAATTTTATATCATTAGGAACAATCATGCAATATCTGGTTCGATTCAATATAAACAAAGACACAATTGGAATTAATTGCTGTCTTGTTTCTTACATTTGTGCTGTCAAGAAATGTTCGACATCCGGATATAAAGTGTTTATAAAAGGAGCTTGTAGGATTCAAATACAGACTTTTATCATATGTGTTAATCTGAAATATGAATTATATTGTTCACCTGTTGATATCATTTGTAAAATATAGAAAAGCAACTGATAGAATATGATAATTTTCTATTTCTTTAGCTCCTTATTTCTTACTAACGGCATTTATATTCAGAAACAGTCGTGTTCAAATGTGTACTAACAGGCCTGTGTTCAGTTGACCGGCCTATTTTGAACTTTGTATCCACGTGTTCCTAAGAATTATTTTTATATATGAATGATAAAACTAGGAAATTTTAGTTAAGAACAGAACTTGAGTGTTATGTTTGCAATGGATAAAAGAGTTAGGTGATATAGGAGTTGGCTAACAGTAAAGGTTATTTTCTATAGTTATGGTATAAGGTTGATTTTCGAGTTTTAAGAGGAATATAACTTGCATACAGTCTACATTAAGCGACGAATTAAAGTGTAGTTTTGTAATCTGTAGGATATATTAATTTTGAAAACACCCCTTAATCGATGGGTAAATATTTTACATATAGATGATGCATGTCGTACCCACCGTTGCTGCAAAGCTCTTCCTTGTTCTCGCTACCCACGATACAGAAGATCAGATCAGGGCATATTTAAAGACGATAAAGCTGAATTTTGATTACATAATAAATAAGGAACAATTAGAAACATGACAATGTGGGTGGGGATGGGCGGGATGGATATTAACAGTGTCAAAAACATGAAAATGGAAAAAATGAAATGACGTATGAGGTGAATTTACCTGACCATAATATGTTCGTGACCTGCTGTGTTTTCGTTCATAACTCATTCATAGTTAAGCCTTTTTTTTAATAAAAAAATATAAAAAAAACTACGTTTGCAAGCAACAATTCAGAATGCATTGTATTGAAAGCAAACACAACGCATTATGTTGACAGCAAAAAACAATGTATTTTTATTGACTGCAAATACAGTACGTTCTATTGACATCAAACACAGTACGTTCTATTGATATCAAACACGACATCAAACACATTAAGTTATTTAACATCCAATACGATGCGTTCTATTGACAGCAAAATCGATGCGTTCTATTCACGTCAAACACGATGCGCTCTATTGACATCAAACACAATTCGTTCTAATGACAGCGAACACGATGCATTATTTTGACGTCAAACACTGTGCATTCTTTTGACATCAAACACGATGCGTTATTTTGACAGCAAACACAACGTATTTATATTGACAGCAAATGCAATGCTTTCTATTGACAGCAACTAGAATGCGTTTTATTGAAAGCAAATACAGTGTGTTATTTTGACAGCAAACACGATGCGTTATTTTGACATCAAACATGATGCGTTTCTTGGACGTCACAAACGATGCGTTCTATTGACAGCAAACATAATACGTTATATTGACAGCAAACCCAATGTGTTTCTATCGACAGCAAACAGGAATGTGCTTTTATTGAAAGAAAAATCAGTGCGTTCTTTAGACAGCAAGCACGATGTGCTTTGACAGCAAGCACGATGCGTTCGTTTGACATCAAACACTATACGTTATTTTGACGTCAAACACTATGTGTTATATTGACAGCAAATACAATGCGTTATATTGAAAGAAAATATAGTGCGTTCTTTTGACAGAAAACTCGATGCTTTCTTTTGACATCAAACATGACGCGTTTTATTGATAGCAAACACGATGCGTTATATTGACAGCAAGCACAATGCGTTGTTTTTAGATCTAACACGATGCGTTCGATTGACAGTAAACACAATACGTTGTATTGACAGTAAACACAATAGGTTCTATTGACAGAAAAGACAAGTGAAAAACAAATAAAGGAAATCTGAACACCATGACATTTTTTATATATGACATTAAAAATAGAATGGAGATGCTGTTAGTTAAAAAATATTTCGTTCATTTAGTACTTATTTAGATTTTTTACTAAAGGAAAGGCAGCGCCATATTCTAGACTTTGGAGTCAAAATACATCGGAATGGGATGGACCAAACATATGATTTACCATTCTGTCTATCTATCGATCCATGTATTACAACATACTTGTAATTGTTAGACTCCAATCGAAATATGACGGAAATTAGATTAAGATATAAATAATTTAACAGATGCTTCGTACTTTCCAATTTCATTATACATTATTATTGTTATAATTTCGAGTGGATTCATTTCCCATCTTTGGGTTAACACTTCATTGTAAAGGACAATATCAATCAAATTTTATACCACTCTAATGAACAAGTGTTTTTTACTATGAGAATAACAATAAGTGTGTGGCTGTGTGCCAAACATTTTGACCCGAGATGTCGATTTGTGATTCATCCTGAAAATATAATTATTAGGTGTTACCATCTTTAATACGATAAAGTTTTATATTAGACTTTTTAAAAATTATTTTTTTCATGAACAATGGCTAATACGGATATTTGAGAAATGAAGTTAAGCACAGAGATAAGAAATTTTAAAAATGCCATCTTCTCTTGTTTGACCCCCCCCCCCCATCTACCTATACCTAACTCGTTTTGTACTGTCAACAATTCATTGTTGTTCTAACTTTATTATATCATATCTCAATCACGCAAGAACATGTTGGTTTAAACAGAGATACAATCAATAATAAACTGAGTTACACATTCTTTTCTGACCTATGTGCAGTCTATACCAGTGGAAGATAAAGTACTTCAACTATTCTGCTCATAAAAGGCGCTGGTGGGTTTGGAATGCAGAAATTTAAATATAGTTTGATATTAAATTCTACTTTTGGTTTCTTTATCTGTATTAATTTATAGCATTTTGTAAATAGAAATACAGATGATTGAATGAAATAGTTGGTCTTCTTTTATTTCTTTATTTCCTAGCTTCTGATTGTATCGTCCCAAACAGGCTTCTATATGTGTGTGCCATGTTGACCTACCCTATTTTGTACCTTGCGTAATCTAAGTATTCTATTTACAAATGAAAGATTAAAGGATGAATTTTTAGTAGTCACCGAACTTAAGCGTCACAGAGTCAGTCATCTACAGAGATCGGTAAGATGGGGGTTGGCAAGAAATAGAAGCTCATTTTAAAAATTGGAATTATACAAATTTATTTAGTTTTGACAAGCGATATGTTTTACAAATATCTTTATTTAACGATGAATCAAATAAAATGTAGTGTATAGAATTAAAGTGTTATTTATTCTTGTATAGGATATATTCATATTGACAACATCCCTTAATCCCCGGGACAAAAATTGAGCTACTTGATGATGCATATTGTACACACTTTGCTGTAGATATCGTCTTCGTTCTCGATATTGAGAATCGTGTCAAGGTAGCTTGAATGATGAGCGACAATCATGCAAATTGGATGATTTTCGTGGTTTTTACTTGTAAAATCCCTATCAGGCTTTGCAAATGGAATGATTTTTAAAAAAAATTTAACTAGCAAATCTTAGTGGAAAATTACTGGCACTGGTTACTGTCTATATTCACCTTAGTGGAATGTTACAGGTACGTGTATACTGTTTATATTCAAATCAGTGGAAAAGACAATTACTTTTAAACTGTCAAAAAAATACTATAGTGACAGAAAACTTTAAAACACACACAGTAATTTTAAATCGCAAAAGAATATTCAGTTTTACTTAACAAGCCTGATTATTTCTGAAAAAAGTAACAGCTTTGACTCTATCAAGGACAAAGTCCATTACGCAATCTCTGACATCAGTAGAGTAACTCGATTAACCTTACACATTCCCGCCTGAGTTATCTTCCTTCAATTCAGAGATATAATATGCAAACCGAATTTTTCGCTGATTTCTTTTAAGGAGAGAGCTGATCTAGTAATATGTTCTGCAACATACCGTATACAGATATCAAAATGTGTGCCAGCGTCATATAATAATTGAAATTTTAATTCTTCACCGGTCTCAGCATTGACAGATTTAACGGCAATTCTAAAAACATTATATTTTCATATACCCCCACCCCCTCAATGCACAATTATCACTCTTTGTGATAGATCGTAAATTGGACAAACTAATATCGGTTTTTATATTGTTAATGTGGGATATACTTCATAGATAAACCTGTTACAATGATATATTTTTCTCCAACAGTAAATCTGAGATAACCTGCATTACTAACAACAGCAGCTGCTCTTTTCCACATATAGTATCTGACTATACTATGACGAGATGTTTCGCAGTTCTTGATCGTGGGATGCGGTTTAAATGCTTGGTTCATTTATATAATATATATTTTATTTGTTTAAATGATTATTTGGTCGAGTTATTGTTTGATGAAAATCTAGAATTATAGTCCTCGGAGGGTTCTTATAACATTTTCACTGACTTTGTCAGGGTCGTTATTTCTTTTATTATAATACCGTTTAAGCTCTCTGTATCGCTTACCACCACACTGAAGGCACATCTGTGTTTTTTCTCGAACTCCAACACCGTATTTTATACAACGTTTCGGAACTAAGATCACCGCCGCACACTTTGCGAAGGATATTCGCAGAATTCGTTCCTGCAGGATTTATTATAAGCGGTTGCGGATCCTATCATCACCCATTTGCAATCTTTCATTATATATCCCTTTTTAAAATACTACGTGTCTTAATTATAGTATGGAGGAGTTTGATAGATTATCCAAAATCAAACCCTGGAAAACCTCGACATTTAATCTTGATAGAATATCGGTAGATGCACCAATAAAAGGTCTATTGGACGATAAAAATGTCATCGATAAGATTTATGATGCTCAGAACGAATTTAAGATGGCGCATCTCACACCTGGTCAACATTTGGACATAGTGGTATTGTTGATGCTGCAATGAACGATAAACGATCAGCGTGCATAATCGCGCATCTCGAACATTGAAGGCATATTGTCATAGTGTAATTTATTATACTAGCAGAAACACGAAATTGGATTATTCGTGATAAATATGACCCTGTCCTTGCCAATAAAAACGGTCATGTGAGTGAAGGTTCCAGACCAGGAATATTGACCGGAATTGAGAAAATGTACTATGAACGAATCTAATAAGGAATCTATCCGATACATGTAAAACCTAGTATTGAGAATCTGAAACCGATGGAACTGTCAATGATAGATTGTGTAGGTGAGCGAGTAACCGAGCGTTTTATAAATGCATGCAAGGAAATGGTCTAAAAGATCTAAGAAGTAAAACAAAATAAACGAATGGCCTGAATCAATCAAGGATACCGATGCTACAAGAAACAATGTATCCGTGCTAGAAAAAGACACCAATATTCCTAATAACCGTAGCAACGATAGCATTGTTGAAGTATTAGACGAATCGAGCAAAATCACAAGGAACTCCAATAAATGTTATTAATCATGCAGACCTGCCAACCCTAAAGAGAGTTTATGCGGGAGATTTTGAAACGATTTCAGGGAGAATTGAATTCTTTAAGGGAGGATTTCAACAAGGGCGAAACATGTTCAACACGTTTACAAAAAGTAAATGATTTTTTAAATAAACATATACAAATTCAATTCTAAAATGGTTTATTATTAGATAATAGAAAACAATATATATATATATATATATATATATATATATATATATATATATATATATATATATATATATAACAGACTGAACAAAACTGACAGTGAAAAAAGTGAAAAACATAAATTAACACTACTACTGGAGAGACATGATGTCGCATGCTTAATGGGATGGATGCAGGAACATAGCCTTGAAAAAGGCACCTGCATGACCTGCTGCAGATAGAGGGAGATTATGTTCAACGAGAAACCCAGTAAAGAGTGCTTCTTCAATGGACGAATACACAAGTTTTAAAAAAAATGTGACTTATCCTGTGTGTTTCTCTTTGTCTGTGCAGATGTTAAGTGCCTGTGAAATAAAGTACATGAAATTTAAAATACTGACTCAGAAACAAAAGACAACAAAATATAAATTGCGTTCTAATGCACAAATGAAGTGCATTTAATGTTTCTTACTTTTTATTAAAACTTAAGGCACAATTATTTATTTGTTTCTCTTCCCGATCTTACTATATATTACTATATCTTAGGCACGTATTTGTTCTAGGGAAAGAACTGATGAATCTAAAATGTTGAAGTTCATCTTCATGTTTATGGGCCATCCATTTAGTACGAATATTGGCCCCTCCCCCTCCCTGTACGCATGCATATATTTTACCCCCACCCCCATGCGTACGTAAGCTTGACGCATACCCCACAGAACGCCAGAGTTTTATAGAACTACCTATATTTAATCCACGCAGAAATGATCAAGGATTAATAATATTAACGTGTTTAATAAAACAGTCCACCGTCATTGAATGTCTGGCTGCATCAAATAAATCTGCTGCAAAACTTTAAAAAATTAACCATGTGTCCGCTAAATTTCAAACGCCGACAAACCCAGTCGAACAGGTTAAATATTATACAAATTATTATCGAGGTTTCAGATCCCCTACCCCCGTTTATGCATAAGTACATTATCAGTAGACACCCAACCCTCATACGCAAGCGTATGCATTATGGTTACCCCTTCCCTCCTCCATACGTACGTACTAAATGGACAGCCCCTTACGTAAGATTAAAAACTTATTTTGTGACTGGAGATGTCGACGACAATCATCGCGCCCGAAACAGGCAACACTGAAACATGAACTGCACGTCTTGCAGAACGCTGTATATTTATTACTACCACGAGTCAGGCATGGTAAGTCCAAATTTGTAAGAAGCTTGGAAAGAAGTTTTATACTTCTTTGACTTTCCAACTTCAACAAAATCTCCCTTTCTTTTAGACATTGCAGAAGAGATCACCAACCATATGGATTCAAGTTTGCGCGGTTTCAAAGAACTTTATGCACATTTCCGGTCTTACATGCTGGGGAATTTCCAAATATATTCCGTTAAACGAAACGAAAAAATAATGCGGGAGTGCGGGAGGAGCTGGTTGAATTCGGGGAGTCTCCCACAAAAAACGGGAGGGTTCGCATGTCACTATTAATGCGCACGCGTGGATTAATGCAGTAACAACATTTCCATATGATCGAATTGTAAGACATTTCCTAGAAAACTCTGGCAGAAACATGTTTGATTTTATGTACGAGTTAAGTAAAAACGATCCTGTATCAGTGTGGTTATTTCAGAGTTTTGAAGACGAGGAATGTAAATTTGATCAATTTCTTAAGACCCAACGGTGAAATATACCATACAGAATACTTTCATGGCGCGATGAGAAAACTCGCTGCGATATTTTCAAGAGAGAATACCGAGCAATTATTAAGAAACTGTTTTACAGTCCCGTCAGTTGCAGCCCACGCTGCCAGATAGATGAATATGTGGAAGCCAACACGACTTGAATTTCTTTCGGATGTTCAAGCTAGTTGTGTCACATACAGACACAGTAGATTGTGGAATACCAGTTATGATTCTAAAAGGGTCATCTCAGTTGATATGGTTGCGTGTTATCCAGGAAGTTTCCTCCGGTATGGTGAGAGTTGTGGGTTTTTAAAACAATTTCGACATCCCACATACGAGATGACACGAGTTGCGATTAATAAACCACTACCCGATTTTGATCTAACCGGATTCACTCGTGTAATATCATTCTAAATCGCTAAATGACTAAATCCGATTTGTTATATTTGGTTTGGTAGACATATACCTGAAAAACACTGGGCACCAATAGTGTTATTACGATATATTATTGATTGTAAAATCCTGATATCGTTGATTATCTGTGAGGTAATTATATCATATCGAACGCAAACTGAAGTTTGGGTACCACAACATGATGATGATAGTCTTGATAAAATTATTAACGATTACAAGAAAACTTTTCACGATCTCAGCGAAGACTATATTGTTAAACGATCTAAAGAGATCTTTACATGCAAATGCGAATTCAGTTATAAAAACGCTAAAGATCTCGGTAGAAGAATAATCGGTAAATTTACTCAAGGCGGGGAATATGATCACAAGAGGCAATTCTTGATGACGCTGACTACGATTTCATAATCGCGGCTGCAACAGATAGAGATTTATTCTTCAGTCGTGAAAATACCTACTTGACTGATGGAACAAAATTGAGAACAATTGTTTGTTATATCGATGGCGAATCTCCTCAGTACACCCATCAATGCTGGCTTATGTTTCTATAAACCTGCTATCGATGATAAATAGATTCCCTGACGCAACAGTCAGAGTTGCCACGGATTCATTTTAAATAGATAGTAAGTATATAGAAGCAGTGGCTCGTTTTACAAATTCTGATGCACGTTGGGGATCATGGAGAATAAACAGGAAATGTTATATGATTATTCTGAATCAGCGGATTTTACGGTTGATGATAATTACCTGAAAAATAATCAAATATCAGAATTATCGAGTGCACCTTCGTTATCCGATCTAGTTTGTAGACGTAAGACTGTTTACTTAAACGGACTAAAGCGGTTGTGGAAAAACAACACGATAAAATTATTTCCAGGGAAGTCAGATATGATTGTGCTAACTCCAACACACATACTTGACAGAGATAAGAAACAAGGATGAGTTAATTCCTGCACTTATCAGGTTTTTTTGGGATAAGGGTGGCGCATGGACTCCTGATCGAATGGGTGCGAAATATATTCCAAAGATCAACAACGAGGAGTTAAAGGCATACAACCTAAGATTTTCGACATTTTTGTTCTTGCATGATATGATGAAAAGTATAGTAGAAATAATGAGTAATTACAGGTCATTCAGTTTCAAAAAATGTACATCTGTAAGTGTAATCAATGAAAATATAACTATTTTCTGTACGGATTGCTAATTAATTATGCAGAAACGGAATTTACTCTCCAAAATCGCAGTGTCAAGTGACGCGCGTCAACAAATATGGAAGTCGAGGTAAGCATGTGATTCTCTTTTGATATAATTATTGCCTTATTCTTCGTCTGGCCTCCTCCTTAGTTCTTTATAGTCACCCACAATATATGTATTGCTTATAGATTTTTCATTATATATGATAAATTACAAGAAGTAGGCAAAAAAATCAATATGATTGAAAATCCTGACAATAAAGGGTTCCTTTAATGGGCCATTCTTGAGAGTGTTTACTTCTTATGTTTGTGTGATTCTGTTAAGATGTAAGATAAAGCAACTAAAAATATGATAATTTGTATCATTGTAATCAGAACCGCTATTAAAAGGTCTCGCTAAAGTCGCTTCTTTGGCTCAGAATAAAGTTGATTTTCTTGTGCATTTGTATTATCACCTCACGTTCACGTACACGTTTGCTTCATTGCATAACACAAAAATTAATATTTTTCCACATAACATTTAATGGATTTTTTTTTTTACTGACAATTTTTTTAAAAATTTGTGCAGGACTTCGACCTGGTTGTTTTAGATGAAGTCGTGCTCCTTGTTGCACAGAGGTATACGCAAGATGTCCTGCCAGCAGAAGAAGATAATGATTACAACCAGGGGAAAGGCATACTGCTAATAGGCAGTTCATTTTATGGACTTAACGGATACCTAAGTACTGGCAACAGACTTGTCATTCCACTGTTGTGTATAGCGTATCATGGATAAATAATTTTGGCCAGTACCATGGTTTTACTCAAGGAAGACTTGGATGATCTATCCAAATATATGATGTTTGAATACTATAATTTATGTTGATTTTAAGTTAAAACATTTCTTTTGTAGTATGCAATTTTTATTTTGCATGAACAAGTTTTGTTAAATATTGTTTTAGCTACCTACCCACTAAAGAATGATTGTATGTATGGCTATGTTTTCAAAGCAACTGTGAGGAGACTATTTATTAAAAACATAGGATGAATTGAAGTTGACTAGCATTGTCTTGGGATGCAAAGAATATAAAAAAACAAAAGTACGCTGGTGAACATGATTTTAATCGTGCATATACAGTAACACATTAAGTTAAATGATAAATAACGCATATTCATATTGAGTTAAGAAAGCAAAACTTTTTGCAGTGTTTCATAAATACAGATTGGCTTGCAGATATGAACAGAACTACAAACACTAGGACACTATTCTATTCAGACACTGCTCATTAATTACAATTACATGTAATACAAAATGGCTCTGGAAACAGAATAAGGTTTTTAAGACTAAAATACTAGTTCATCTAAAGCAGCCTTGAATGCTTATATCACATATGTGCATCATCAGCCATCTTATTACAACTAAATCAAATATAATCGACGCCATTTAAAATCATCAAATTTTCAGTTTTTTTACCATAGAAATAATTATACCCTTTATATTAATACCCAGATGAATGTACACAACTGCATACACTGTAAAACTAACTATTATTTATTATGAAATGTACTAAACTTATATAAGTACAAATGTACATGTACAGGTATAACTTTAATTCAAGAGTACATGTACAGTCAGGCATAACAAACTGAAGGATATCATCTATGAATAATTATGGCATATATAGAGGTTTTCCATGTTATTTAGGTTGGGTGGGGTGCTCCCAATATTATTTAAATTATTACAAAAAAACCCACCCCGGGTATGTATTTGTAAGGAATTGAAGTAGTGATAGACAGATGCTATGCTCAGATCCCCCAGTCAGTGGTGCCGACAGCTAAATTAATGAATACACAAAATGTGAAAGTCAAATAAACAACAATTTAATATCATTAAATAACAGTCATCTCTCAAATGAAATTCAAATTAAAACCCTATCACTCGTCTTTAACTCGACCATGTTATGGCCTATTTTATCATCTGACTTAGTGTAATAGATTTTCCTCTTGTCCTGTGTTCCTAGTCATCTGTATGATCTTTCTCTGGACTGGTAGTCCAATTCCATTCAGTCCATCTAACTTCTGTTTCTGTTCTTCCTTTTTCTTTGTCTTCCAGAGACTTTTATATGAGAAACTAGTGTACCATTACTATAAAAGATTGATTACAGATATCCTATTCCAAAATACTAGACAGTTCTATAGAAATTACATTGATGTTTTAGTATCCTGTGCTTGGTTTCTATGCTTTTGACACAAGTGATTACCATTTACTCAATGCCAAACTTTAGTACATCACCTAAACAAACTACTGCAGTGAAACAAATATTGAAATTGATCCCACCTACATGTATGTTTCCTATTGCATTTCTTTTAAAATTAGAGTAGCTAGGTACACACACACACACGCATATATATATATATATATATATATATATATATATATATATACTGAATATTATATAGTATATAATGTACTAAGTACAATGCAAAACTGGCTCAGATATACATATCAAATTCAGGAATGCAGGGGTCATGTTACCATGCGAGGAGACTTTGACCTCTTGATTTTTTATACATATAATGACTGGCTGTACTTTACACCTTCCTTGATGTACACATTAAGTTCTGGCAGTGTTGTAATCAAAGGCAAAATGTATGTATGCAGTGTTGATACCAATTAGCCTACGCAGACAAACAAACTCTTACACATTCACGGGGGTGTTTTAATTGCTAACTGACCACTAACCCTGTTTGCAGCAATATATCACTGCTCGAGTTCATGAAATTGGGCCTACTGTACAGTGATGAAAATATACCAAATTCTGTTTCAAAATTGTAACAGCGTGTGTGATTTGGATTTTTAACATACCTTGAACAATTGTTCAGTCATATTGCTATGATGTTTGTGGAAAGGTCAACACCAGTATGTAAATAGTAATTTGTCGTTAACAAATATAATCGGTAAAGATCATTTCTAATCCATTTCTTTTTCTAAATAAAACAACAGAAGTTAACAGCATTTTTTTTATTATAAAATTAGTTTGAAACTGTATGTGAACCGGTAATGGCAGACATCGCTGCATCTGTGATAAACCACTTCATTACATTGTATTCTTAAAAAAAATGGGCAAATAAATTCAGGAAAATATATAATTTAATTAAAACAAAGTATAAATATTTTGTGTTAGAAGATTTAGGCTAAATATTTAATAATGAAATCAGAAATATGGGACAATACTATGTTGTGGAATTCGAAACAATGTTGTCAAGCTCAATGTTTTTTTCTGATTTAATTCATTTTCATGAAAACACACACACACACACACACATACATACATACATACATACATACATAGCAGTGAAGCAAAAACTCTTTTAAGCAATGCATATCGTTGCTATCAGCATTTAGGCAAATAATAAAACCATAAATATGCAGTCATAATATTGGATGTATGTAATAAATCTAAAAAGTGTGTAGTTAAATTAAGATGCACTCGCATGGCACAACACATGCTCTTTGATGGGTTTTGTTGGAAAAAAGGATCCAGTTCAGTTACATTTCAATGTAATGCTTCAGTGTGTTGTATATGGATAGGTACAGTAATGTTTAGCGGGAGCAATGAAATCAAGATGAAGAGTATGGATTGAAGTCATTTGCTCCAATGTACATTTTTTCTTCTTCAACGTATGCTAGAAATCTTTCTGACTGCAAATTTACACAATACATTTAGAAAATAATTATTAAAAGGTAATTTATTATGCAATAATACCGACTTGCAATTACATGATTTTAATCTTGTTACTCCTATAAGATTAAATGAACTACAATGAATAGTTTCTGCTGTGCTTTTTTTAAATACATCATATGGCCAAAATACACTGCATTTACCTCAATATAAACATACATATACGACAAGTATAAATGAAATGGGTATGAAACGTTTGAAAAGGTCTTACATCTTGTGGTTCAAATGCATGCTTTTTTAAAAGCTTTAAGAACATAATCAACAGTGGTCTGAAGATAAACTGCTACTTGGTAATCAAACAGATGCTGGACTTTAGCTCATGGTAGGCACTTCAAGAAAGACTTAGTCAAATTCTATATGGGTCCTTGGTAGGGATCATTTGTTATCATACAATCACTAGAATAGTCTCTCCATAACAATTTGATATCAAGAGGTGTTACCTGATTAAAAGGTCTAAATCATTTTAACTTAAAATGAGATTTCTGCTTTGTAACAATCTCTTCTGTAGGTGGTGGTGGTATTGGAGCAAATACATCAGATATTCACCTATGATCATTTATGTCCAAAACAACTGGCTGGTTCATTCCAACTCTATCATCTTACCTCATTTTCAATATTTTTATAATTATTTCCGGAATATACAGGTACTGTTGATCAGCTTTCTTTGGGTTTGCAGACCATCTCTCACTTTTTTGTTGAATGACCTTTGGTATCTGACAAGAAAATGCAAACATTTCACTGACAATGTCATTTTATATTTTTTTAATTCTCAAAAGTCCAAATAAATGCTGCATGCAATTACATGTAACAAATCATTTTGCTACAGATGTAAATGTCAATATAGCAAACCTGTATATAACCCATATATCATAAAAATGTTTAGATTATATACAGAATTTTCTAATTACAATAGACTAATTGTAACCAAAATTGGTTTATGAAATTTATTTAAAAAAATTTCTTCTGTAAAATATTAAATTGTTCCACAAACAGATGGTTTATCAACTTTCAGGTAAAGCATTAATATTTTAACAAAAATGAATTATTATGTTAACAAACAAGAATAAAACTTATTACCTTATTGTTCCATCTGTGTTTACAATCACATCTCTGTCAATATGATTGTTATGATCAAAAGTTGCCAACCGATTCCTAGCTCTGAAAGCTGGTGGCTTATATGAATGATTTTTGGAGGCATACAATACAATCAAACATCTGGAAATTCTCCAGTTCTGCTGTACTTCAGAAACAAAGTAAAATGACTAAATAAATAAATTGGTTCAGATGCAGAGATTTATAATCAAAAATTAAATTAAATTAAATTCAAATTAAAATGTATAAATCCCAATAAATCTGTTTTGTTGAAAATGACAATGTAAAGTAGCATTATACAGGCAGAGAATAATCAACTCATTCCACCCCTACTAATTTTTGTCCTTGTCACCTGAAATGGGGGTAGGGAACGCATTTGTGGGCTAATTTTGAATACATCGAAATACATCTGTTTCCAAGAATTGTTTGCTTAGATATATGCCTAGTTGTGTTAGAAACATCATTCAGCATCTGCATAAGGGTAAAAGTTGGAGTTTTTTCTTCTTCTGGCCCATCATTTTCCTCCTGGCCACTTTTAACATCCAATCCTCAATTTATCCTACTTTTGCAAATGTTTATCTGTCTGTGTATATCTCAGACCGATGTGAATTAGATTGCAAGCAAAAAAGTAAAACATCCGGAAACAAAATCTGATTCCAACAATGGGCATGTGCACAAAAATCGGGTAAAGCTTGACCCCTCCCTCCCTGTACACATGCATACTTTTCCTTATACACACACCCCATCTGAGTACATGCGATTGCCATACCCATTCTGTAGAACAGCTTATATTTAATCCACACAGAAAAGATAAAGGATTAATAATATTATGTATTTAATATAACAGATAGTCCACCAATGTTGAATGTCTGGCTGCATCAAAGAAATAAGCTGTGTAACTTTAAAAAGTTTGTCAATTGTCCACTAAAATTCAAACACCAACTAAACCCAGTCAAGCAGGTTACATATCAGACAAATTACTATCAAGGTATATGTGTACATGCATTATCAGCAGACAACCCACCCCTATACACAAGCATATGCATTTGGGTAATGCCCCCTTGCCCTCTCCATGTGTACTAAACGGACAAACCACAACTATGGCCTTAGTGTGGTTTGTATTTATAATACAATGTATTCATTTTCTTACTATGATAACCAGTATATCTTCATTTTTTCAATCATGCATCAATACAATATTTAAGACATATTGTAATTACAAATTTTTAACTTGTATGTTCATACACTGCAAAGAAAGCTTTTGTGGGAGCAACTTTCTGGTTGATACACAAATACCATCCACAAATACAAATACAATAATATACATGTATATATATGGTTGTTTCTTAGTATACTTAACACAAATATTCTCCTGTTTATATTGTATCACAATATTTATGTTAGTATATTTTTTCAAATGGGTTGATAAAACTTTTAGACTTTTCCATCATAACACTTTCCTTCTCCTTAAAATTTTCAACTTCAGACAAGACTGAATCCCGTAAAATAAAATTTTGAAATGTGTAAATACTAATGTTGAACTTGGAAATCTTTAGTTTTGTATCAAGAGAAAGCATTATCATTTATCTTGGTTATTATAATGGGAATGATAATTCTTCAAGAAATAATAATAATAATAATAATAATAATAATAATAATAATAATAATAATAATAATTTATTTAAAGGGTGACTAATTTCGTCAAAGACTATTCTCCCTTGAGGCTCTTTAACTAAAATACAAACAGCATGACAAGGAACATATCAATAACAAAAAAGACATGTGCCAACAATTTGCAACAAAAATATTATTCTAAATAAAACGAACCATATTTTAACAAAATGTACAATCTTTACCAACTGCAAAATATTAAACTAGTATAGAATGACACGTTCCCAGGTGCATCTACCAAAATATTTGTAAACAAGTAAATATACATAAAATTTAATAAAATGTAGTAATACTTACACAGATGACATATCTGATTCTGATGTGGTTATATCAGACACAGCAGGAATTTGAATCCTATGAATTGTTGGCCCAGGTGTAGAAGTTGTGGCCATGTCTTCTTTGACATTCCTCTGTTTCTGATGTTTTCCTTGCACTGGCATTAAATTCATAACTAATATAGCAAGGGAAAATAAATGTTTCATTAGCCACAAAAATTATATATATTTTACAAATAATAGTGAATGAATGAATGTTAAATAAATGTGAACCGGCTACGATGGGTCATTATTCAATGTTTTATCTTATTGGTCATGTATAAAATATACTTAACTGTATTGCATTACTTTTATTTACAGCCATCACCATTTACATTATAAATAATTTGTATTTTTTAAAAAACAGTAGTGACTGCTTGCCTCTAAAAAAAGTCTTATTGGTTGCATACGAAAATGAATATGATCATTAAATCCTCTTTGGCAGCCTCAAAAACAGCCGCATTATGTCATGTACATGCAGATTTCAGCGATATTGTTGCAGGGCTGTGACATTTTATTTAAAGATAAATGGAATAATGCCAGTTTCTATAAAATATGTTATTTTAAGAGTTTTGATAAAGAGTTAATAATACAGAAATAAAACAACGGTATAAACACTTGACTGTTCATTACAAAATTGAGACTCACCAGTATCCAGCAAGAATTTGGCGACCTCTGGATTATTTTCCAGGCTCAAAGTGGACTTTTTTTTATTCCATCGTTCATGCTAGTCACCAATACATATGCGTGTGCTGCCATAATTCGCCCAAAGATCTTTTTCCAACCCCTCTTTTCAGAATCTAAGTTTTGGTTTTCGATCTAGTTGCATACACGCCATTTTTTTGTAAATACGTGTTTGCGCATGGCTAAAATTCTTAATCTTCCGGAGAGGTCAACACAGAGGTTACATGAATATAGGCGTGGCAAATAGCGATTTTTTGTCTGGCAGACAATAATTAAAATCGCGTATTTAATCACAAATTTACCGATACTACCCTGATCTCGGCCTCAGTAACAGCCTGAATCGTAACTTTTCAACTAAATAAGTAATCACGAACTGAAAAAGAACAAAATAATTTCATTCGTTTTTACTTAGGTTGTATGCCTTTAATTCCTGCACTTATTAGTTTCGTTCGGTATAAGGGTGACGCATGGACTCCTGATCGAATAAGTGAGAAATATATTCCAAAGATCATTATTTGGGATGAGATTTGCACAGTGTCGCTGAATATACTAATAATGTTTCTTGATTGGTTGTTATTGAAAAATACAGCCGTGATAATGTGTGGTGATCATGGTCAACAACCACCAATTGTCGGTTTGTCCCCGTATGATTGAAGAATTTTGTCGCTTATTATGAAGATATTAACACTGATCATAGAGCGAAATTAATCAGATTACAGTCAGATCAAATCCAGTGCGAAATAGCGAGTAAAATAATTCCAGAAAGAAACATAAGTGATTTTGGGGAAGCGTGGAGACCAAACGATTTGATAGTGGCACGAAGAAAGAAAGTCAGAAACACACTTCAACAGCGATTGTCTGAAACACAAAAATTAAAGTTCACAACACTGCTTTTACCGTTATGTTATAGACCAGCTGATACATGAAGACAATACTGAAGATGACATTCCTGGGGGAAAAAAACAGAATCTCGTTTTAAATGATATTGTTCTGGTCGAAGATGCATTGCGTGCTGACAAATCTCGCTGGACACTAGGATACGCAATGAAGATACACTCATCTCAGGGCTCAAACATCTCTGATACAGTTGTTTGGATCGCAGATGATTGCATCGTGTGGTCGAATTTACTTTAGCTCGCAGTGTCACGAGTTAGAGGAATGAATCAACTTCGGAGAGTTATTTTACATTCTAATGACACCAGTAATAAAATTATCAGCGATGATAAAATAAGAAAATACCTCGCTGGTTATAAACAAAGCGACACAAGAATAATCGTGACTTTGATATTGATGCTGAATTTATAATGATGATTAAACAACAGGAGGATAGTCACTGTGCGAGTTTTAATTATATAATAATATGGTCCTGGTCTAAAAAACAACAATCCACGAAAATTTACCGCCGACACAAAATAAAGCAGTCTTGGTCATACACGAAAAAATACGATGCTGACCCGTCTGGAGTAATAGACGCAGATGTGCTAGTTAAGTGAACGTGGCGGTAACGCGCGAATAGATTTCATGTCTGCAAGATCCCCATGCTGCAGATTGTTACTTTTATAGGCAACATCATGAGCATAACATGCCTTATCAATAGCAATTGTTGGATATTCATCTGGTCTTAGTTATCAAGTCTGGTTCCAGGGCCGCAGTAATCATATTCGGAAGATGTTTTTCTCCTGTGTATTTAACCCACGGAGTCCCTGGTAAATTTTGTCAATTTCGCTGCAATATCACCTCTGTTTTTAAACATTTGTCACCGCATTTCATTGAAATAAACCTAGACTTTTTTGTACCACATTGTGCACACTTACCGGCAGTTTCTGATGTTATTGCTAGTTTCAGTTGTAGTTAAGTCGTTTGTGCTAGTATGCGTCTTGCATACACAATATAGATCCATAATTTATTTATAATAACATGATTTTAAATATAATTGAGTTTTCAGTGACATGAATGCGATAACCTGTTAAGCATATTGTTGCACTACCAAATTCGATCAGAGTGTTAATAATTGGACCATCTGGAAGTGGAAAAACACAATTGCTACTTAATAATGAGATAGATGAAGTGGGATAAGCTGTATTTTATTGCTCCGTCAGTAGACGATCAGAGGTTCCATGATGTGTTCAAAGATTTTAATGAAAGCATGAAATCGTTCAATTAAGATAGTGATGATATTGTTAATTGTATCACTGATATTGATGAAGCACCGAGCGTTGATACCATTGATGGATCTATTAATAATTTAGTCGTGTATGATGATGTAATGCTGGATAAAACAATCAAATCCTGCTTGGATATTTTCCAGAGGCAGACATAAAAATACTGATGTGATTTGTTACTCAGAGATATCTACAAATTCCAAAAGTGATCAGACACATCTGTAATATTTTTTTTATGTTTAATGGAATTAATACGTATATACTAAGAAATGTTCATCAGACCTGGTGTAGCGGTGACATGGATTATAATCTTTTTAGAAATTTCTTTAGTCATGCTACATCAACCCCACACAGATTTATAACAATAAATTTACATGATCCACGATCAAGATCGTATTGGACTTGATAATTCATTTTAGATAAAACCATAGCAGCAGAGAGGGTGTTGCAACGAATATGCGTCTCAGTTGGTCAGAAGCCTTAATTCTGTTTTTTCACATTATTTTTGTCGGTTTTGGAGGAAGCCTTAGTTTGTCAAATAGATGCCTTTACAAAGTTGTATGGTTCACACTCTCTGCTGCTAACTGAAAGGGTATGTAATTTACTCACCCTGTATGTTGAGACTATGGCTTTCAATGGAAGTTTTGATAATACTACCTTACCAGCATCAGAAACACCAGCACTTTGCCTCATTGCATCATTATCATCACCTTTCCTTACAAGCACTACTGTATGTTTCACTCCAAAGATAAGCTTTTTTTACATTTATGCCCAATCCAAATATATGAGACTGTGGAATTGCAGCTGGTCTACTTTCATGTTCAAAATCAACTGGCTGTGGATTAGCTGTAGTATTTAGTGCTGACCGTAATTAAAATTGAAAATGATCAGCATTATCATCAATATCTTTTGCAAACATCACTGATGTACCGGCTGATCTTGTATCATTATTGGAATATCTCAATAAATAAAGCTATTATTGTTATGAACACTTCGACATCCCTCTGAATCGATTCTCTTCTATCAATCATATATACCACGCTATTAAACAATGCCATAATCAGATTGTTAACAAAACTAACTCGTAAATTCTCTGCATATGGCGAATGATCTGCAACATTTGTTATACGTTCTCCATCTACTTCAGTAAATGCTTCAGTGGGCAATTCTTGTATCCTGACAATGGAAGTTCAATTCTTCCACATTGATTTGGTTGTATTGCGTTATAAGGATAAAACTGATAATCACGTACAGATTCAGCTTTGAGAACCGGTGAGTCTTTGTCAAATGCGGGATCAGATATACATTTGAACATTGTATTATATATTGCTTGATCTAAATCATGATCTAGCTGACCTTGTCAAACCAATTCTTGCTGTTAAATTTTCAGTATAATTTTTATGTACTTCATCAAATCATTTTGATTCATAAACTCTGCTTTTTACCTGCAGTTTGGTTTAATATTTTACTGACATTCGTGCACATAATTTCAGTCCACTGCTATAGTTTCACTGGCAGTGGATTTCTTCATATTTACTAGCAACATTACCAATAATACCAGGAGCTTTTCACCAATAACATTAATAGCTTTCATCGATAACCGTTTTGTGATGAGTGCCATTCTTGCAAATAACCCTTGAATGATATTACCAAGACCATCACTGTAAATTAATTTATAGACAGGTATTTGTGAATTTGTTACTCTGACCATTGCAGGTCCACGGTGACATTGGTGTATGATCATCTTATTTCTTATTGTTATATCTAATTGCTGTGATAACAATTAACAAGTTCATTGATAAGTTCTTGGTATACGCTGATATCCATGATACCACCTTGAAATAATCGTTGACAAATATCAGCGGCTTCATTATTTATTTCCGATGAATTCTTTCCAGCCCACGCTCCTCCTATGAGAATTTTTAATCATGCTATGTCGGAAAGACTATTAATTGGACAGGAAATAAAACACTTCCCCCAGTGCTTAGAATACCATGTCCAGTTGCACCAGGGAGATCATAATATTCTTCTTCTTTTGTTTTTAGTTGATCTACTTTTTCAGAAAACTTTTTTAAAAATCTGTATCATCCCTACTAAAACTACCTTACTACGATAATCATCATCATACAATTTTTTTATGTTCTGATAACACTTCAGACAAATATTTTGAATCATCTGCAAATATATTTAGCTATTTTATCATCATCCGTATCTTTAATTTTTTCATAAATTACAGGTCTGAGTTTATCATTTAATTTTTGAAGAGTTGGAAGAATTCCCTTCTCTTATGCTTTCGGATGCTTTTGTTCTTTCTTTCGTTCTTTCATTGTTTCCTGTTTGTGTTCTTCATATTGACCATACACTTTGTCTACCACATTGATTTATCCTATAAATGATGTACCTTTTGTGTCGAATCGACTTTTAATTTATGGGGATATTTATCTGAATGAAAAGATTGTTAAGGCATACCAAACTCGGTAAAATGTGCCAGTAATAGATCAATGCCTATGGCTTAATTCAGTCTTTACATCAAAAGAAGGGAGAGGGCATCATTTCCTGTGGTTCCTAATCCACTTTTAAAAACTGGTAGCATAATTGATGCAGTTTGATGATATAGATCGATAGGGTACCAGCAATATGGTAACTATTATCAGTAGCCATATACAATACCAGGGTTTAAACAATCGCAGCAACTGGCTTTGACTGTTGTTAGAATGCAAAGATCAATTTATCAACTACCGGTATAATTAAAGAGAGACACCAAAACGACATCTGATTAAGACATTACACTTTGCTTTAAGCTGAAAAGCGAAACTAAATATGGATTATTGATGATCTATGAGTAGTAATAATATATCTGATTTTAGTTTAGTTTAAATCATAATTATTTGAGAAACTTTGTCAAATAGACTTATAAAGATATGATTTGGGGAATTCAGTAGAAAGCATAATCAAAAGTACAAAAGTATTTTATAAATACTCATAGAATGCTAGAGTTAATATGGAGTACATCCCTTTGTAGGAAAATTAAATCAATGAAAATGTTATGCTGGTAATCGCTCGCGTGTGTCCAACAGTATACTGGAAAATCAAACATCAATGGACCAGTAGATAAAATGTAATCAGTAAGATTGAGGCACGGTTAAACTGAATGAATAAAACAAAATTATTCCATATCTCTTTTATTAGGAACTAACAAATTAGTACAGTATGCTATAGAGTATAGACCGTAAGTGTGTTTGGGGCCAAGAGATTTTTTTACTGGCAATTGTTTTCTTTTATTTCATGTTTGAGAAATAACAAAATACATGCAGAAAGCAAACTAAATAATGACAAAGTCGTCGTATTATGATGTCGATTATGGAGCAATTGAAAGTTAATGAAAGAAATATCTAATGTTTTTTTTTATTTAGTAGTAAGATGTGAAGGCAGCATCCTTAGCAAATTGTTGCATAACTCTGTATACATGATCCAGTAGCAAAGGAAATTCATATGCAAAAAAATCCCATATTTTATCACGAGGTCTTCCAAGGGCTGTCTTTAGATTGTCAGGCAACTTATAGGAATGAATGAACTGAAAGTGAAATAAGTCTGGTTTATTCTGAGGTAAAACTGTATGACAGCATAATCATATCTAAAAACATTTTGCTTCAATTTTGTTGGTAATAAACTATATTAAAATATGATGAAAACAATTATTATTAGCACATTATTTTCCATATTATTCATATTTTGTCATTCCTGTACTTTCACTTATAAAAATATATCCTTCTATTTTCACATGAGAAAATACAACCTTTAACAATATGCTATGCAATATTCGAATGTGTTTGCCTACAAAAGTTATATCCGTAGCAAGAAAAATAAGTACTTTGGTATCCAGAATAAAAGCAAACTGCATTAAATTAACAACATTAAAATAACGTTTTGCTGAAATAATTTAACACAATGTTATCCACGTGTCCACAAAGTTATATCCCTTGTGATATTCCCACAAGTATAAAAGCCAAGAATCATGAATTTACTGATTTTAGCTTTGTGGTCAGAGAAGATCAAATAGTTTACAAAATATTAAAAGATATAATTTACTGCAAACATAGTAGGCAATTCCAAGTCTATTACTCTCTTAAATTTTATGTTAATTTCTGACAAGTCAATGAAGATGGTAGAAAGTAGTGTGAAGTTCCGAAAGGGTCACATCTATAAGACATCTTTCAAGACTAATCCAAATCAAATCAGAAGTATGACATCCATAGGAGTGGTAACAAGCAGTTCCCCATTAACTATGAATGCAGGACTATACCAGAAACTGATTTAGCCTTACAAATAGGTCAAATAAAAACAAGGATTTTCGAGAAAATAAATTATCTTCATCTGAGATTACAAACCAAACCACATTAGTGTTAGTGGCTACACCTACTGAATCAAGCCCTAATAATTTGCTTTCCTATTCTAAAGCAGGAAACATAATAAAAAGCTTGACACATCAATGATAAACAATATGCAAAACTAAAAAGTTTGTAAAGTACGCATATACTTTATTTACCACTAGAACAGTTGTACAAACTCTAGTTCCAAACCCTATGCAGCTCAATGGCTTGTTGCTATCTCCCAAATTAGAATATTTTTTCCATTAAACATGACGACGGCAATCATTTCTCCCACCATGCGACATACACAGACTGGCACGTGATGTTCATTAAACATGTCCTTTCTAGCTTTTTTTCACAAACCTTTTTATTTTTTTATGTCGATTATTAACGCTTTTCTAGAAGCTTATTTTCACTTGAGTCTTAAACATGCATCGCTTTCTGGATGCAATTAATTTTTTTTAACATAATCAATAATATGATCATGCAGATGCAACGCATGAACAAATACATGCAATTGAAAGCATCTGAGATGCTGCTGTAAAGTTAGTCTGGTTCCCTGTTTTATTTTATATGGTTTATGGTTTTATGGTTTAACGCCATTTTTCAGCACAATATAGGATATACATGATGGCCAGTATTAATGGTGGAGGAAGAACCCGGACAACCCCGGAAAGAACCACCAACCCATGGAAAGCTACTGGCAAGATTTCTTACATAACTACATTTGTCGAATCTTAGACTCGAACACACGTAGACAGAGGTGAGATGGCAGTGGTCCGTAACAGATAGCACTTTATACCACTCGGCCACTCGGAGATTCTCTGGTTTCCAGACTAATTTCACTAATTCTATAATGAAATCCTAATCAAAATAAAACAAAAATTACCAATTATCTGGATTTTCAGGCAATATATAATTTTTCAGTAGTTTTTGCTAGGATGCCATTAGTTTGTATTTTAAGGGTAGTTTTTTTAAGACTTATGGCAAAAGAGTTGGCAAATCTGCTATAAGTCGATACAGACTATAAATCGAATTATCATTTTTTTTTTATTTTCTATCCTTCATCCATATACAAATTGATGCAAAGTATAAGATGAGGCCATAGCAAATAGTGTTTGAGAGAGCAACCAGTCTTGCATGACTGCTGCTTTTGACTTGCCAAAAGGAGAAGAGACAGTATATGACAATTTTTTGATTGCCAACTGATGGTAACCTTTTGGCTACAAATCCTGACTGTATCATTAGTACCACCAAACCATTTGAACTGAACTGAAAATTGATTAGGTCAACTGAAAGAACGTGTAATTTTTCTACCCTGTATGTTGAGACTAAGGCTTTCAGGACACATTTTGCATGACATTAGCCTCATTAATGTACAGGCTAAATATTCAAATTAAGTTGAATTGAGTCAAGCTAGAACCCAGGAGAAAATACACTGAGGAAATAAGGTGAGTGATTTTGATCTATGCAAATCAAAATCATTTAACAAATCCCATAGCCATTATCATGACCAATATCAAGTCTGAAAGTGTGAGAGATAATTGAGCAGTCACCTTTCATCGTACATGTAATTGCATCCTTATTTTCCTAAAAAAATCAAGATAAACATGTCAGCCAGCTCGGCAATAAAGGCAAACAAAGGGAAGATGGCATTGATTTGACACCATTCTCTGAACACCTGCCATTTTCTCTCGAAGAAAATCCGAGTAGAGGGCCTTCTTGCTCATAAGATTCTCTCCACAATAGGTTTCAATGTTTTTTTTCCCTCATGGCTGTCCAGACAAGACTAATGCATGAAGAACAGGACATTCCATGCAGGTGATAGAACACTTGTGACTGTAGTTGCTAGAGAAGATTTGGCCTGGCTGGAATCTTCCTGGGTAGATATATGCCTAGCTGTAGTAGATCTGTGTCCCAGAACATGGTCATGTGACTGCGGCTATCAGAATCATTTTGCAGTTATGAAGACATAATTTTTTGGGATCATTTTTAGTACAAAAATTAAGTTGAATTGAGTCAAGCTAGAACCCAGGAGAAAGTACAATGAGGAAATAAGGTGAGTGATTTTGGTCTATGCAAATCAAAATCTTTAACAAATTCTTGGAAACAGGGTCAAACAGTTCTTTTATTCTGGGTTTAATGATCACATGACATGAATGCCATATCTGATTGAGGTAGGCAAGACAAAATACTGAAATGGATGAATGTTGAAATTATCCCAATTCACAGGAGAGCCAAGGTGATGTAAAAGTAAAAGATCTTTTTTTTGCATTGGTGTAAAATCGAACTTGACATACATTTTTGGAGGAGGATGCCCAGATATGCGGCCATCATTGTAATTATTACGACTCTAATGGTCTAAAACTTAATAACAGACAAGATCACAAGCCAACACGTTTTGTAAAATTCAACAAACAATATACCTTCCAAGAACAAAGTGAACATTTAGAAAGAACTTGCAGTATCATGGATTAAACCCCAAATAGTAGTAAAAGTTATATCATAAGTCCAAATGTATAGGAGTTCCAAATATATTCCAATATTGAAAGTCTTGATGTGCCTGTAGTCTAAACTGTTCTAATCTGCCGACGGCCATGTATGCGGCAATGTCTTAACACAATAATATAATCCTCAAGGTTCACAAGGTTCTTGAATGAATTCACAATAATTCCAAAATAATGATTTCGTCCAAGAAGTATTAATGAGATCTTTCCAATTCCAGTGAATAATTTAAATAAATAAATCAACCCAAATTAAAAATTTAACAACATAAAAACTTATTCCACTTTGGATATTACGTAGGAATAATTCTGAAGTAAACATTAAGATGCAATAACTGAGTCAGAATATAAATCAGTTTCCTTTCTAAAACAGTCAACGTTGTCATAACGATCAGGAATTTCCAAGTGAAAAACTAATGTCATATACTTAGATGCAAACAAAGATGTTCATCTCTAATAATGATTTGGATATTTAATCTATAATCATAAATATATTTTAACTATATATTATGTTGCTTACAACATTTTGCTAGTCAATTACAAAATAAAGATATATGTAATATATAATCACTGAAAAAACCTAACAATACAAATTAAATACATACAATGAAAAGAAGTCATCTGGAACTAAGCGATGATGCAATCCATAATCTTTGTAAAAGCCAAAAGTCAAAGGTTAAACTAATAATCCAAGTCATGGTAAGCAAACTGAAAGAATTCTCGAGACACTGGGTGAATAGAAAATATGCATTGGTCAGACCGAAACTGATGGTATACTCATCATTTCTAACGGAGAGATGGATTGATCTTGCTGTCTCCATCTTGAATTTTGGCAGTAGAATGTATCGATTGACAATCACCTATATTCTTTCTCAGCCAGCTTATTTAATTTTGTAGTAAGATCTGAAGTCATCCTCATCTTTAAATTGTTCCATAACACTGTATGTATGAGGTAGTAGCTTAGGAAATTGCCCTTTCAAATAATCCAGGATTTTACTTCGAGGTCTTCCAAGTTCTGTCTTTACATCTTCAGGCAACTGATGGTAATAAGTGTACTGAAAGTGAAATATGTCTGGTTTATTCTGAGGTAAAACTATGACAGCATAGTTTTATGGTAAATAAATTTTGCTTCTAATTTGTCGGTATTGAAATATGTTATTAGAAATATGATGAAAATAATTATTTATATACTTAAGCATAAAATGTAGAAAAGTATTGGCAAATTATTTTCCATATTATGTCATTCTATAGGCCTTTCCAATAACTTACTTACTTCCCTTATATAGGTGGCGCTGTCATCACTTAATAAACTTCCAGGGGATATGTTTATCGATTTAGATTAAATACTACAATGAGCTACTTAAACGATGACACTTTGGAAAGGTGTAAAATCCCGGAACTTAAATCTTACCTGAGACAGCATGGGCAGAATGTTAGCGGGAGAAAAGAAGAATTAGTCAAGCGAATGGGTAGCCCACGGAAGTTGAAGCAAAATATGCACTGAAGAGTTGCTACTAGGGGGAGACAACAAACCTTATTGAAAAGGCCTATACTTTCACTTATGAAAATATATCCTTCTATTTTCACATGAGAAAATGCAACATTTTCCAATATGCTATACATATTTCAACGTGTTTGCCTACAAAAGTTATATCTGCAGAAAGAAAAATGAGCACTTTGGTAACCATAATAAATGGAAAAAGCATTAAATTAATATCGTTGAAATAACTCTTTGCAGAAGTAATGTAACACAATGTTATCCATGTGTCCACAAAGTTATTTTCCTTGTAATATTCTCACAACAAGTTTAAAAGCCAAGAATGATACATTTGCTGAATTGGGTTTTAGCTTTGCAGTCAGATAAGATCAAATAGTTTACAAAACATTAAAAGATATAATTTACTGCAAACATATTATGCAATTCCAAGTCTATTACTCTCTTAAATTGTATGTTAATTTCTGACAAGTTAATGAAAATTGTAGAAAGTGAGGTAAGTTCTGAAAAGGGTCCCATCAATAATATAAGACATTTTTCAAGATTAATCCAAATCAGAACAGAAGTATGACATCCAGAGGAGTGGTAACAAGCAGTTCCCCATTAACTATGAATGTAGTGCTGTACCAGAGGCTCATTTAGCCATACAAATAGGTCAAATAAAAACAAGAATTTTCGACAAAGTAAATTATGTTTTTCGGAGATTACTAACCAAATCACAGTGGCTACACCGACTGAACCAAGCCCTACAACTGTATTTGCTTTTCTATAACAGACCTTCCAACCCTGATGAGTCCGCCTCAGTAAGGCAGTTGATTTTCTCCCATAAGATAGACCAATTTTCAGTTGTTGTTGTTGTTGTTGTTGGGTTAAAAGCCACTTTTCAACAAACAATAGGCTATACATGACGGCCAGTATTAATGGTGGAGGAAGAACCCGGAAATCCACCCTTTCCCCCCCCACAAAAAAAAAGAACCACCATCTCACGAGAAGCTACTGGCATGCTTTCTCACATACCCACATTGGCCGAATCTGAGACTCGAACCCACGCAGACAGAGGTGAGATGGCAGTGATCAATAATAGAGCCCCTCCAGTTTTCAGCAAGGTGTAACAAAATATCAACAACCGCTATAATTGTAAAGCTATAAAACATCATAAAAAGTTCTACATCAACAATAAACATTATACTCAACTGAAACGTTTGTTAAAAAACGCAAAGACTTTATTTACCACACAGTTGTACAAACTCCAGATCCAAACCCTATACAGCTCAATGGCTTGTTGCTATCTCTCAACTTAGAAATTCTTTCCCATTAAACATGATGACGACAATCATATATCTCGCCATGAGACATGCTCAATTGGCATGTGATGTCCAGTAAACTTTTGCACTTTCCAGCTTTTATTCACAAACCTTTTTATTCTTCTGTGTTGATTATTAACACTTTTCTAGAAGCTTATTTTCTTAAACATCTTAAAAGTCTTAAACATGCATCACTTTCTATACGCCAGTTAGTTCTTTTAATATAATCAAAAATATCATCATGCAGATGCTTCGCATGAACAAATAGGTGAAGTTTAAAGCATATGAGGTGCTGCTGTAAAGTTAGTCTGGTTCCATGACTAATTTCACTAATTCTAAGATGAAACCCTAATCAAAATAACACACGGATTACCAATTATCCAGATTTTCTGGCAGTGATAATTTTTCAGTAGTTTTTGAGGCACACAAAAGGAAGGTGGTATTGATTTGACACCATTCTCTGAACACCCGCCATTTTCCCTCATAGGCACTCTGAGTAGAGGGCCTTCTTGCTCATAAGATTCTCTCCACAAATTAGTTTTTTCCCCTCATGGCTGTCCAGACAAAAGTAATGCATGAAGAACAGGACATTCCATGCAGGGATAGAACACTTGTGACTGTAGTTGCTAGTGAAGATTTGGCCTGGCTGGAATCTTCCTGGGTATCCCTAGATGTAGTAGATTTGTGTCCCAGAACTTGGTCATGTGACTGAGGCTATAAGAATCATTTTGCAGTTTTGGCTCCATAATTTTTGAGATATTTTCAGTACCAAAATTGTGGGAGCACAGGGGAAGGCCAAGAACCCTTCCCAGCTTACTGACAGTGTCCAAGGCCTACGTTTCTAGGTCTGCAACTGGCGAGACATAGGTGGGCAACATGTTAATCCAACTTGTCGTAAACAGATCTATCATCGGATTCCCCCAAAGACCGCAAATCCGAAGAAAGACTCAAGGATGGAGAGAACAATCTGGGTGAATGACTCAACCCTTTCTGGATAAAGTGTCCTGGCTGTGCAACTGACCCAGAAATGATATATATGGTGGGTGTGATCCTTACTTATTGATCGAGGAAACGAAGAGTGCACGCCACTGAGCTAGCAAGGTCATTTGTAAGGAGTCCATAAAAAGATGGCAAGCAAAATCAAGTCAACTATCACACTGAATAATCAAAGGAGTTGCAAGAACTCTCCTGCTGAAATCCAAGTCTTCTTGGAAACAGAGTCAAACAGTTCTATCATCTGGGTTTAATGATCACATGACATGAATGCCATATCTGATTGAGGTAGGCAAGACAAAATACTGAAATGAATGAAGGTTGAATTTATCCCAATTCACAGGAGAGCCAATGTGATGTAAAAGTAAAAGATCTTTTTTGCATTGGTGTAAAATTGAACTTGACATACATTTTTGGAGGATGTTGCCTAGATATGCGGCCATCATTGTAATTATTATGACTCTAATGGTCTAAAACATAGTAACAGACAAAATCACAAGCCAACACGTTTTGTAAAATTCAACAAACAATATACCTCCCAAGAATACAAAGTGAACATTTAGAAAGAATTTATAGTATCATGGATTAAACCCCAAAGAGTTGTACAAATTATATCACAAGTCCAAATGTATAGGGGTTCCAAATATATTCCAGTGATGTTCCAAATAAATTCCAATATTGAAAATCCTGATGTGCCTGTAGTCTCAACTGTTCTAATCTGCCAATGGCCTTGTATGTGGCAATGTCTTAACACAATAATATAATCCTCAAGGTTCTTGAATGAATTCACAATAATTCCAAAATAATGATTTAATCAAAGAAGTACTATTGAGCTCTTTCCAATTCCAGTGAATAATTTAAATAAATAAATCAACCCAAATTAAAAATTTAACAACATTAAAATTGATTCCACTTTGGATGTTACGTAGGAATAAGTAATTCTGAAGTAAACATTAAGATGCAATAACTGAGCCAGAATATAAATGTTTCCTTTCTAAAACAGTCAAAGTTGTCATAACGATCAGGAATTTCCAAGTGAAAAACTAATGTCATATACTTAGATGCAAATAAAGATGTTCATCGCTAATAATGATATTTAATCTATAATAATAAATATATTTAAACTATCTATTATGTTATTTACAACAATCTGCTAGTCAATTACAAAATAAAGATATATGTAATATATAATCACTGAAAAAAGCTAACAAACAATACAAATTAAATACATATAGCGAAAAGAAGTCATCCCGAACTAAGCGATGATGCAATCTGTCATTAAGAGGCTTGAAGGAAGAAAAACTTGGTTTCTTGCCTCCTTGGTAATTCTGTGTCATGGTCTGATTAGACCAGTGATTCCCAAACTTTTTCAGCACCCCCCCCCCCCCCCCATTATCTTTAGTGCCCCCTACCTTACCCCGTAAAATGCATTATTCAGCATTAATGCACCCTTCTTGGTAATCCCATTGCCTCCCAGGGGGCCATAACTCCCACTCTGTGAACCAATGCATTATACTGTTGCCTTCTGGTACTGGGATGGAATCTATACCAAGTCTTCGTAAAGATCCCATGTCTCTATTCTACCTATCATCCCTCTTTTGTGGCTGTAATGTATTCTTCCAGATGATGGAGTGAGTTGTGCAGCATGTTGGAGGGGCAGTTCCTGAGCTGCCTGACTCCAAACTTGTTCAATCTTCCCTCCAAAGAGTAAAGGTGATCCAAACAGGGTCATCCTTAAAGCCAGACTATGGTGTGGATTAAGAGTAAATGCCAATTCCATTGATGCTTTTAGAGCAGGAGTTGGTGTGGGGATTGCTTAGCTCCAGACCTGAAAAGTGTTTAGCCTGTTTTTAGCTGCACTTGGACTCATGTGTAAGTTCCAGAGGAACCCAGCACAATGTTGAAAGAAGAAGAAAAAGAAGAAGAAGAAGAGACATGTAATGTATGCATGTGTTTTGTCTCATCTAGTCCAAATTGGTAGAAGCAGTCAATGTATTGGTCATGAAGTAATGTGTCACTCTTCTGATGACTTGAGCAATTATGGCTGTTCCCAGGCATGGTCATTGCCAGAATTTTCTGCCACTCAGAAAATTGCCAACAGCATTTAAACAAGCAACTACATTCTAAACTAGCTTGGAATAGCCAAAAGGCCCATTTTGTCCACTTTATAGAATACTGGCAGGGTCAAGTGTATTACCACCTACATCTTGTCTAGTGCTTAGACGTTTGTGAAATTAACTTGTATCAATGTTATAAAAAACATTGCTGGTAATTGGCTTTCTGTAAATAAAGCCTTAGCATTATCACAAACATGACCTTAATAATTTGTTGTGGCTATAAAAGATGAAGGGAATTCTGTAACAATCCGTCACTCACATGGATGGTCAACTGGTATGCCAAGCAAATATGGATGCTGACTGTAGAAAATCCAGTCCAGTATTAACCAGTGCCGGCATTGCCCAAGGCTTGGCTGGACGGGTAGATTTTTCAGTGAAATCCACTTCACAAACAGGATATGTCACTGAACGTTCAGCAAGATGGACGGATCTATCACTAAGAGGTCAGTATAACAAAAACAGTTGAATGTGGTGGGGACAGGGATGTCTGGACTGCAAAGACATCCAGTGCTGGATTCAGTGGATCCTATAAAATCACTGTATCCCAATTTGCAGGCTCTAAGACCATGCTTGGACATGCAGAGGTGGATTATGTCAATGGGGCTGCATAAAATTGGGGGAACATACCCCCCAAAGTGTCTGAAATCCCCATCAGAGATAAAGCTCAGAATAGAGGCAAATTTTGGCCAAAGTTAGTAACTATATTATCATCTTCAGCACCAGACAATACATATGTTAAAAGGAAAATGGTTGTAAACTGAGTCTCTCAGATAAATTTTCCCCCATTTATGTCACTGTAGCTGCTTGAAGCCATATTTTAGGTGTGGGGAACAGAGTAGCATCCCCATAAGACTCACATGTAGATTTCGGGTAGATGTTTAAAACATCATCTTCCTTGAGAGATTTTGTTCTATTATCCTTCCCTTTGGTTGCTTTTTATGCCGCCATCATCCAATGTCCCAAGACCATGATCTATCTACACATGCTGCATGGCAGAAAAGAAGTGCATTGTGTGCAAGCTAGGCAATTATCATGGATGTCTTTTCTAGCCTTGAATGTCTTCCATTTAGTGCATTTGGTTGCCCTTCAGAATGAAACAATGCAAAAATAAAGAAACTTAGCACAAAATAGCATAAAAGCAATTCAGGATGTAAATAATATACTGCTACACATCCACTACTAACTGGTTATAGTAAAATTACATTGGCATGATAGTCAATAATACATGTACAATGATAATATGGTTTTTTTAACAATATTGGCAAATTCATCCATCATTGTGGAGAAAATATAAAATTAATAATTCCAAATTTGGTAGCTGCTGATAAAGTCAAAGAATATGTGTGGATAGTTAAGAAGTAATTTTGTATCAACATTACAGCAAAGTTTAAAAACTAGCGGCACCTGGTGGTGGCAAGGGGAGGTAACTGACAAGAGTTATGGCCCTCTGTTTATAGATGACAGAGATGGAAAAGACAATTTTTTGTCCTTTGAGGAAGGGCTGGATTTGGTAAGTGTAGGCTAATATCGCCTAAATATATGTGATTGGGGAACATACTTGAAGGAGACAAGCTATAGTGGTCACTAACACTTCAAATCCAACATATGGATATCTATTCTACACTGCAAACCTATCTTTAAATACACAGCCAGCGCCTATTATGAGTGAGAAAAGTTGCAAAATTACAGGTATACTGGTTTTGAATTATACAAGATTACCACTAATTTGATAGTATCTTTATTTGAGAGGGACTTTTAAATACTTATCCAATTGGTTAGACCACTTAACTGAGAGATAAAGAGCAGGCTGACAGCCATCTGCAATGAAGTCTTTGTAAACTCACCACATTCTTTATAAATCGCAGAAGATCTTTAACACTTGAGCCATCATACTTTTTTACTTGTGGTATTTGCATAGCTGAAAACATTAGAACAAATACAAAATGAATAGACGTTTCTAGTATTTCTGGACAGTGCACCATTAAACTATGATCAAGAAATAGTCAATTAATTATACATTTGTGCCTTGCGTTTTCTTCAATACAGATATAATATTGCTTTAAGCTTCTTCCAGTATGATATTCCAATACAACTGAGGCCTCACATAATATGTATGCAGTCCACTCATGTATATGTGTGTGTGTGTGTGTGTGATTAGGATTTTTAACGTACCGCAACAATTTTTCAGTCATATCGCTACGATGTCTGCAGTGAGACAGTTTATGGTGATGTCTAGCACTAGGGCATAATGCCGCAGACATGCAGCATGATGTCCCACCCAGTCACATTATCCTGATACCAGGCTGACCAGTCCTAATACACTAACCTCTTAATGGTGAACACCAAGCAAGGCAGATGTATGTACCATTTTTGTAGGTATATGGTGAGACTTGGTTGGGGTACGAACCTTACTCTTTTTTTTAAAACAAATTCAGTAAAGCATGAAACATTGGTTATTGACAAACTCTATGATGAGACTGTAATACTAACCAATCTGTCTTCTCAATTCATCCTGGTGATATAACATGATTCAAGAAAGAAACAACAAGCCTATGAGGCATTAGCTAAATATATCCAAACAAAATCAACTTAAGCCATTAGTAATTATAAATGACAGTGACCTTGTATTAATCTGATTTTAAAACAAACCAAATATTTAAGTAAAGACTTGAGATAAAAAATTAAAAAATTTAGAAAAAAAACTTGTGATATGATTCCATAAAAAGTACCATTTTAAAGACATGCTATTACATTTTGTTTTATTTATTAAATACAAAATGGTAGCTTTATTATGGCACTAGATAGCGACTGCCAACCCAAATAGAAAAGTCCAAAACATTGCACTGGTGCCACCCTTGATTCAGCAATTACCATTGCTTATCTCATACATCAATAATATCTCAATAAATGTACATGTAGTCATCAATATAATTTATACACTTTCAATTATTGGCACTAATTTAATATTGGCACTAATTTTGTCATTGCCCTTTACTCCTGTTTACCAATTTACTTGTTTAAACTCACGCTTTAGAAAATAAAAATCTAACTTATTAAGTTAAAATGAAACATGACTGTGCATCAAAATGTGGGTCAATGTTGGTCATATTTACATACATATATATCTTGTGAAACATATTAAATTAAAAGATGACTGGTGAAATTGCATGTCGGGGTTTTTGTCCCTTTTAATAAATCACACCAGGCTATGCCTTATGATGCTGAAATGGGAGTCATATCAGATTAACCAGAATTGAAATTAAATTAATCTTAAGAGTTTACATTCTATGATGAGTTCCCATATCCATACAAATTCAAGCAGAAGTATTTACCTTTCACCTTTCCTCTCACTGTTTACCTGTATAAATTGTCAGTTATTATGCATACAATAATATATGCACCTAATTTATATTAGATTACTTTTAAAAGAAAGAAGTATACTCACATAAGGGTAAATACATAAATAATATTTTAAATAATGTTTAGAACTGTTACATATCAATAATCTATAACACTTACACTAATTTGATCAAATTAAATTTAATCACTATTTAATACAACAAAATAGGGATATAGCTGTTTAAAAATCATACACAAAAAATATTTCCATATGGGGAAGAATATCATGATTGATTTATCTGCATATCAGATCAATCCATGACTTTTAACCAAATATTATCAACAAAGATTATTGTTTACCTTTCAATATCTCTTTGGGGATGTGGCGAGTCCAATTATCCTCTACAATTTTGGCCCCACCATTTTCAAGACCAGGAACATTGATCCCACGTTTGCAGTAAATTGTATCCTTAAGAAACATTGACAAGAACACTAATAAAATGTGCATAATCATCATGGTGGCTACGTCATTCATTCTTAATAATTTTCAAACAATATTGCTTAATAATAATTTTGTTTAACAGTTCATGAAAATGAAAAATTCCCCTGAAGGCTATTCCTGAAGAAGAAAAAAAATATGAATTTGTTGCAGACACAACAAAGGACCTGCCATTAAATGTATGCCTGGTTGGCAGAAGTTTACTCTGTGCAATGCAGTAACAAACAGTAGCATTTTATTCTTTGCTTATACTACAAACACTTAACTGCTATGGGCAACTCTCTTCTACCTTCAAGAAATCCACACTATAACTAATGTGGCCGTTGCATATTGGACATTATCTCACACCAATGAAAATGCAGAAAGAATATTCCTAAGAAAAACTCAGGAAGACCTTTCTAAACAATAACACCATCTGGTCAAATGAGTATAAAGATGAACACTAATGACACCTTCATCACATTCCAATCCTCCATTAAATTATTGAAAGCTGCCAAATCTGCTTCTAGTTATGACCATATTTTATATCAAATGAACTAAAGATACAATACATATATATATATATATATATATATTTATATATATATATATATTATTTTATATTTATTTATGTTTCTGTGTGTGGTTATAATATATGAAAATATTACTTCTTTCAACTATTTTCTATTCTATAGAACGCTATAAAGATGAAAGTTTGTTCTATTTCATTCAATTATAAATTGCCAGTCATTTGCCATAGGCTTATGTAATATTTTCATTTCAACTGTTCGGTCATGTACACAGATCCAGAAAAAAACCCACATAAGTTTAATCTTAAAAAAATCTTCTCTCTCCAGAAAATTAGCAGGTGTGGCAAAGACAACTGTGCCTGACAAGGGACATAACTTAATATTCTGGAATAGACCATATTAAACTTGTACAAGAGACAGAGAATGCGTCATAATATCTATTACATGGCTTTCATCAGTTGCAAGATATAAAGTTAATTGTCATGGGTCAAACTCATTTATCTTTACGATATGATGTATACGCCAGACTGCATATTTTTTATGGTTCGTTCATTATGCCAGTTACAAATTTAAAATTTGGATTCGAGATTTAAAACTGACATCAAAACTAGGCCAGAAAGATGAAACATTTAAATGATACCAAAGTATGTTTACAGGTTGTAGAAATATGGTGTTTAAAGATTTGTAAATGAATGAAAAGGTGAAAAATTGGATGGATGGAGACAGACAGACACATTGTCTCACCTAGGATACAAAAAGTGTGATATACCTGGGCTGTATCCATCATAGAATTAAGGATTCTAGTACAATCAAGAAACAATGAAACAACAGTTCCTCACAGAGACTGTTTACCTACTGGCCAATAAGAAATTCCAGCACTCCAAAATAAGGCCATTTCTTCTACTTAACTGCTGAGTATTGAAACCAGCTGGTGACCATACTGGATTAAGACTGGCACTGCTTTAAGTCAGGTACAGCTAGGCATCATAAGATGGTCAAGATTTCCACATGTCGATATAACCATCCATTCATCAATTCAGAAATACTGATAACAAGATTTCTGAAGAAGGCCATTATGGTGGCTATATTCTACATCAGACTGGGATCGAACCAGAAACCATAAGTGTCCTGGTAAAAATATGACATTCCATTTAGAACAAGTACTGATATCAGATGTTAGATCAGTACCAATTTTATTTAGAAACAACTAGATATCATAATTAGTCTTTTAGTATAAGCCCTATCAAAAGTGAATTTGATATTCTTTCCAGGGAAAGGAATGATAAAAATATTTTTATAGGACAAAATTAGGTGGAAATCCTATCAGTAGGAGCAGCCCACTCGGCATTATAATCAATAACAAGATTTTCAAAAGGACTGCTGCAGCGACAATAGTAAATTCTAGATTGTTACGATTTTTATTTTGGACATCATAAGAATTGTTTCAATGAAAGCCCCATGACCATCCAGTCAGTATGAGTATAGATAAGATTTTCAAGGTGGTGCCTTGTGACCATTTTGAATGTTTAATTGGCACCATTTTCAATTAGGATCTACAAGACATGATTATAATTGGATGAAAATACTACTGTATGTTAACAAAAAGTAATAATGACAAGATTTTCAAAATGCCACCAATGCAGATATATTGTATGTCAGTTTGACTTCATTTTCATTTTCAACCAAGTAAATATAAAACGAAACCTATAATTGAAAACTATATGTAGATATGACTATCTGTTAAGATATAATGGCTATGAAATAATGAAAAAGGTTCTGATGGCAACCGAATTTGACTGTTTGAAAGATCACCATTTTCATTCAAGATCATCAAATCCTCCAGGTGAATGTGTACTTAAGAGTTAAGTGACCAGTAGTTTAGGAAGTATAGTGATAATAAAGTTGCCAGACAAATGCTCTCACACATATTGCTCTTGTGTTTTATGTCCAGTAGAAGTAATAAGTAGAAATGATCTGAATCTCATTTTACCTGGATAAACTTGAGTGTCTCGTCATTGTCCCAATCATGCCATGATCTTGCAGACTTGGCTCTTGGCTCACCAGGCATTTTGTCTGCTATGCCTCCATCTAAAAGCAGGATTATTATAAACAGGTAACATGTACATGTACAAGAGTAAAGATAAGAAGAAATGAGTTAAAAAAATATTTCTACTGGTTGTTCCTGTAACTCACTGTTTCAAATAAATATTCAAATGGCTATTTAAAGTTGTTAAATTGGGTGTCTTCAGACAACATTTTTGTATTCTGCGATATATGCTTGCCTGAATGATGTAGCTTAATGTGCACAAATATAAGTTATAAACTATTCATGTATTTATGTAAAAACATTTATAATTTGTCAATTTGAAGATTTTCTAATACCTTAAATTTCTCAACTTAAAATTCTGTTTAAAAAACTTAGAAATTGTCATCCAGAAATGAAATGCCCATGCAAAACCTACAATTAGTAAAAGTAACATTGACCTTAAAGCTCAAACTTAAGTGAAATATATGACAATAAGTTCCACTGAATGTCCTTACTTGAACTTAATTTAAAAATCAATATGGATGCCCTCCTGACTTAATTGTAAACTATGATGTCTGTTCTTCTGTACATGAAGCTGCACAGACAGATGGATGATAGCTGCAAACTATAATACCCATCAACTTTTAATTAAATGTTTCAAGTCAAAGTGATTTGTGTAATTATGAAATCAAGTATGACCTTTGCTTCTCAAAGTTTGTGGTTTACTGTCTCTTGTATAAATGAATGTAAACCATAATGGGTTGAAAGCGCCACAGCTTACAAATTTCTAAGATAGGAGTAGTTCTTAGCATCTGCATGCTTGACTTGAAACTTATAAAACTTAACTCCATAATTAACTCAACTCCATATTTAATACAGGGAATCCTATATTAAAACATATATATCAAAAGCTAATTAAAGAGTTGAGTTTTTACAAGTTCACTGGACAGTAGAGCTGGGAAAAGTAAGAGATGTTATGAGGAATATTACTTACATAAAGGACTGGAATATTATATAATGGGCAAACAATGGTAAATTGTAAATGACATTTAACACATGTCTACAGCAAAAGTCATACAGTTCATTTATGTGCATTTAGTCCTCTTAAATTAAATATAAAGGTTATTTTAAAATTTGATACTAATTTTATTTAAATGAAGTTGATTCAATACTGAAAAATGAATGCTCTGCACCTTAACGGACAAGAAACTTCAGACAAAAATTATTGACTGCTATGCACTTTTACCGTGGTAACCAGGTTTTAAACTAAGTCAAGGAAAGTGTGCACCAAATCTAATTGTCACCCATTAAATAGCTGCCAACCCCCGAGTGCAAAAATACTGATTACTTGCGACAAAAATACTGATTTTCTGGAACAAATATTGATTTTTAAATTTCAATGCATATGTATCTATTTAAACCATATACATTCATCAGTAAAGTTGAACAGTGCCTTACATAATTATTTAATGTCAAAGATGTACATGTTGCACATTTGTACCTTCTGGAGTTGCACCATGTTCCATATGGGTGCCCATTCAAAAGGTGCAAGAGTGCAACACACTCAAACACAAGGTATTTATAGGAGCCCTTTCCACGCCTTTTCTTTTTTAATCATGGATTCCAATGTACCAACTTTCACTGATTATCTCAATTCTGAGATTTTCTTATTGATATGTCTTCATTCAAGCATAAGAATTATCTTTTGCGATTTTAATGTCTGAAAAACGTGTGCAAAACAAATCGCCAACAACACTAGTAACTAAAAAAGGAAAGTTTATTTCTAAAAGAAATTTAAAAATCAAATTTTGATCGATGTACATTAAGGTTCTCTTTGTCATTTATCTATGTCGTAAATTCAGGCTGAGTTGTGTGTGATGAAGCAGGATGTTTATTAGCTTTTTCGTGCTTTTGCATTTCATGGGCGCCTCCGTGCCCAATAGCAAAATCACGTTACACAATTTACAAAACGTCAATTTTTCTCCTTTGCTATATGGTTTCACAAATCTATACAAGACGGCACAACTATCCTTCCAGATGTCTCTTACTTCTCCTGGAGAAAATTCTGAATATTCTACCTTCCAATTTATCATGATTAGAAGCTGAATGTTACGAAGACTAGATACAGCAACAGCTGTAACTATTGCAAAATCCAATATGTTGGATAACGACAGGCCTGGTAGCCTCGATTTCGAATGAACCAATCGTATTGTCGAACTGAATTCGTATATACGTGATATTCTGTCAAAATAGAACCGAGAGCGCGTTCTAAATTGACAATTCTAAAGAAATTTTATTATTATTTTTTAAATTCAAAAATGTATTTTTTGCACACAAAAAAAAACGCACCCGTATTCATGTCCAAAATACGGGACTAATACGGAAAAAACGGGACAGTTGGGAGCTATGCCATTAGCAAAGTAATCGGTGTTGAACGCATACATAATCTGCGTGACTTTTACTATTTTAATGAACATATTTATTCTAAATTAGTGAACTTTTCATACATGTTGTTTGGTATATATTTTAATTCCTTTTTTTATATAATTTAATATTTGTATATATGACACACTGTAATAATAGGTGTTTAGTCATACAAGTTAATCTGGTGGGAATTGATATAGTGTTTTACTTTATAGAGAAAACTACACATTAGTGATTACTCTTTAATTGAGAAATAATTGTTGATAATTTAATTATTATGGTATATTTTCTGGAATTGAAAATAATTATTAATAATTTTATTGTTATGGTATATTTTCTGGAATTGAAAATAATTGTTGATAATTTTATTTTCAAGATGGCCATTGTGGTATGCATATTAATCATTAGATTAAACACCTGAGGAAATATTTTGTTAAAAGTGCCAATTCGATTTTCTATTCAGGAGAAATAGCAATATGATTTTCAATATGGCTAGAATGATGGTCAAAATGGACACCATATTGGCATTAATTGTAAGCAACTAGATTCCATAAAAACTCTTCTTGCAAAAACACCATGTCAGTATGACTTAGTTCAGGATAAGTACATGTAGCTATAACCAGATTATCAAAATGGCATCCGATCAGCATATTCTCATTTTCTACCAACTAGAGATCAAAAGAAGTTTTGTCATGTGGCTAAAACCCAATTTCGATACTTCAATCCGTTCAGGAGGAATAACAATATGTTCAAGACTGTAACCAAAAACATCCATATTAGATTTAAGATACAAGATGTGTTTATTTCCAACTTTGAGTATTTAGCATACATATTTTTTGTCCCAATATTCTTCTTGTATTGTGCAAATCTTGTGCAAGATCTTAATAGCATGGCCTCTCATTGCCTCTTATTTAAGGGACATAATCCCAAATTTGTTACAGTTTTTACTTTTATATTAACAATAATGAATCTGAAGGTGACAATGTTTAAAAATTGTATGGCAAAATTTCCTTTTATTTGGATCTTTATCTTAATAGATAAGACTAAATTGGATTTAGTCACCACTGTTTGGAAGTGGAAACCTCATTTATTTGGTATTAATATCATTACATTGTTTCCTTCATAAATACCTGTACAGGTTTCGGATATGGTGCCTGTTGGTGAAGTTGACTGCGCCTTCAAGTCTCTGGTCATGTTGGAGTTGGTGATGGTGGCACCAGGCTGAGATTGCAAAAAAAAACTATCATGAGACATTTTTTTACATTTTAAGTCACAAAGGCACCATTTTCACGAACCAAACATATTGAGACATGTTTTAGTAAAAGTCATATGTTTATATGGCAATTACCATACTTACTGTATATGTCAGGATACCATATTTGTTGGGACACTATAGATTAAAGGCATACAACCTAAGTAAACACGAATAAAATTATATATTTCTTTTTTTCAGTTCGTGATAACTTATTTAGTTTGAAAATTACCATTCAGGCTGTTACTGAGCCCGAAATCAGGCTAGTATCGGAAATTTTGTGATAAAATATGCGATTTTTCTTTATGGTCTGGCAAACAAAAATTCACTATTTGCTATGCCTATATTTATGTAACCTCGAAGTTGACCTCTCTCGAAGATTAAGAATTTTAGCCATGCGCAAACACGCCTTTACAAAAAAAATTGGCGGACGCAGTCACGCAACTATAAATTGAAAGTGATTCTGAAAGAAGGGGGAAAACGGCTCTCTGAGCAAATTATGGCAGCACACGCATATGTATTGGTGACCAGCATGAACGATGAAATAAAAAGAAGTCCACTTTGAGCCTGAAAACTAATCCAGAGGTCGCCAAATTCTTGCTGGATAGGTGAGTCTCAATTTTACAATGAACAGTCAAGTTTTTATACCGCTATATTTTTTCTGTATTGTTAATTCTTTATCAAAACTTTTAAAATAACATGTGATATAAACTGGCATTAATCCATTTAGCTTGAAATAAAATGTCACAGCCCTGCAACAATATCGCTGAAACCCGCATGTAAACCATGACATATACTGCGCTGTAGAATCTGACAACCTTTCATAGAAGCGTCAATTTGGCAAACCAAGGCTTCCTCCAAAATTGCATTTAAAAGAAGTTTCCTTTGGAGACGCAAAGTCATTGTCATACCCTTCCTGCTGCTATGGGGTTAAAAATCCTTGAAATTTGGCAAACCAAGGCTTCCTCCAAAATTGTATTAAAAAAAAGTTTCCTTTGGAGACGCGAAGTCGTTGTCGTACCATCCCTGCTGCTACGGGGTTAAAAATCCTTGAAATTGCTAGCAATTTAGGATTTCACAAACAGACTAATTTGTAAAACCTCACCTCGTAAATCAATCAGATTATTGGATTGGTCAGTGAGTCTGAAATTAATTCTCATTAATGAATCATTATGACATCGCATATAGACTGGATTAGTTGGATCTTCAATGATAAGAAATCCTGGTGGAGCCGTTGGTGCAAATAAATATAGAATATACCCCTGTTGGGGTTGATTCGATCTTTCAAGATTTATTTGGTAACTTCCTTCAATAACATCACATACTAAATTCAATGCAATCACCGAGGATATATTGACGTTTTGAGGAGCAATATGCCGCCTGCCTCCGTCTGGGTCATTATTATGTTTGAGGATAGTTGAACCATTGTGTTGTTGTCTCCATGAGGTGAATATCGCAGTAAATATTTCATTGATAAAATCATTAACGGATTTTTTTTAGTTCATTTGCATTATACCCAGGAAACTTTAAATTTGGTCGATCGGCTTCTGTTATATTGTATACAGTTAAGAAATTTAGTTTAGAGTAATTAATGTTGTCATCGCTATGATCAGTTATTACTTGAATTACTCGCTGGCTGATATATTCCATGTCGGATACAAGTTGATTTAATATTTCAATTCGTTTAATGATTTCACTCCGATTACACTCATTGAAAGCCTGTTGTAGTCGTTGTAGTTGTTGACTGTGTTCTTGATTGATCTCTCTAAAGTATTCAATAATTCTGTTATGATATATATTTATATATGTAATTGATTCTGGAGTCTGTCCAACCTTAAATCTCCAAAAGGCGGAATCCTGATCAATAAAATTTAAATAACTACCCAGCAGTGATGACTTTTTTATATCGAGGAGATGTTCTTTATATGATGTGGTAATTTCATGGTATGATTGTTTATCCGTAACATAATCAGATTTTTTTGGTTCAGGCAGTGGAGTTATTTCAGGCCATCCTAGCTCGGTTCTTATCGAACTCTGATAAATATCTACAACATATCCGGGTGAGTTTATCTCAATGGCAGATGATAACGTCGACTCATGAACTGTTATAACGATTTTTGATTCTCTTCCAGTAATGGATTTTATTTTGCGTTGTAATTCATCATTGATCTGTTCGATTTGGTAGGACCCAGATGGTAACGTAACAACGTTCCAGTCTGGAGTACCATCGGGTTTGTTCTTACTCACAAAACACCAAGGAATTATTCGGTTGTTGACCACCGAAAGGTGCTGATCTAATATTTGGCCAACTATGGTATACTCGTAACTTTGCTAACACTATTTCCTTCACGGGAATCGCAGTAGGGAAATTCACACTGAATTCAGGATTTGGTGAGGATATTTATATCATACTTGTTTTCACCAGGTTAGTATTTTCTGCTATTCGTTGAAATAGCAATATGACTGAAAAATTGTTCAAGGTATGTTAAAAATCCAAATCACACACACTGTTACAATTTTGAAACAGAATTTGGTATATTTTCATCACTGTACAGTAGGCCCAATTTCATGAACTCGAGCAGTGTTATATTGCTGCAAGCAGGGTTGATGGTCAGTTAGCAATTAAAACACCCCAGTGAATGTGTAAGAGTTAGTTTGTCTGCATAGGTTAATTGGTATCAACACTGCATAAATACATTTTGCCTTGGGTTACAACTCTGCCATAACTTAATGGGTACATCAATGTCAGTATAAAGTACAACCAGTCATTTTACGTCTGAAAAATCGAGAGGGCAAAGTCTCTTCGCCTGGTAGCATGACCCCTGCATTCCTGAATTTATCTGAGCCAGTTTTGCATTGTATATACTAATCAGTATATATATGTATGTGTGTGTGTGTCTGTGTGTGTGTGTGTGTGTGTGTGTGCCTAGCTACCCTAATTTTAAAAGAAATGCAAAAGGAAACATACATGGGATGGGGTGGGTGGGATTAATTTCAATATTTGTTTCTCTGCAGTTTGTTTAGGTGATGTACTATAGTTTGGCATTGAGTAAATTGTAATCACTTGTCAAAAGCATAAAAACCAAGCACAGGATACTAAAACATCAATGTAATTTCTATAAAACTGTCTAGTATTTTGTAATGGGATGTCTGTAATCAATCTTTTATAGTAATGGTACACTAGTTTCTCATATAAAAGTCTCTGTATTATACGCCTGAAAGTACTCTTGAATTAAAGTTATGTCTGTACATGCACATTTGTACTTATATAAGTTTAGTACATTTCATAATATATAACAGTTTTACAGTGTATGCAGTTGTGTACATTCATCTGGGTATTCATATAAAGGGTATACTTATTTCTATGGTAAATGAACACATTAAAAAAAAACTGAAAATTTGATGTATTTAATTGGCGTCAAGTATATTTTATTTAGTTGTAATAAGACGGCTGATAATGCACATATGTATTATAAGCATTCAAGGTTGCTTTTGATGAACTAGTATTTTAGTCTTAAAAACCTTATTCTGTTTCCAGAGTCATTTTGTTTTACATGTAATTGAAATTAATGAGCAGTATCTGGATAGAATAGTATCCTAGTGTTTTTAGTTCTGTTGATATTTACAAGCCAATTTGTATTCATGAAACACTGCAAAAAGTTTTGCTTTCTCAACTCAATATGAATATGCGTTTTTTATCATTTAACGTATATGCACAATTAAAATCATGTTCACCAGTCTACTTTTGTTCTTTACATCCTTTGCATCCCAAGACAATGCTAGTCAACTTCAATTCATCCTATGTTTTTAATAAATAGTCTCCTCACAGTTGCTTTCAAAGCATAGCCATACATAGAATCATTCTTTGGTGGGTAGGTAGCTAAAAAAATGTTTAACAAAACTTGTTCATGCAAAATAAAAATTGCATACTACAAAAGAAATGCTTTATACAACCTAAAATCAACATAAATTATATTATTACTTGACTTCACATGACACTGCGACTATGGAGAATATCGGTAAATTCCGTTTCTGCATAATTAATAAGCAATCCGTACAGAAAATCGTTACATTTTCATTGATTAAACTTACAGATGTACATTTTTTCAAACTGAATGACCTGCAATTACTCATTATTTCTACTATACTTTTCATAATATCAAGCATTTGCAAGAACAAAAAAGTCGAAAATCTTAGGTTGTATGCCTTTAATTTATAATTTTTAAAATAATTGTTTTGTGCACTGTATGTTCTGGGACACATCATTTCTTCAAGTCATAACTTGTGGGACACCATCTAAATCATTCAAATATTACATGTTGGCAAAAGCAGTCTAACAGAAATTTTATATTAAAAAACATAAAACCTTAGTTGAGATAAAACTCATTAATCCAATGCAGCAGCATCTCGACACAACCCTTTTTGTGCACAAGTATTAACGGTTGTTTTTGGTGCATGAATTTAAATTTAAGTTTCGTATTCTCCATTTATACACTTAATTATGAAATGATGCTTGACTGGTGTGCTATAAAAACACTCGCTTGCATTTTCCGTAACACTTTCCCAGCTATAATAATCTCATACTATTTTAAAATTTACATCGAACAACACTGAAAATTATAACCAGCTGTTGTCTTTATTGGAGCTTAGGGAGGCATTAGACAAGGCCCAAATCATCTCTGACACTACTTCTGAAAATCTTTAATGATTTATGGATTGCTGGTAATGTACCTAAGAGCTGGAAAGAAGCAGCAGTGATACCAATTCCCAAACCAGGAAAAGATAACGAGGATCCTAACAGCTATCGGCCCATTGCATTGACAAGATGTGTATGAAAAACAATGGACCGAATGATTAATTCTCGGCTTGTATGGTACTTGGAAAGTAACAATTTAATTTCTCCTTTCCAAAGTGGCTTCCGTTCTGGTAGTACTAACGATCATCTGGTTAGACTGGAAATATTTATCATTTATGCATTTATCAAGAAGGAACATTTAGTAGCAGTCTTCTTTGATTTAGAAAAGGCCTATGACACAACATGGAAGTACGGGATACTAAATGACCTGCACGATCTAGGTCTAAAAGGCCGTCTGCCCTCTTTCATCTCGAATTTTCTCTCCGACAGAGAATTCAAAGTACGAGTGGGCTCTACCCTCTCCGATATGCACCAGCAAGAGATGGGTGTGCCCCAGGGCAGTATTTTATCTGTGACGCTATTTATTATCAAAATCAATAGCATCACCAAGTGTTTAGCTCCCGGTGTGGATTGCTCTTTATATGTAGACAATTTTTTAATTTGTTATCAATCAAAGCCCATGCATACAATTGAAAGACAACTTCAACAAAATATGAATAAGATCTAAAATTGGGCCAGTAATAACGGTTTCAAATTTTCTAAATCGAAAACAGTATGCATGCATTTCTGTCAGTTGCGAAGACATCATGATGACCCTATACTCACGCTGGATGGAACACTTATTCCAGTTGTTGAAACAAAGTTTTGGGGTATTATCTTTAACAGAAAACTGACTTTTGTACCACACATCAAGAATTTAAAAGCTAAATGCTTAAAAGCATTAAATTTACTTAAAGTAATTGCGCACACTGACTGACGGGTGCTGATAAAAAGGTCCTCCTCAATTTGTATAGAACATTTATCTGCTCCATTCTAGACTATGGATGCATTGTTTATGGTTCAGCTAGGAAGTCCTATTTGAAAATGCTTGACCCAGATTCATCATCAGGGAATAAGACTTACTCTAGGAGCATTTCGAACATCTCCATGCGAAAGCCTTCTTGCGGAAGGAAATGAACCACCTTTATCGCATCGCAGAGAAATGCTTTCTGCACAATACGCTCTAAAGTTAAGATCAAACTCTCTGAACTCTGCTTTTTCGACTGTTTTTCAACCAAAATACAGAACTTTATATGGAAATAACCCAAATGCCATACCTTCATTTGGCATCAGAACATCATCCAGCCTTGACAATATCAAAATTAATCTCTCTACAGTTCAGAAAACGTTTGTCTCAAAAACACCACCTTGGCTACTTAAGCAACCCAAAGTGATTTTTACGTTACACGATGGGAATAAATCTGAGACAAACCCTTCCATATTCCTGAACTCTTATCATGAACTTCTCAACAATTTTACAAATTACACTAAATTTTATACTGATGGATCAAAGGTTGATGACAAGGCTGCTGCAGCCTTCATTAGTGGCAAGCACATAACCAAAGTGCGCTTGCCAAACGATGCATCCATATTTTCAGCGGAAATCAGAGCAATGGACCTTGCTCTGAAATTTATTGAACAAAAACGCATTTTAAATAACATTATCTTCTGTGACTCATTATCAGTACTTCAGTCGCTACACCACAGAAAACTGGATAATCCATTACTAGTCTATATTCTCGTCAAAAACTCAGAGCTTAGTACCTCCTACAATACAGTATACTGTTGGCTACCTAGCCATATTGGTATTAGAGGTAATGAAGAAGCAGACCGGGATGCTAAGATGGCTCTATCCCAAGAACCATCGGATTTTAAATTACTGTTTACTGATTTTAAACCTTGTATCAAAAAGTACCTACGTCAGAAGTGGCAGGCGTCATGGGATGATGCAGTTAATAACAAACTTCATGCCATCAAACTAACCCTGGGAGAATGGACTCCTTCTTACAGAACTATCCGTAGGGTTGTCATTGCAAGAATAAGAATCGGTCATACATACATTACCCTCTCCAACATACTAAAATTTGAAGATCCACCAGAGTGCATTCCTTGCAATGAACCATTCACTGTTAAGCACTTTATGACCAAGTGTTCCGACCTGCAACCTATGCGTGCTAAATACTATAATGTACATGACATGAAGGAACTTTTTGATACTATACAAATCACTTGTATTTTAGATTTCCTAAAGGAAGTAAATCTCTATTTTAAACTATAACTTGTATGCCATCACCTAGAATATTTTTATCTAATGCAAATACCACCTCTTATTTACAACATCTTATCATCAACATATACCATTTACATCTCACGTTGATTGGGAAGCTTCATATTTTCCTGTTACCAACATCTTACCATTTTATATTTAACTATTATGTTTTTTTTTATATATCGCTGGTCGATGTTAAACCTTTCTGATTTTTAAACATCTTACCTTTTGTATGGTGCTAAATAGCCTAAAAGTGCTGGTGCGCCGTTAAAATTCAAACAAACAAACAAACAATAATCTCATATATTGCACTATAATCAGCAAGTACTTGCTGAATGAAATCATCATCTGGAGAGGACATATGTTTGGAGTCAGCAAATTTGAATTTTCTAGGTAGTGCCTATTATAAACTTGCATTTGTACGACTTCTTTGAGGAATATAATCTTACAAGTATGAAAATGATTGTTCCAGGGTACACTGTACCAGTCAAATGTGGTTTCATAATCATTCACATCAAGTCAAAGTACTGAAACATCTAAACAGTTGCTTAAATAAAAAAACAACTTATGTTGCGAGAAGCAATACAAGACCTCTACTGGTGGTAAACTTGTGTCACAACAAACACTTTTGAGGTTTAGGCAAAGTATGTGCAGGTGTGACATAGAATATGGTGTTTGTTTGCTTGTTTGGGATTTTTAACGTAGCTTTAACAATTTTTCAGTTACATCGCAACGATGTCTGCAGTGAGGCAGTGTATAGTGATGTCTAGCACTGGGCCATCATGCCGCAGGAATGTTGCATGATGTACCACCCAGTCACATTATCCTGATACCAGGTCCACCAGTCCTAACACTAACCTCTTAACACTGAGGCAGCTGTTAGTACCATTATTATAAGTCTTTGGTATGACTAGGAACGCCTTACCTCCCACTTCCACGGTGGACGCTCTAACCACTAGGCCACCAGAGTGGTTAGAATATGGTTAGAACATGAAAACATTTTGTCTCAAATATATTTCTCTAATATACAATGCTTATAACAAACTATTTAAATATGACATGCGAATTCTTTTTATTTTTATGGGTTTTTTTCCTCAAAGACAATATTTTCATTTAATTTCTGATGGGGTAATACTGTTTCTACTGCAAGATCAATGTAAATTATAGTCTTTCAATTCATCGTTTGTGGCAACCTGGAAATCAATGAAAATTGGCAGTACACAAACACAGTGAATTCACAATATTGTTATATCCTGTAATAGTTATCATCATTTTATGAAAGCACAAAAAATAGTCTAGAACACAAAATGGATGCATACAAATATCATGGTAAGGCAGTAAATTCATACTTGCTATATAATTTGCAAGTTCCTGTATTGTAAATGTAGCTTATATACTATGAGATAAAGATTGTATAATAAACACACATGTGCATAACAATGGGATTTTATATTTTTTTTGTAATTTATCAGAAAACTTTCTTCAGAGAAATATATTCTTTTGTATAATAATAACAATAATAATAATAATAATAATAATAATAATGACTTTATTTAAAGAGGGTAACACAATTAGCTAAGAACTAATCTACCTTGAGGCCCTCATACAAGGAATTTAATTAATTCAACAGCATCTCTGAAGCCACTGGATATATTGGGTTTGGAAGATGGAAATAGAGTGGGCATTTCTAATCTGAACTGGAATACTATTCCAGAGCAAAGTTCCAGAGTATTGGAAACTTTTCTTGAATAATTCCTTATTTGGTTTGGGAATTTTATACTGTTTTGTAGATATTGATCGCAGGTTGGGTGTATTACCAGGTAGCCTATACTGGAATAGGGATTGTAAATATTCAGGAGCACTATTATTGGATATCCTGTACATTAATTTGGCTTTTCTTATTGTTTGGTCAGACCATTTAGCATTAAAAGTTGAATTACAGGTACTTACTAATGCTCGTGGAGACAACCATTTAGACCTTTGAAACTGACTTTTACTGTAAAAGAAAACATTGCATTCCATCAATCTGAAAGAATTTACATATAAATATCAATTAGCAAAACGGCAGATTTAACTAAATTTGTAAAGCTTATATCCTGAGCTCCAGAATTTTGGCTCAACCATCTAAGGCAAATTATAAGGAGTACCAGGCTCCTAAATCAGTTAGTTCAGGAACTTTGCATGTTTGCACAGGGTTTAAATTTAAATAAAAACTGCTTCCCTGATTTTACCCACTGGTATTATTTGTTATTTAAAAAAAAGTGTATAACCCACAGAAAGTTTAATGATCCAACAATATCTGAATGGTGGGAACTGATTTGGGTTTGATTCAAGCTAGGACTTAACTCTGATGAAAATTTCATAGAAGTTTGCTAGCTAAGAAAGGATGTTTACTACAATTTCTTTAGCTCATAGGCAAATTATGAACAAAGAGCAAATAACTTCTCCAGTTTTATGACTTTTAAAATTTCAGAAGTGCACTTCGAGAAAATAATTATCTTCTATATGAAGAACGGATCAGGAATTCTGCCACTTCAAGAGGAACTCAATAGAAATCTCATAAGTTTCCTGCAACAACTGATGGACAGAACATGGAATTTTAGAAAATACCTGTCCATTTATTTCAAAAGTAAATTTCGTTTATCAGTTCTCTTGGAATGAAAATGTAAGGAAACAATATTTACTGTCCATAGAAAATGTAACAGAGCGAGGACTGTATGGCCATGTGTGACAGTACCTGAGATTTAGTTGCTAAGAAACATTTAGATCATTTCCATATTGCACAATATTCACAAATATTATGTATTTTTCTACCTGGCTGAGCAGTTGCGAGGTCAAGCCAACTTAACTGCCTGGTTTGAACGAATTAGTCTACATGGTGTGTCTCATTTCTTTAGGGCTATTATTATTTTTTTTTACATTTACTTCATTATCTGCATTACTTTTACGCTAAGATGAAAGAAACACGTGGCAGTGATACCATTATTTGAAAAGATTCAGAACTTGCCCATCAAATAATGGCTCTAAAATAAATATCTGCATTAAAAAACCTTTGGTCAACATGACCAAATCTTTGAAAGATTGTATTGTTTGAAACATAACTCCAAAACATCTCAATGCATACCATATGTATAACTGAAAATATTGAGCATTACATCACTAATTTTTATTTGTGTATGTGCCTTACACTCCTAGCGTTATTATTAATTTGGAACAAACCAAAATTTCTTTAAAAGATTGGGCCTTAATTTTGTGAAATAAACAACAAGGAAGACAATTTTTTTTAAAATTAATCTATCTGTAAAAGTAATTGCAAAGTTTCTTATCACTCCAGATTAAACATCTGATAGATAATTCAGGTAACTAAAGTTCTCACTTTAGATTTCACTTATCCATAATGCTTGGTTCTTATCCTATCCATGATCACATCTATGAATGAGCTAGATACATCTGATTAATATTACATACTTACATAATAATATTTAGAAAAGATGTTTGCTTGATTCAGTAATATAATAGTAATAGGACACATCAGCACAAACTCTTGTAGGATTTGCATGTGATTCAAATTTATTTATTCAAACCCATTTACTTGATTGGATAAAAAGAATGTAATTAAGACGTTTACACATTGATGTTAAAACAAAGTAAGCACTTTATCAGCAAATACTTAAAGGCATTGCTTTCACAGTTGTCTTTATTTAGGCTTGAATACAAGAGTGCATATCAATTTTATGATTACAGTGAAACTAAAACTAAGAAATAAAAAGAAAATTCATTTGACAAGACTTGGTTAACTGGTATTTATTTTGAAAGCATTGCCACTAGCGGGCGTTGCCAAGATTTTCACTGATTAATATTTAGTTTTACTTTGTTGCTTATAAAGATATTTGTTAAAGAAAATTTTACAAAAGATATGCAATGTAATTGAAACTTGAAACCGTCATAATACTGATTTCAAATTTTGGGACAATGAATGGCCATTACCAAAGTTACGGAGTGTGATAAATCAAGATACAATTTATCATGTTTGATTGAGATCTTATTCACTTTCAGCATATATACTTTTGGAGGAAATGATGGGGTCCAAACCTATCCCCCTTATGTTATATGTATGTCTACAAGTTGATTAGGTACACTTCAACAAAGAAACAATGTACTAAGCAGAACTCTTATACATACCGTTTTTCATCAGGATGATTTGCATTAGCTGAAGATATATCTTTTCTGCTTGACGAATGACGCTAAAATGATATAAACATTATCATTATTCATAAAAAAATATGTTTGCCAAAATGCTACTGTGAATACAATTATTTTAGAAAATTTAGACTTGTAATTGTCTGATCCCTTCTCATACATTTGACTTTGGCATACTTTTGTTATTAAAACAGTGCCTCACCCACCCAACCAAAAAATTATTTCGACAAAAATTAACTAGCAGTGGTGGATGCTCTAATATTTGTAATATTTAAATATAGACTATAATTTACCATAGACTATAATTTAACTACTTTAGTATCTATATTATAGACCATAATTTAATTATTTTGGCATCTCTGGGCAATTTAGACCATTATCAGCCAAAGATGCAGTGAAAACATACCATAGTCTTTTGAATGTTCTGCCATCCTCGTTGTAACTGAAAAAGAAAATGAGTTACTTAGAAACAGTAACAACATATTATTTCTATTTAGGATTACCAACTTTTCACAGTAATCACTCAATCTCAGCACTTCCAAGATTCCACTATAACACTCTTAGTGTGTGTGTGTTTAGGTCAGGAACTGTTGTTTTGGGCAAATCATAAAAAATCCTACTCCTTAATTAGGAGTGAATTAAATAAACCATCAAAACCTGTAAGAAAATATCTGCTAAAACAGCTCTTTCTAGAACGTATTACTCTGACAGTTATATGTATTTTTGATGACTACTTGGACAATGAATACTTCTGTAATCATAACTACTTCTCTGAATGGCAACATGTTTTCTGCAGAGTGCACAAAATTACCAGCAGAAAGTTATAAATGCATCATCATGTGCTGTTAATTAACACTGACCTTCTTGAACTTTGCACACTGTACATTGCCACTTACAATAATATAACAAACAAACAGAAGATATGGTCAATATTTACAAAGAAGTTTAGTTGTGGTTCTTTGTAATAAAAAAAAGGTATAGCACAAGATAAAAAGCAGCCTGTTGCAACAACAATAAAAAAAGGCTGTCACAGGAAATAAAATGGCATGGAATTGATACATGCATGCACATCAGTTATTTCACCAGGAATTTCTTCTATCAATGGGTAAATACAGCATAGCCACAACATATATTTTCAAAACACATTATTACAATAAAGGTTAAAAGATGTACACATATTTGTCCAGCATTCCTGATCCATGCTATAATATTACAGGATTTAATATCAAAACTGATTTGTCTTTGAAATTAAATAAAAGTAAAACAATCCAAGTTATGCATATTTATGCCAATATAAAGGACAAAAAGAAATGTGTTAAATTTAGCTGTGGAAATTATGATAGAAAAATTGGCACAAAGGGAGATTGTATTCAAATAAAAATACGACACCTATTAATAAAGCAATTTAATAATAAAAAACATAGCATCACTTATATTATACTGTAATACATTCAAACTAAAAACTACTTTATTACCGGTATTGGAGAAATAGTTACAATATACACATTTCATTGAGCACACCCACTGGAGCTATACTTTATTAATGAAACTTTTTTTATTGCTGTGAGTAAATTTGAATAAAGCCAATCATATTTAACTTGACAATTTTCACATGGTTTAGAAGAAAATACGACAATCACTAATACCACAGCTACTACCGTATGATAAAAAAGCAACAATAGATTCCAACAGAACATCAGCCACTCCACTTCATCATATCACCCACTGATAGCTTAGAAGATCTAAAGAAAACTTTAGCAATATGGAAGATTTACCTTCCGATTCACCAATATCAACCCATGGATTTAAACTCTTTAATTCACTATACAAGCCTATAATTGTTTCTTATGATCTTTCTTTGGGCCTATCTGAATCGGATTCAGCAATTTCTGATCCTCGTAGACAAACTTGGGTTTAGCTGGGAGCTGAAAATGATATGCTTTTAGTAAGCTTTTCTGCACAGCTGTGTTCATTATTCAGAATGATCAAGCCAAGCTAGTAACAGTAATTACTGACAAATACAATACATACTCTGGGGTCATGCTTTAATGCTATGTGGGTAACTCTGCAGTCCAAAAAGGTAAACTTCGCTCTATTCTCTTAGGAAAGCAAAAAAAATTTCAACCTGTAATGCTTTTATTTTATATATCTACGCCTATATATGTGTATTTATCGACTGCAGAGACAAACTTAGCGACCTAATCATGTTTTGTATCTTATATGTTTTCAGCATGTTTTTATGTTTTTCAATTGTTTTTGTCATTTGTTGTTCTGCAGTGTAGTCATATCATTATTGATGGTGTAAAGCGCTTAGAGCTTCGAAAGATTAGGCGCGATACAAAGTCCTCATTATTATTATTATTATTATTATTATTATTATTATTATATGTGTGTGTGTGTGTTTGTGGGTGTGTATTTTGTATTTGCAATGAAGCTTGAACACTGTTTCAGCCCTATCACTATGATGTCTGCAGTGTGACAGATTATTTTCATTTAAACCACTAAACATCATACAGCAGACATGCTGCATGATGTCCCTGGTGTCTCACCCAGTCACATTATCCTGACACCACCGTCCCATGATTATGATCTTCAATGCCAATGGAATGAAGAAGAAAGTGACTGCTTGGATGTCTATGAAACAGAAATAATACTTAAATTTGTATTGTTTCATCTTGAATCAAATAAGATAGACTGACTCTCCTTATGGTATTCTGTTGTTGCCAATGATCACTGATCAAAGTCTGATAGTATATTGAATTACAACTGTATGAATAGAATAAGTCAGATTTTTATCGACTCAGATGTTAAGATTGTAAAATTTTAAAACTTGCAACATGATGGACAGTTTTTCAGTACAAATACCTACAGCTTTCATTTTTTGGAACAGGGTCAAATTTTGTCAGCAAAACTGGCATACCGGTATATCAGTTATCAGTGTAATAGAACATCTGTGGTGGTGCTGGGAACTGGATTTAAAAATGGCCAGCCCTTACCATACTTCACTAATTATGTCCATTATATATGTTTTAATAAATGAATAATCTGGCGATGAAATAACATAATGAAAGAGTAGCTCAACCATCTCCCCACCAACCTAATAATACCTGATTACATAATTCTGATACACAAGCATAAAAATAAATTTTCTTGTTTTATATATCAAACTTGCTTTAGAAATAAAGCTTTAAAAATTAAACTCACTATTCATCATTCAACACCCCACCATCTTTTCCCACCATCTTTTCATACATTTGTCCAATTTCAATTACTTTGTATTGGCTGATCAAAAGTATACAAGCCCTCTAATCCAACATTAAATCAGGAAACACCTAATTAATTTCAATAAAGTCAGCTTATTTTCTATTTCGTATACTATTTTACTAAATTTCCATACATGAAATGTAATGCAGATTCTTTTATATCTCAAGCTAAAAAAAAAAACGTTTTTGTCACAAGTATAACTTCTTTTTAGTAATGTACAGTCTGCATTTTGCCTTTGCCACAGTACTGCAACTATGCAAATGAAAATAGTTAAAGACATTCTTTCTGCTTTGGACAGTGGAATGAATAGTCCTCACCTTCATTGATTTGTCTGCAGCATTGGACACAGTAGACCATTAAATATTATTATTTCACCATCTCCAGCATGTACATGTATTTGGCATTCACAATACAGCCTTACTGTGTTTCAAGTCATACTTCATCAACGGGACACAAATTGTATCTGCAAATGGAACACACTCAAGCGCAGTTGATCATGTTGTGGTGTTCCACAGGGATCTGTTCTTGGACCTGTTCTCTTCATTCTATGAACTAAGCTATTCTCAAGTGTGATAGATCATCACCCACTGTCTCACCAGTTGTACACTGATGACACCCAAATATACAAGTCTAGCCACCCAACTTAAGTTGATCCTACCATCCAAGGAGTAGAGAGGTGCATTTCTGATGTGGTTGTTGTTGTAGGGTTTAACACCATTTTTCAGCACAAAATATTCTAAACGTGGCAGCCAGTATTAATGGTGGTGGAAAAACCTGGAAAGAACCACTGATCCACAAGAAGCTATTGGCAAGCTTTCTCAGATACCCACACTGGCCGAATCCAAGACTCAAACCCATGCTGAAAGGTGAGATGGCAGTGATCCATAATGGAGAGCGCTTTAGACCACTCTGGGCCCCCATTTCTGATGTGAAATCAAGGATGACATGTAACAAGCTGCAGATGAATGATGATAAAACTGATCAAAACACAAACTTTCTCATTCACATACTTTATCTCAAACAATAAATATCAGCAACACCTACATTAAATTCATACATTCAGTACGGAACCTAGGCGTTACTCTAGACAGTACTCTGACATTTCACCAACATGTTATGAACATATTGCAAGGCTGCATATCTTGAGCTGAGACATCACCTCCAATCAGAAATATCTTTCAGTTGATGCCAAAAATATTTGTGTGTTCATCAAGACTGGACTATTATAACTCAATACTGTCTGGTTAGTCTCAATATCTACTTCAGAAACTTTTAAAAGTACAAAACACAGCTACTCGGATCATCTTTTATAGTTCCACGTTCAGAGCACACCTTCCCGATTGTTCAGTACCCTACACTGGCTTTCCATTCGATCCAAAATTTGTTCTCTGTGCTACATTTCATTGACAGAGTCCAATCCAACATCAATCTGGCCTCAACCATGTGTATACATCAGCAAGATACTATGCTCCTCTGCTGACAAGCATATACTCATTGTTACCATTATAAATAAGTCATATGGACAACGTTCTTTTGCATACCAGGGCCCAGCAACATTGAACGAATTGCCCATTGAAATTAGACACAGTGATCTTTTCAAAAATGGCATAAAATGGAACGAAACAAAGAATTACTAATTGCTTTAGTAATTTAACATATTTGATTTTAACCCAGAAGTTAACTTTGCAATTAATTCAAAATCTCTTTAGTTGTAAATGTATCACGTGCTTGTTTCTGGAAAGTATTTGGGTATATTTGTGCAGTATTTGGGTATATTTGTGCAGTATTTGGGTGTATTTGAGCGCAGGAGTCTGACGTTTTATCAATAAGGTACGGCAAAATGTCTGGAAAAAAAAACAACATGAAATCACCTTATTAGTTATATAAATGAACACAAGGAGTGCAACAGCGACTACAACCCTCCACTCAATTAGACTTTTCGCACGCATCTTTAATCGCTTCAGAATCGCAAGGAGACTGACAAACTATACATATACATTAGCAGCATAGGGGGCGAATCGTACAAAGCTATAGAGGCGTCGATTCGGTAAATTGAGGCTTCTTCTCGTAAATATTTAATAGAAAGGTCTATTTGACAAACCAAGGCTTCCTCGAAAAGTGTCAGAAAAAGCATCGATTTTTTTTTTTAAAAAGCGTTGATTCGGTAAATTGAGGCCGCCGATTCGGTAAATTGAGGTTAGCTCAAAGACGCCATTGTCGTTGTCGCCGCCCCCTCTGCTGCTATGGGTTAACCGAATATTTTATCAAGTCCGATACGATATCGCGTTCGAGGATCTGATAAATTTATCGTCACAAATCCGTGTGGGATTGACTGAGCGTGACTAAAAAAATTTCTAAATCGATTATGATCCATATCACCGCCACACCAAGTTTACCAAATATTTCTAAGAGTATGTGTCAACTCCGTTAAACACACACAATAAATTGCAGTTATCTCTGATCACTTTTGGTATTTGAGTGTAACGTTGAGTAACATATATCACATCAGTGTTTTTATGTCTGCTTCTGGAAAATATCCTAGCATGATTCTTTTGATTGTCTAACATCACATCATCATACGACTAAATTGTTAATATCTCCATCAATATCATCAATGCTCGGTGCTTCATCTATATCGGTTATAAACTCAATAATACCCTCACTGTTGATTTCTATTGCTCTTTCGTTAGCATCCTTTAACATTTCATAGCATCACTGATCATCTACACTCGGGGCTACTAAATACAACTTGTTCTATTTCATCCATCTCGTTATCAAATTAAGTAGCAGTTGTGTCTTGCCACTTCCAGATGGTCCGATAATAATCATTCTAATTGAATTCGGCAACATCGCATGGTGTTTAATAGGTTCCCGTCGTCGTGTAGCTGAATAATCAATTACATTCATGTTATTATATATAAATTATGCATCTATATTGTGTGAAGTGTAAGACGCGTACTGGCACAGATGATTTGACGACGATTACAACTAAAAATAACCGATCAGCACTTTCCGGTAAGTGTACAATGTAGTACAAAAAAATTTAGATTTCTTTCTAAGGATATTAGAAAAACGAGGAGATCATATTGCAGCCAAGCTAGCTAAACTCCCAGGAGCACCATGGGCGAAGTATCCAGGAGAAAAACACCTTACAGGATACATGTATAGTTATTGTGGACCCGGGACTAGACTCGATATCAGACTTGATAATCAAAACCAACCTCGATGTGGTGAAGAACCAATAAACACCATTGATAAGGCATGTCATGCTCATGGTGTTGCTTATAAAATCAGTAATCTGCAACACAGACATCTCGCAGATGTAAAATTAATTCATGCGTTGGATTCTATCACTAATAAATCCTTCAAAGAAAAGATGGCTTCATGGTTAGTAAAATCAGCTATGAAAGGTAAATTGATGTTAGGTGCCGATAATTAATAACAACATGGAATCTATTTATTATTCTCCAAAAGGATACTGGAGGAGTAAACTCGCTAGCGCCGCAAAGGTGAAATATACCACTGCAGCAGATTGGTTATCCAAACAGGCGATATGGCAAATTTATCTACCGCCGCCTAAACAAATTAACTACTCGCATTTTGATGTGACCGTTCCTAATGAGGTTCATCAGGCTGATATATTATTTCTTTCGCATGATGGTGGTTACAAATACGCGTTAACCGTAGTTGATGTTGCGAGTCGATACAAACAAGCAGAGCCGCTAAAAACAAAATCATCAACTGAAGTGGCTTCTGCGTTTGAAAGGATTTATCGAAGGGGTCCTCTGCGTTGGCCAAATCTATTACAAGTTGATCCTGGCAAGGAATTTCAGGGTGCGGTTCTATCAACAATGAAGAATCATAATGTCACCATCAGACGAGGACATACTGCACTATATCGCAATCAGGCAATTGTTGAACGATTTAATCGGACACTTGCTGAGCGGTTATTTGGATATCAATACGCTAAGGAGTTTATTCAGGATAAACGATCTCGTAAATGGGGTCAAGATATTACCAGGTGCAATTACCGCGCCGAATAATGAGGTTACTCAAATGATTAATATGAAACCTAACGCCATTAAAAAGAAGTCTATACCAGTTCAACCGCAAAAAGATTTTTCAAAACAACCAATACTCGGTAATGTCACTGTTAGGTATTTATATGAACCAGGAGAGCTTGTAGGTGGCACAAAAAGAGCTACTGATCCTATTTGGAGTGTCACCACGCATAAGATATCTAGTATAACACGATATTGTCGAAGACCAGCAATCTATAGACTGGATTCAACTGCTCCTCAGCGAGGATTTACTCGTGAACAACTACAAGTGATACCCGAGGATACTCAATTACCACCGAGTGGTCTTAACTAGCACCTCTGCGTCTGTTGCATTCAAGACAAGTCAGCATCACATTATCGCTGGTATGACCTACGCTGCTATCTTTTCTATCCACGGTAAATTGACGAGGATCTTACTCCGACCAACACCAATTCATTATACAATTGCAACTTGCGCAGTGTTTATTCTGTTGTTGTTTCAGTGTAATTATTAATTCAGCATCAATATCAAATTCTCTCTTATTTTCTTTATCCTGCTGTTTATAACCAGAAAGTTTTTTTCTGATTATGTCCTTGACTCTGTCAAGGCTGACAATATCACTTATTGTAGTGTCATTATCATCTAAAACAACTCTTCGATGTTGATTTATTCTTCGTACTCTGGACACTGCGAGATAAACTAAATTTGACCACTCGATGTGATTATCCACCATCCAAACAGTTGTATCTGATATAGTCAATCCCTGTGAAGAATGTATCGTCGCTGCGTAACCTAGTGTCCACGGGGATTTATCAGCGCGTAATGCATCTTCGACGACGCTGATATCAACCAGCACAATATCATTTAACACTAAATTCTACTTTTCACGCTGTCCTGGAATATCAACTTCAATACTCTGTTTTCGTGTATCCGAAGGCCTATAACACAGCTGTGTTGGAAGTGTTGCAAATTTTTCTGTATGCGTTTCAAACAACTTCATCTGAAGTGTGTCTGACTATTTTTCTACTTGCGATTATCAAATTGTTTGGTCTCCACGCTTCCCAGAAATTATTTAATGGTGTTTTCGAAATTATTTCACGCGCTATTTCACATTGGACTCAATCCGGTTGTAATCTAATTAGTTTTTTGAACTCTCATAATTGTTCATCAAGTGCTCTATGATCAGTGTTAATTTCCTCATAATAGTCTACAAAATTCTGCAGCCAATCATGTGGGGATAAACCGATAAATGGACGTGGTTGGCCATGATTGCCGCATATTATTACTTTTGTGTTCGCGTGTCATAGCCACTCGAAAATTTTTTGTAATACATCTAATGACACCGTGCATATTTCATCCCAAATAATGACTTCAGGAATAAATTTCTCACCCATTCGTTCAGGAGTCCATTCGTCACCTTTCCATCGAAAGAAACTGTGATAAGTACAAGCATTTACCCCTCATTGTTTCATCTCTCTGGCGAGTCTGTGTGTTGGTGTTAGTACAATCATATTTGATTTCCCACGAAATAATTCAATCGTACGAGTCGTCTTTCCTGACCCGCCACATCAGTTTAAATAAACTGTTTTATATCTGCATATTGGATCAGATATCTGCGGTGCATTAGATAGTTCTGATATCTGATTATTTTTCAAGTAATTGTTTTCAATCGTAACATCTGCTGATTTGGAATAATCACACGGTATTACCCGCTTAATTCTCCATGATCCCCAGCTCTCGTCAGAATTAGTGAATTCGGCCACTGCTTCGCTGTGTTTCGCATCTATATAAAATGAATCAGTGGCTACTCTAACCGCAGTGTCAGGAAATCTATGTATCATCGAAAATAAATTGATAGAAGCATAAGCTAGCATAGACGTCCTGAAATATGTATACTGAATATTTTCTCCGTCTGCATAAGTAACAATTGTACCAAATTTTGTTCCATCGGACAAGAAAGCGTCTTTACGATGGACATATATACCCTTAGATGTTATATCCGCGATTATAAAATCGTACTAAAAACTATCTATAATCAACCGTGAAGAATATCTGTTATTGTCGTATTTTCCACCCTGAGTGAATTTACCGATTATTCTTCTACCGAGATCCTTTGCATCTTTATTCCAAACTTCAAATAACTGTTTTGACCATCTCACGATATATTTTTCATCAAGATCGGGAATTGTTTTTCGCTGTTCGACGATTATACTATCTAGATTGGGTTGTGGTAACCAGACTTCAGTCTTAGCTCGATATGATATAATCGCTTCACTGACAATCAGCGATATCAGCATTCTACAATCAATCATATACCGTAACAGCACTATTGGCATACAGTGTTTATCAGATATATGTCTACCAATCCAAACATAACAGCACGGATGAAGTCCTGTAGCTAATTCAAATGATACCACACAAGCAAATCCGTTTAAATCAAAATCAGGCAGTGGTCCATTAATCGCAACATGGGCCATCTCATGTGTGGGATGTCCAAATCGCTTGAAGCATTCAGCACATTCTCCGTACCCGAGAAAACTCCCTGGATAACACGCAACTATATCAACCGAAATAATACTTTCACGATCTTTTTTTGTATTCCATTATCCGCCGTGGTTGTATTCGATGCAGCTTGATCTGACATCTCATAGAAATTCAACTCGCGTTGGTTTCCACGTTTATCTTTCTCGCAAAATGAGCTGCAACCGACGGAATTGTAAAACAGTTTGATAGTAATTGTTCGTCGTCGTAACTCTGCGAGAAAATACTAGCTAGTTTTTTCATCGCCTCATGGAGAGCCTCAGTGCAGTATAATTCTCCATTGGGTCTTACAAATTGATCAAATCTACCCTCGGAGTTAAGTAACCACACTGACACAGGATCGTTTTTACTCAGCCAGTGAATAAAATCAAATAGTTTCTCTTCTCCGGAGAACTCCCTGGAAAATTCCGGGGGTAGATATTTTACGGTTCTATCCCGAGGAAATATTGTTACCACAGGTGTCCACGCGTGTTCGTTATGATCAATAATTTTGATTGGAGCTCCTCTCAACTTATATTTTGGTTCATATAATACTTCTCCTGTTATCGTCATTACCGATATTGGGAATCTTAATGATGTTTCTAATTTGACTATATCCTGGATCGTTGCTCCGTTCTTCCTAACTGTTAATTCCCACTCGGTTATTTTTTTGCATCTTAGATCAGTCAATTTGTTTCCACGCAGCGCATTTGTGAAGTGTTCTATTATTCGTTCTGCTACACAATTCACCCTTGACGAAGTCAGCGACGACAGTTTCATCGGTGCTAGTTTTTCAATACTCGGTTTATCATTTAACGGATATGTCCCATAAACAACTGCTGTTACAGGATAAGATCTCTCGTAGTATGGTTTGTCAATCCCAGTCAGAATTCCTGGTTTGGAATCTTGACTCACAGTGACATTCTTTTATCCTTCAAGATGGGTTCTTATTTATCCCTGATAATCCAATCTCCAGTGTATGAACGGATAATGAATTTTATTCTAAAAAAAATACCTTTTCCGCCCAAGATGTGAGATTATCACTGCTGCGCTTTTATCGTTCATGGTAGCATCAACGTCACCATTGATTTGAAATGTCGACCAACAGTGAGATGCTCCATCACGCTTGATTTCATTAAAACGATCACGAATTTTACCCAACATGGTTCTATCACGAATTTTACCCTTTGGTGTATCAGAGACTCTATCGAGATTAAATTTAGCATTTATCCAAGGCGTAATTTTCGATAATCTCTCGAACTCCTTGATGCTATAATTAAAACAAGTATTTAAATAGAGAATTTATTATATAATGAATCATTGCAAATGGCTCATGATTGGATCAGTGACCCCGTGTAACAAAATCATGCAGAAAAGTGTTTTGTGGATATCATATGCAAAGTTTTCGACGTGGAAGCCTTGGTCCGCTACCCTGCATACGATGTGGGGTTGGGGTTAGAGGAAAATCGCAGTTGTGTCTGAGTTGTGGTAAGCGATAGAGAGAGTTGAAGCATTATTATGATAAGAGAATCAAAGATTCCACTAAGAACTCCATCAATGACACGGACAAAGTCATAAGAACTCCACAAGACTACATCAGAAGATTTTCATCATTCAACCAAACAATTAATTAGACAAATAGTATTAGTATACAAATGAACCAAGAATTCAGACCACACCCTGTGATCACAAACTATGAGGCATCCAGTAATGGTATTGTCAGACATCGTAAACTGAAGAAACCAGTTGGTGCTGTGAATAATCGAGGGTATTTGGTGTTTACCGCTGGAGGGAAAAGACATCTTAATCACAGAATAATATATGAATGTTTCCATGGATTGATCAAGGATGGTTTTGTTATCGATCACATTGATTCCAATCCTAAGAACAATTCTTTATCAAATCTGCAGGCTGTTACATAAAGTGAAAATTTGAAACAAGGAAAGACTGGACAATACTCGAAAAAAGCAAGACCCGTAAGATCTTTTAATACAACAAATAACGAAGAAATTGTATTTCAATCAATAGCTAAGGCCGGTAGATATTTCGATATTTGTCCACCTTCTGTTCAATACATTGCAGATGGAATTTATCGATCTGCGATTTCAAAAAAGATCGGACAAAATATTCAATTCAGTTATGTATAGGCATCCAACTCTGGGAAATATATTTTTCATATTAGAGGTATATAATTATTAATAATATGAATTCTCAAAATATCAATGAGGTTATAACCAAAATTTTAGTTTTGAAATCTCGGGGGATTTACATATCAGCTAGTTTAAACTGCGATCAAATTATGTCCGATTTCCAGGATATTGAATACGGCGCTATGAACAATATGTATTACCCAAAAAATATGCCCTTAATAAACGAATTCAGAATTCTATCCGTGACTCCCTTCTATGTTGTGACGACGTCAGTAAGTTTGTCCCGTTATTTACTATCATGGAAACAATAAGAAAGGAATTAGGGCAAAAATATGAAGTAAAAAGGACGATTAATTCAAAAATCAGGGATATAAGATTGTTAATTGAACAAAACGAAAAAAAAACTTCGGATGCTCGGTTTTAGTGTAAGAAATATTCAAATTGGATAATTGTTTACAATTTAAATAATGGTTAATGAGTCATTAACGACTAGATAGGCTCGAGAGCGACTAGATGCGATTAAAAGATTTATACCAATCCGCGACTCTGTTAGGAATAAACTACAAGACAGACAGAGTTTACAAAAGGTTTTTGCTGCGGGATCTTAAGAGTAGTTTAAACCAATAACCACAGCAACGAAGAGGGCAATATCAGCTACTGAGCGCGCTATTTACGGAGATATTCCCAAGGACGAACCAAGAAAAGAAAAGCCTCTTATTGGTGAACTTGAAAAAATAGCAACGGAAACTGAAAGAATAGCAAGAAGATCCAAACAAACAAAAAAAATCTTTAAAAACACTTCCTGATGATAAAGTAACTGCTACAAGACAAGAACGAGAACAACAAGAACGAGAACAACGGGAACAAGAAGACCAAGCACTTATTCAAGAACTTGAAGAAATTGTTAGTAGACCACCACAAGTACTTATTACTAGACCACCTGAACCAGAAGAAGAACAAGGCGCAGTTGCAAAAGAAGAGTATCCACCTGAAAGGATATTTACAGATGATGCGTTAACTGAAATTAGAAATATCAAAAACGACGCTGAATTAGTTAAATTTACTAAAGACAATTTTAAACAAAGAAATATACATTTAAAAGATGATCAGTCTAGAAAACATGTAAAAGACAGCATCATGTGTGGAAAAAAATTTTTTTTAGCAAACCGCAAGAAAACTAGAATAACAAGCGAAATAAAATTTGATTATGCTAAATTTAATGCTATGATAAGTGATGTTACAGAACCACCACCAGCATATTCAGCAGACCCAATCCCAGATGGTATACGAATAATGGCAGAAGCTGATTCTGAAAAAGGTGCAACTGGTATCACTAAAAAATCATTCGGGAAGGGATTAAGAGATTCCAGTGGGATTCTTATTCATTGATTTGTCCTGGTAATATTGTTTGCAATATAACACGGTTAGAAGTTCTCATAGGAGGAAAACGAGCTGGAAATAACTCACCGGAACTGATTAATGAAGCAGCTGATATTTGCAGGCGGTTATTTCAAGGCGGTATCATATATATCAAAACATATCGAGATTTCATTAACGAGTTAGTGGAAAATCCTACTGATTATTACAGCGACTAAGTCATCTGTGATTAATCTGATGATGAAGTCACCACATTAGATAAACATCATTTAAATAAGATGATCATACACTACAATCATGATAAACCAGCCAGCGTCTATGTAGTAAACTTGCGGTTTCCAGTTTATAACACGTACTATGGTGATGGTCTCGGTGATACAATTGCAGGGTTATTTGCAAGAATGGCTACAAAAGTAGCGCCGCTAGTAAAACAATTATCGATGAAAGCCATTGATGTTATTCGTGATAAGGGTATTAGCGCTGTTGGAGATCTTGCCGGAAAAGCATTTTCTGCGGTAAAGGATAAATTAACAGGGCTAGTTCGGCGGCGAAGGAAACCACCATTGACGACTTCGTCATTACCGTTACCACCTACAGCGGAAATGCCTGCAAGTGTTAGTAGAATAATAAATAACGCAGTGGATCAGAAATTAGCGTCGTTGATAACTCCATCATACACCAACGATCAAAGCAACATCGCAAATATGATAGCGGGAAGCGGCTTAAAAAACCATGATGACATCGACGATGAAAATCCTACGGATTTTATGATTTAGATCAATACATATATAATAAAATGTTCAAACGGTAACCTAATCATGCATCATATATTCGGATCCAGCGTTTGATATGGACGCCCCAGTGCTAAAGGATGATTCTGTACGTGATTATCAATATTACGCCTATCACGCAATACAACCAAATAGTCGAACAAGAATTGAACTTCAAGTTCATGATACCAGTAAATACTTTCTACTGAGTGAAGCATTTATCGAAGTAGAAGGAGAAATTGTAATAGACGATGCAGCTAATACAGAATATCCACTTGCTACCCATGTCGGATTTGTAAATAATGGTATCATGGCGTTATTCGAGAGCGCAAAATATCTCATCGATGGAAAAGAGATTGAGTCGATAGATCGCGATGTTGATGTGGCTACAACAATAATAGGACTAGCAAGATATTCCGATGATTATACATGATCGGCAGGCCCTTCTATGATGTTTGCAAAGGATGGTAAGAATGCGACTGGAATAAATCCATTTACTATAAGACGACCAATAAAAGTCAGTGCTGCTGCTGATGATGCTGATGTCGAGGCTGTAGTTTTTGGTAATAATCCTGATTTCAATCTAGAAGCTGCAACACGTATATCAATGTTGAGAGGGAGGCGTAGATCATTCTCATGCGCGATTCCACTGCATCATATATTCGGATTCTGCAGAAATGTTCGAAAAGTTATCTATGGAGCAAAGCACACAGTATCACTCGTGCGAAAGGGTACTGACAATGATGCAATTTGGAGAATTCCAGCAGATGCTGCAAATCCACTTGCTGATGTCGGTAAAGTCAATTTAACAAAACTATCACTGTGGATGCCAGTGTTGACTCCATCAATCACCGCAGAAGAACGATTACTATCATTTATGGATCAAGGAGGAAAATTATTGCTGAGTTGGCTAACAGTGACTACAGATGTAGTTCAATCAGCTGTTAATGGGTTATTTACATGGGAAAATTAAAAAAATTAATTTCATTGCATTCGGGTCTAAATCTGTTGTTTGTCCTGGTGTTGCTCCTGTGTATGGCCTCTTGTCAACGTGCGTTCTATCATTTACAATCCATCGGTCAGCTATTCTTCCATTTTCTTCTTCTTCTTCAGCCTCTTCAACATTCTCACCCTCATCACTGCCGCTGTTATCATCAATAGCGATTTCGATGTCACTATCGATCTCGTCTGATGAAAATCCCGAAAATTCACCGTCAGAATCTGTCAAACAAAACTCTGCTCCAAGCGCCTGATTCTCTTCAATTTCCATGATTTTCAGATCTATATATCTTCACTATTTCTGCTGCAATCGAAGTAAACAAAAGTTTCTTTTGTTCACGAATGTTCGCTCTATATTTGTAAGCTGAAATTTCATTGGTTAAGCTGCCAGCATATTTCGAAAATAGCTTCAAACTAACCAATGGTTTGGGATGACACAAGTAGTCGTGCGGTATACGGGCCTTGCTAAATACTGCCACCCAAACTCGGCGCTCGGGAGATAAGGGAGGTAAAGTGCGACGAGTTATCGAGGCGCTAGGGGTTAATGTGTTAAACAATGCAACGCAGTAGAGGATGCTATCACGTTATTTTCCGATCAGGGTAAACTCAAACCGGGTGTACTTATTTCAACTATCTTGGAACGCATTAACAATATTGACAAGCCATTATTAGATTTCCTTGGAAATCCACTGGTGTCCACACTGAAGCTCGCAATGATAAAAAATTATATATTGGAACTAGCAACACTTCAAGCCAAATTTGAAGACCACGTTGAAAAGTTTACATCATTTCATAAAAACCTCATCGAGAAATTTTTTACACCCATGCCGGATAAACTCGACATAAAACTCTCTGATATTAAAAAATCCATCGATGAGATGAAAAACTTTATCGAAGCAATCAAAGATGATATGCCGAAGATGATAAAAATACTTGAAAAAACAAATATTCCTCATGAAAAACCAACAACGTAGTATACACGATCCAACACGGATCATTTGAGTGGACTCCAGGAGAAAGATTATATATCACTGGAGCCATCAAGGGTATTTATCGATTAACACTAGTGACGCCGACTCAATTTAGAATATCATTGTGGAGTTCATCTGGGGTCAACAATATGATATCAACGATCATCGACAAGGATACAACTGAACGATTCAAGATAGAATCCACTGATAAGAATTTGGAGAGGGTTTCAGTAACATGGTATGTGGAATTCGTAGCGGATTTGAGTAAACAACTAAATTGAAATCGCAAACTGATTTGGAAATAACATGGCATCACAATACCGTTATGACACCGTCAAGGAATTTTCAACAAAACTCAAAACTCTTTCTGAGGAGTACCAAGCAAAAATGAAAAAATACCAGCGAAGAATCACTGCCATCGATGTAGCTGTGTACTCGCTGTCTGGTGTAGTTGCCGGCACTGGTATTACTATATCATCAGTTACAATGACCGCTCCGGCTGTTATTCCGGTTTGTATAGCTGCAGTGTCAACCATCGCGGGAATAGCCAACGCGATAGCAAAAAAAAATATCGTGTTCTCAACAAAACTACATGATTACACTATTAGATATGCTGCGGTATTTCAAGCACATTCGCAATTATCTAAGTTGATTTCATCATCGATCGACGACACGACAATAACCGAGGATGAGTTTTTGAGAATAGTTCAGTTGTACGAGTCAACTATGTTAGAATTAGAGCACGGCAATAATAATAACAATGACAACACCGCAAGAACTACTTCAACGGATAGTAGAAAATACCAAACCGGTGAAAACCAGCATGACCTCAATAACCTCAACCAATCCTGAATTCAGTGTTAATTTCCCTACTCCGATTCCCGTGAAGGAGATCGCGCTAGCAAAACTACGAATGTATCACAGTTGGCCTAATATCAGATCGGTAGCATTTGGTGGTCAACAACCAAATAATTCCTTGGTATTTGCGAATAAGAATCGCGAAGATGGAACTCCAGACAGGAACGTTGTTTCGCTGCCATCTGGCTCATACCAAATCGAACAAATCAATGCTGAATTAGCGCGTAGAATAAAATCCATTACTGGAGCAGAATCAAAAATCGCTATAACAGTTCATGAACCAACACTATCATCTGCGATCGAGATAAACTCGCCCAATTATGTTGTAGATATCTATCAGAGTTCTATAAGAACCGTATTAGGATGGCCTGAAATCCCACCTCGACAAGTTAACATACCACCTGAACCACAAAAATCTGATTATATCACCGACAGGATAAAACCCAATAATCCAGTAAAAAGCTATAGCGAATATGATAAGTGGTATTTTTTCGTTGAAATAATAGAAGAGAGCTACGAAAGATATTACTTTACTCAATGGGATAAAATCATCGAAATTTTAAAAGCGATGAATAATGATATCTCACTGTTGTTAATCACTCATAAATCCGGCTCTCTCACCCAAGATGAATTTATCAGCGTTGTAGAAACATGTAATAAAATCATCGATGACATGGAAACATATAATTTAAAAATTAGTCAAGAGGTATTAGGTGACGATAATCCTAAAACGAGAACGGTGTTTGCGATAGAAAGTAATATGCGCGTAGAAGATATTCCCACGCTCAAACTACGCGGATATAATGTCCCAGTGATTAAAAAATCTCTCAATGATGCCATCGATGAAGGTTTAAAAAAAATCCATGACGCATGGAAAAAATTAACAGAACAACAAACAACCATCCTTAAATATAATAACGACCCAGATGGTGGTGGTAGGCATATCGCGCCGCTCAACGTGAATGTATCCTCGGTGATAGCATTGAATTTAGTATGTGATGTTATCAAAGGAAGCTATCAAATAAATCTCGAGCGATCAAATCAAGCTCAGCAGGGATATATTTTATACTCGTTTGCACCAACAGCTCCACCCGGATTTCTAATAATCGAATCTCCAATTAATCCAGTTTATATGCGATGTCATAATAATTCATTAAGGAGAATCAATTTCAAACTCGTTGACCAGTCTAATAATCTAATTGATCTACAAGGTGAGGTTTTACAAATTAGTCTGTTTGTGAAATCGTAGCGATTTTCATCGTCAAGAATTGTTAACCCATATAATGCAGAGGGGGAGGCGACAACGACAATGACGTCTTTGATGCAACCTCAATTTACCGAATCGACGGCCTCAATTTAACGAATCGACGCTGTTGTAAAAAAGAATTTTCGATGCTTTTTTCTAAGCTTTTCGAGGAAGCCTTGGTTTGTCAAATAGACCTTTCTATTAAATATTTACGAAAGGAAGCCTCAATTTACCGAATCGACGCCTCTATAGCTTTGTACGATTCGCCCCATCTGCTGCTACATTCAAAAGACAGTGAAGTACGAATGCATAACTGTCAGACAATCATGTCATTAATCCAATCCAGCGAATTAACCTTTATTTTCACTACAGCGGTAAAAAAAAAAACTTACGTATCAAATTGATTGGATGGAAGTAGCCCATTCTAACATGGGCTGAATAACGATGAAAGTAATTTCACAAGATAAAGTGTTTAGCTTACTTTTTACATTATTTCAGATTGTATCATTTTATAATTTTAATTAAATTTGCAGACAGAAATATGTAGTTAAGATCGGATAGTACAAATAACGGTTAATGTTGTCATCAGACCTTAAATATTACAAATGGATGCTGGATCTGGAAAATTTAAAGAAATGTTCATCAATTTTATAGAGGTTGAAACCTGGTAAGATTATGTTCTTTCCGATTCCTGTGGTTGTTTGTACTGATATTTTCTAAGAAAATAATAGTGGAGAAGAAAATATGATACCTGTATGAGATATACTATTTATTATGGTGATAATGATTTATAGAAACAAAAACAGTAGGAAAGGAGAATAGCTGATACTTTATACCACTGATAATCCATTGATGATGATGGTGATGTGTGTGTATATGTGTGTGTGTTTGTGAGAGAGAGAGAGAGAGAGAGAGAGAGAGAGAGAGAGAGAGAGAGAGAGAGAGAGAGAGAAAGAGAGAATAGTTGTGATGGATAAAATCAATATGTAATACATTAGTATTTCAATTATCACAGGGTCTGTAATTACTCACATTGCAAGAGGGAACAAAATGATTCTTGTATGATTTTCTGATGATACAAAAAGAATAAAGGCAGATGACGAATGAAGAAATACTTATATTTAACAGTCTAGTTCCCTATTTACAATAATTGTACAACATAGAATTTTTGGAAACATTCTGACCCAGGTATACAGTGAAAGTCAGTGCTTACATTTTGCTCTTCATTTATACTTGCTGATGAACATAATATTTCTTAAGTGGCTTATCTACAGGAATTGTTTTTAATAATTTACCTTAAAAGCTGCAAAGACTTCAGATTAGTCTCTTGTCAATGTATTCCTGTCAGCAATGTGTCAGTTATAGTTATAACCTCACATGCCTTGGGATATTTTCCGCACCAATAAGCCTACTACATTATTTGTTAACAATTAACAATCTGGTCAAATGTAAGTTAGGAATTCAGCAGCTAAAATACATTTCCAAAATTGATGTGAGTTTCAGTTGAAGGTTTGTCTCTGTTATAAAATTTGAATTGGGGAAGTGGTCAAAAAATGTTTCTGATCCCAAATTTTTGAAAAGTTTAAAATTAGCATTGGGGATACAAATTTGTCTCAGTTCTTGAGCAGATGAATTTCATTTTAGTTTTATAAGAGTTTTTTAAAAGTGTAAAATTGTAACTGGTGATGGGGATAAAATTATATTTCAAATTAAAATACATTTCCAACTTGTTAGTTAGTTTCAGCTTTATGAGGTTTGTTTAAAGTGTAAATTTTAAATTGAGGGTGGGCATCGTCTTCAACTTCTCGATTAGAGAGGTTTCACTATATACTATTAAAGAAGAAATTCTTCAGAAACTCCCTTCTTGAATTTGGTCTTGAGTGGCACAGTGAGTATGTATTTTCATGCTGAGAGAAGATTGAATTACAGTGCCTTGCCCAAGGACAGACCAATAAAGCTGACTTATGCATACCACTCTGGCTGAATATTCATTTCTTGTGCAAATCTGTAAAATTACTTCAGTCTCTTTCTGAGAGTCAAAGTCATTCAAATCATATTGGAAAGAGACAAGGATGTTACATAGGATGGTAATGTACAACTGGAACATGACTACCCATGACCTACACCAAAGTGTACACAAGATTAAAAATATGGTATATGCAAATTGCCAATTAACAAATTACATAAGTGTTATGTTCTGAAAAAGGTATATTACTGAATTCAAGAAAATGTTATGATGCTATACTAATTCATATTATTGTTATTACATAGTGTAATATTTACAGTACAAACACATGCAGAGTAATGAAGAACTCATCTGGTAATTTGTAATAAGAGAAAATATAATGGAGCCCAATTAAAAGTTAGCTGAAATTGTACAACAAAAGAATTTTATTGCATAAAGCATATAACATGTATTAGTTATTATGGATAATTTCAGTTATGATGCCATATAACGTGTATTAGTTATTATGGATAATTTCAGTTATGATGCCAATATGCACCATCGGACTTGTATTATTTCTAACCCTTATTCTTTCAGTTATATAGAACAGGTCATGTGCTCAATTATATGCTATAAAAGACAGCTAACAGAGATATGAATCACAAATACACAGCAGTCAGAATGCCAAACTTGTGACTTAAAATATATGGGTTCAAACCCTACCTTCAAATCAGGCTGGATCAGCAACCAGCGTCAAAAGTTTCATTGGTGTCATAACCTTGGCTTAAATTAAACATTTTGGGGTCTATGATGCATAAGAGTAGTTCTCCAGAATTGGTGACTGCCATGATGGACTGATGTCAAAAATTAAAATAATAATGGTATGGTTGCATTTATGTTTATTAGAAAGCCCAATGAACACAGACTTTCATGTAGAAATAGAAAATCAGTGAGTGAATTCGTTTTCACACAGTTTCAACTTAAAAACAATTGGTGTTAGGGTGTCACGTGTGTTACAGTGTGACATAAAGTACACTGAACTTACATAGCAAGACCACAGTTTAAGACCTTTGTTATAAATTCAAATAGTACAAATAGAAAGAAAGTTATAAAAGCAAAATTATAAATATCTACGTTGAACATTTCATACGATCATCGTCAAAAAATTGTCACACTGTAACACACGGGACATTCATGTTCAGCCTTTACAATAGAACCTTATTCAGAGGAAAGGATGATACTATTACTCTTGTAATTTCTTGTGTGTGTATGTGTGAATATATTTTAAACATGTATGTGAATGATGTTAAGTTTTCCCATGTTTAGTCACATTTAATATGGTGGATGATGTCACAGTGTTACATGTGACATTCAGACTAAATGAAGAAGGTTACAGAAAAACACAAAATAACTTTGTAATTTCAAATGTATTTATTGTTTCAAACTTAGTGGAAGACTGTACTGGCCATTTGGGCAATATCAAGATGGCCAACAATGTCAGCATGTACAATCCAGGCATCGTCCTCTGTGTCAGGGAAATAATATTTCCAATCCTTCTGGCGGAGGTACCGCACTTCAATATCATCTTCCTGGACTTGAAGCACCTACAATATACAGCACGCGCTATTATTAGCTTTTAAAATTAATTACAACTGCTTCATTATAAAATATTTTTCTAAAAGCTTTCCCAACTATAAATTAAATCATACATAGTGCCTATATCAATGTATACCAATTAGTCTAGTTATTACAACACTGAATTTGAAAAAAGTTTAATTAAAATTGTGAAGATGATGATTTACCAGAGGCGACAGGTCAGTCTTGCAGGTTGTTATCATTATACAGACTTGACAAAATAATGGCAAAGAAAAGGATCTTCATACTTGCAACAGCTCCATATTCCTTCCTGATGGTTTTGCGACCCTGTTGGACTAATACACTGACCATAAGATACTGACCAGCTCTGAAATATTGAGATTTTTTTTTAAATTAAGGAAACAGGTTAATTTACCAGCAATAAATAAGTTTGAATATATGTTCATTATCAAAATGGTTGAAGCATCATTTTCAATTATACACCCATAATTCCAGAATCTCAGCTACAACTTACACCAATTATTTTCTTGCAAATATTTACCTAGTTGAATTATCCTGAAACACATCCGTTACAGCTTCTGAGACTGATGCTGCAGTGATACTGGCTGGCACTGGTGAGGTGTTTGTGTCAGGATATTCGTCATTAGCAGATGCAGTTGTTGAGATTTTGGTTGGCTCTGGTAAAAGAAAATGACAATTTACAGTGGGTTCTGAAAACACTGCATACTTTGTGTTATGGAGCTAAACTTGCTGCATTCAAAGTCTTCAGACACAAATAACATCTACCTTTATTATGAATATTATCAACAAAATAATGCACTCATTTTATTAAATAAAGAAAATTCATTAATTGTTACCATTTTGCTGTGGTCTTGCAGTCTTCTTTTTCAAGTGTACCACTCTCCAGTCACCACAAAATGCTGCATTTGCACACAGGCCCTCCTCAGATGTGCAGGCTATACAGAAGCAGCTCCTTTCTCGTATGCTCAGGACATATGGTGCCAAGCCACGAGCACAGTGCAAGGTCCTAGTACCAACCACAGTCTTAATCTCTGGTCCAGTCCTGTCTGGTCTATGCCTGTTTATTGTAACTTGAGGAACAAACAAGAATTTTCTCCTGTTGTGACTGTGGGTTTCAGCTGCTTCTGGTCGTGTTAGTCTCCTCGTGCAAAAGTCGAACATTTCTTCAGCCGTTGACACTTGAGCCTGTCGAGCTTTGACAGCAGTTGAAACAACCCTTTTGACAACGCCAATCTCTGCATCACAAGGGCCCTTTCCATGGCGACTGCCAAAAAAGTGTTTTTCCGTTGATGCACCAATATCCTCTTCCCCGTAAGAGGCATCAACAAAACTTGTTTTCCCCTTGTACTGTGAGGCACATCCATCAGAGAAATGGATTATCTTCGTGAATTGGAGTCCTCTGGATTGTAGCTCACGCACAGCAATCATCTGGTAATGTTGAACAGCATGTGTGTCATGCTGCAGGTCATCTGATATAAAAATCAGAGATTCTGTGATGGTGTCATGATGTTGTAAACAACGGTAATGGCCAATGACTGGATGAATTGTTACTTGTTGGCGAGTCCAGTGAGCCCCTTGTGCCTCATCTTGGTAAAAACACCCAAAATTTTCTGCAAAATCCATACAAAGTAGGAGCCAGTTTTCTGGAAGATTTTCTTTTAAGTTGGCAAAGTCCATGTGGGAGGAGCTTAAGGTGTAGGGGTCCATTGAATTCAGAAATAAACAACACCACAAGCTATGATCGGTGGATTATGTAAGAGTTGTACTTTCTGTTAGGCTTTAAAAAAAGTTTAGCCTCTTGGCAACATGATAATTTATGCTAATTCCTATATAGATCACATTTTGTATTTTTTATGATTTTCTGAAAATGTGAGAGACATGACTGAAAATAAGTATGTTTTGACTAGATAACTCATACCCCTGTCTAATTTCAGCAGAGTTATCTCTCTTCAATGCAATGGAGTACCTGGTTTTGTCATCATCAAATTGATAATCTAACATTGTTCTCTATAACAGTGTGTGAGATGCACGCTAAATTATGATAGAAAATATATTTATCTCTCCAAATATTAGCATTGAGGTCTATGGAAAAACAATTGGTACCGTGATACCAAGACTAAAGCACAGGTGCTCGACGCGAGCCTGATGTGAAGAAAAAAATAATAATTTAAATTAAAGAAAAACCACAGGCACTTGATTCTGAGTAAATTCATGTATACACTCAAATGGTGAGTGTATACATGAATTTACTCAGAATCAAGTGCCTGTGCTTAGAGTACCCCCATGACCCATTCAGACATATGACCCCCTCTATATTACTTTTTAAATAGTAATATAAAGGGGGTCATATGTCTGAATGGGTCATGGGGGTACTCTAAGGTATTTTTCTCTGTATGTTTTTTTTCCTTTAAATTATTACTTTTTTCTTCACATCAAGCTCGCGTCGAGCACATGTGGACTAAAGAGACACCCCAACATTCCCACGCTGGCGAAAACTCCTCCTACAATGTAAATTGCCGATATATTTGAGAATCTCTTTATTACGTGGAAACTACTTACCACACGCTTTACATCCTTTTGAAAAATACCTGTCATTGGAGGCGCCATTGTTGTCTTTCGGACACACGGTACTAATTATACGGAAGAGCTGTGAACCAGTCTAAAAATGGGTGTAAGAAATAATAGAGTATATACGGCTTTGGTGGTCCATAATTGGTTAATAATGAAAATTAAAATTTTAGTAAAAATATTTTTTGAGAGCTTATCCTATCTGTAATTTAAAAAAAATATAGACAAAATTCTATTGATGCAATTGAAGTCAATTTAGAGGCTTCACCTATTAGTACTCAATAATGAAAGTAGCACCTGATTCATTTGGAGCAGAATCAATAACATGTGCTTCCTGCCAATTTATGTCAACAACATGCAGCGGGTCCTATGTTTTCCTACATTTAAAAACTTACATCAAGGTTAGTTGTGCATGGAAAAATATAGGTTTGGGGTAAATATTGGTATAGTTTTATGCATTAGACAACTTTAATATGCAATTCAATTCTATTACTTAAATTTACCAAGTAGTTTATGCAGTGATAAGTTATATAAGTGTCTGAATATTGAATAGAAACATGGACTTACCCAGGCATCGCAATGTTTTCCACATATTGCTCCACCTCCAGCTTACTTCTTGGCTTGTGCCGAAGCAGTTTGTACATGGGCTTTCCATCGTCATCTTCAGTGTCAGCATTATATGAACTTTTTATAGCTTTTTCAAATTTGTCTCTTGTTGTCCTTATGTAATAGACCTCAAGTGGCTTTATCTTTTGGGTTGATGTACATTTTTTCCCCTTGTGGGAAACATTACCAGGCTTGAAGAAATGGCTTTGTCTATTCTTTGCTTCCTTATCCTTTCCCATAGTTTTATGCTAAAAAGTATCACTCAGTTATTTAATTCTTCAGTATTATAATACTTATGGAACTTTCCTTTGGCTTTTATACCTTTTTATTAAGATTTGGGGGTGATGAATCACCTGTGTTGATAGTTTAAATAGTTTTAGAATGTCAGCATCTCTGGAGGCCTCATTGGGTGAGTCAGAGTCAGAGTCACAGAAGGACAATGACCTCTTATCATTTTGACCTGTCATGTGGCACACTTATTGGTTGGGTGTGAATGATAGGAATCAGGGATGCACTGTATCTTTTTTCTGTATATGTCAGCAAGAAAAGAAATGCAATTTTGAAATTTAAAACATTTAAAACTTGTCTTATAGCCAGTGAGAGATGGAAAAACTAGGTGTCATGTAATTTGATACCCTATGATGTCATACTTGCTGATGTCAGCATGTTTGTGTTTATTTTGTGTAGCATGTATGCTATAGAAAGATAACACGAAGATACAAAGTCGGAATCTAATTATTTTAATAACAAGAATAATGCACTAATAAGTACAATACAACACTTCAACATGTAATGCGGATGCAGTTTTGCTATCACATAAAATGCAATTGCACTATTATTCATGCACCAGCATGGCCAGGTCTTTCTTACAATTATACTCTAATATCAATGAGTAAAATGCAACTTTTTCAAAAGAATTAAAATCTGGTTATAGGACACACGGTACTAATTATACGGAAGAGCTGTGAACCAGTCTAAAAATGGGTGAAGAAATAATAGAGTATATACGGCTTTGGTGGTCCATAATTGGTTAATAATGAAAATTAAAATTTTAGTAAAAATATTTTTTGAGAGCTTATCCTATCTGTAATTTAAAAAAAATATAGACAAAATTCTATTGATGCAATTGAAGTCAATTTAGAGGCTTCACCTATTAGTACTCAATAATGAAAGTAGCACCTGATTCATTTGGTGCAGAATCAATAACATGTGCTTCCTGCCAATTTATGTCAACAACATGCAGCGGGTCCTATGTTTTTCTACATTTAAAAACTTACATCAAGGTTAGTTGTGCATGGAAAAATATAGGTCTGATCATCACCACCCAGAAATGTTAAGTTATTGAATTTTTGAATATGACAGTGTTTCTATATGTTTACCATTGGAGTTGAATTAGTACCATGTGTCCTATACAGGGCCTATACCATAATATGAGCCTGATGTTTCTATGGTTACCACGTGCATCCAGGGTATGATTTTAGTGGTTTTTACATATGACAATCATAATGGAGTCTTTCTTTCATGATTTGCATGTGATTTTGGAGAAAAAATCTATACAAAACTCAGATGGGAAGGGTTGTATAAACTGGATGGGGGCATTAATTCTTTTCTTCTTGATGTTTCTCATAAAGCTTGTAAAGAAATGCCCTTTTCTCTGATTTTTTTCTCTTATATGCTGTACTTGCTGTATGTATTTTATTTCTCCTATATATATCTTGCTTGCTTTTCAGATGTTGTGCCACAGAACTGCAAGCTGAAACCGGACAACCGATAGATTGACACAGCTTAACCAGAGATTCTCCAGGTCCATGGTTGCAGTTATGGACAACCCTGCCATGGAAGTTTCTCTTAAAGGATATATTCTTTGGTAAGCTGTGTTTTATCCTTCAATTTTATATGTTGAGTCACATTGAAGATCAATTATATTTGTCTTTTTTCCAGTCATAGAATTAAACTCCTTCACATATTTCCTATGTTCTGCCATGTCTCTCATGTTGCTGCATTCAATTTTCTGACAAACAGTATTGGAACTTTTCTGCATCCCTTTTGTTGAGGGAGCAGGGACACTCGCACTTAAAAGAATAGTTCTAAACCCTTCATTTCCAACAGAAGTCTGTGAAAGTCCTATCTGTATCGCATTATTTACACAGGCAGTTTTTCTTCCACAACCTTTCCTTGGCATTTCTTGATACAGTTCAAACATTCTTGAAGTGTAACGGCATGATGAACATATTGCTCTCTCTCGCCACACCAGACCTCTTTTCTCTTCATGTTTCAAGTCCCATGACAGAAACCCCTGACATTCAGGGTGTAGGCACTGGTGCTCTTGAAAAACAGTACTCCACATCTCAGCATTTTTTTCTGCATGAACCAATTAATATGTGTTTTTCTCACCAGACCTGTTGATATAAATAGATAAAACAAGTTTCATGTTAGAAATGTAGTTTCAGATTTGAAGCAAAATCTATTTATAAATGCAACATTGCTCTGCACATACTATCAAGTGATAGTACAGAATCATTTAGCTGTAAATTAGAGCTTGCTACTTGGTATGCCAAATCAATATATATTACCTCCCCTTTGACTAGAATTGAGTGACTGAAGGTTTGATTTATTTCTCTTTTTTAAATAATTTATGTACTTTATTCAGCTTTATATTGAAAAGTAAGTAATTTAAGACTACCTGTAGTGGAAAGTAGCCATCATAATGATTTTGAGACTTTTTCTAAACTTATTATGAGTTTGGGGTAAATATTGGTATAGTTTTATGCATTAGACAACTTTAATATGCAATTCAATTCTATTACTTAAATTTACCAAGTAGTTTATGCAGTGATAAGTTATATAAGTGTCTGAATATTGAATAGAAACATGGACTTACCCAGGCATCACAATGTTTTCCACATATTGCTCCACCTCCAGCTTACTTCTTGGCTTGTGCCGAAGCAGTTTGTACATGGGCTTTCCATCGTCATCTTCAGTGTCAGCATTATATGAACTTTTTATAGCTTTTTCAAATTTGTCTCTTGTTGTCCTTATGTAATAGACCTCAAGTGGCTTTATCTTTTGGGTTGATGTACATTTTTTCCCCTTGTGGGAAACATTACCAGGCTTGAAGAAATGGCTTTGTCTATTCTTTGCTTCCTTATCCTTTCCCATAGTTTTATGCTAAAAAGTATCACTCAGTTATTTAATTCTTCAGTATTATAATACTTATGGAACTTTCCTTTGGCTTTTATACCTTTTTATTAAGATTTGGGGGTGATGAATCACCTGTGTTGATAGTTTAAATAGTTTTAGAATGTCAGCATCTCTGGAGGCCTCATTGGGTGAGTCAGAGTCAGAGTCACAGAAGGACAATGACCTCTTATCATTTTGACCTGTCATGTGGCACACTTATTGGTTGGGTGTGAATGATAGGAATCAGGGATGCACTGTATCTTTTTTCTGTATATGTCAGCAAGAAAAGAAATGCAATTTTGAAATTTAAAACATTTAAAACTTGTCTTATAGCCAGTGAGAGATGGAAAAACTAGGTGTCATGTAATTTGATACCCTATGATGTCATACTTGCTGATGTCAGCATGTTTGTGTTTATTTTGTGCAGCATGCATGCTATAGAAAGATAACACGAAGATACAAAGTCGGAATCTAATTATTTTAATAACAAGAATAATGCACTAATAAGTACAATACAACACTTCAACATGTAATGCGGATGCAATTTTGCTATCACATAAAATGCAATTGCACTATTATTCATGCACCAGCATGGCCAGGTCTTTCTTACAATTATACTCTAATATCAATGAGTAAAATGCAACTTTTTCAAAAAAATTAAAATCTGGTTATTGGACACACGGTACTAATTATACGGAAGAGCTGTGAACCAGTCTAAAAATGGGTGAAGAAACAATAGAGTATATACGGCTTTGGTGGTCCATAATTGGTTAATAATGAAAATTAAAATTTTAGTAAAAATATTTTTTGAGAGCTTATCCTATCTGTAATTTAAAAAAAATATAGACAAAATTCTATTGATGCAATTGAAGTCAATTTAGAGGCTTCACCTATTAGTACTCAATAATGAAAGTAGCACCTGATTCATTTGGTGCAGAATCAATAACATGTGCTTCCTGCCAATTTATGTCAACAACATGCAGCGGGTCCTATGTTTTTCTACATTTAAAAACTTACATCAAGGTTAGTTGTGCATGGAAAAATATAGGTCTGATCATCACCACCCAGAAATGTTAAGTTATTGAATTTTTGAATATGACAGTGTTTCTATATGTTTACCATTGGAGTTGAATTAGTACCATGTGTCCTATACAGGGCCTATACCATAATATGAGCCTGATGTTTCTATGGTTACCACGTGCATCCAGGGTATGATTTTAGTGGTTTTTACATATGACAATCATAATGGAGTCTTTCTTTCATGATTTGCATGTGATTTTGGAGAAAAAATCTATACAAAACTCAGATGGGAAGGGTTGTATAAACTGGATGGGGGCATTAATTCTTTTCTTCTTGATGTTTCTCATAAAGCTTGTAAAGAAATGCCCTTTTCTCTGATTTTTTTCTCTTATATGCTGTACTTGCTGTATGTATTTTATTTCTCCTATATATATCTTGCTTGCTTTTCAGATGTTGTGCCACAGAACTGCAAGCTGAAACCGGACAACCGATAGATTGACACAGCTTAACCAGAGATTCTCCAGGTCCATGGTTGCAGTTATGGACAACCCTGCCATGGAAGTTTCTCTTAAAGGATATATTCTTTGGTAAGCTGTGTTTTATCCTTCAATTTTATATGTTGAGTCACATTGAAGATCAATTATATTTGTCTTTTTTCCAGTCATAGAATTAAACTCCTTCACATATTTCCTATGTTCTGCCATGTCTCTCATGTTGCTGCATTCAATTTTCTGACAAACAGTATTGGAACTTTTCTGCATCCCTTTTGTTGAGGGAGCAGGGACACTCGCACTTAAAAGAATAGTTCTAAACCCTTCATTTCCAACAGAAGTCTGTGAAAGTCCTATCTGTATCGCATTATTTACACAGGCAGTTTTTCTTCCACAACCTTTCCTTGGCATTTCTTGATACAGTTCAAACATTCTTGAAGTGTAACGGCATGATGAACATATTGCTCTCTCTCGCCACACCAGACCTCTTTTCTCTTCATGTTTCAAGTCCCATGACAGAAACCCCTGACATTCAGGGTGTAGGCACTGGTGCTCTTGAAAAACAGTACTCCACATCTCAGCATTTTTTTCTGCATGAACCAATTAATATGTGTTTTTCTCACCAGACCTGTTGATATAAATAGATAAAACAAGTTTCATGTTAGAAATGTAGTTTCAGATTTGAAGCAAAATCTATTTATAAATGCAACATTGCTCTGCACATACTATCAAGTGATAGTACAGAATCATTTAGCTGTAAATTAGAGCTTGCTACTTGGTATGCCAAATCAATATATATTACCTCCCCTTTGACTAGAATTGAGTGACTGAAGGTTTGATTTATTTCTCTTTTTTAAATAATTTATGTACTTTATTCAGCTTTATATTGAAAAGTAAGTAATTTAAGACTACCTGTAGTGGAAAGTAGCCATCATAATGATTTTGAGACTTTTTCTAAACTTATTATGAGTTTGGGGTAAATATTGGTATAGTTTTATGCATTAGACAACTTTAATATGCAATTCAATTCTATTACTTAAATTTACCAAGTAGTTTATGCAGTGATAAGTTATATAAGTGTCTGAATATTGAATAGAAACATGGACTTACCCAGGCATCACAATGTTTTCCACATATTGCTCCACCTCCAGCTTACTTCTTGGCTTGTGCCGAAGCAGTTTGTACATGGGCTTTCCATCGTCATCTTCAGTGTCAGCATTATATGAACTTTTTATAGCTTTTTCAAATTTGTCTCTTGTTGTCCTTATGTAATAGACCTCAAGTGGCTTTATCTTTTGGGTTGATGTACATTTTTTCCCCTTGTGGGAAACATTACCAGGCTTGAAGAAATGGCTTTGTCTATTCTTTGCTTCCTTATCCTTTCCCATAGTTTTATGCTAAAAAGTATCACTCAGTTATTTAATTCTTCAGTATTATAATACTTATGGAACTTTCCTTTGGCTTTTATACCTTTTTATTAAGATTTGGGGGTGATGAATCACCTGTGTTGATAGTTTAAATAGTTTTAGAATGTCAGCATCTCTGGAGGCCTCATTGGGTGAGTCAGAGTCAGAGTCACAGAAGGACAATGACCTCTTATCATTTTGACCTGTCATGTGGCACACTTATTGGTTGGGTGTGAATGATAGGAATCAGGGATGCACTGTATCTTTTTTCTGTATATGTCAGCAAGAAAAGAAATGCAATTTTGAAATTTAAAACATTTAAAACTTGTCTTATAGCCAGTGAGAGATGGAAAAACTAGGTGTCATGTAATTTGATACCCTATGATGTCATACTTGCTGATGTCAGCATGTTTGTGTTTATTTTGTGCAGCATGCATGCTATAGAAAGATAACACGAAGATACAAAGTCGGAATCTAATTATTTTAATAACAAGAATAATGCACTAATAAGTACAATACAACACTTCAACATGTAATGCGGATGCAATTTTGCTATCACATAAAATGCAATTGCACTATTATTCATGCACCAGCATGGCCAGGTCTTTCTTACAATTATACTCTAATATCAATGAGTAAAATGCAACTTTTTCAAAAAAATTAAAATCTGGTTATTGGACACACGGTACTAATTATACGGAAGAGCTGTGAACCAGTCTAAAAATGGGTGAAGAAACAATAGAGTATATACGGCTTTGGTGGTCCATAATTGGTTAATAATGAAAATTAAAATTTTAGTAAAAATATTTTTTGAGAGCTTATCCTATCTGTAATTTAAAAAAAATATAGACAAAATTCTATTGATGCAATTGAAGTCAATTTAGAGGCTTCACCTATTAGTACTCAATAATGAAAGTAGCACCTGATTCATTTGGTGCAGAATCAATAACATGTGCTTCCTGCCAATTTATGTCAACAACATGCAGCGGGTCCTATGTTTTTCTACATTTAAAAACTTACATCAAGGTTAGTTGTGCATGGAAAAATATAGGTCTGATCATCACCACCCAGAAATGTTAAGTTATTGAATTTTTGAATATGACAGTGTTTCTATATGTTTACCATTGGAGTTGAATTAGTACCATGTGTCCTATACAGGGCCTATACCATAATATGAGCCTGATGTTTCTATGGTTACCACGTGCATCCAGGGTATGATTTTAGTGGTTTTTACATATGACAATCATAATGGAGTCTTTCTTTCATGATTTGCATGTGATTTTGGAGAAAAAATCTATACAAAACTCAGATGGGAAGGGTTGTATAAACTGGATGGGGGCATTAATTCTTTTCTTCTTGATGTTTCTCATAAAGCTTGTAAAGAAATGCCCTTTTCTCTGATTTTTTTCTCTTATATGCTGTACTTGCTGTATGTATTTTATTTCTCCTATATATATCTTGCTTGCTTTTCAGATGTTGTGCCACAGAACTGCAAGCTGAAACCGGACAACCGATAGATTGACACAGCTTAACCAGAGATTCTCCAGGTCCATGGTTGCAGTTATGGACAACCCTGCCATGGAAGTTTCTCTTAAAGGATATATTCTTTGGTAAGCTGTGTTTTATCCTTCAATTTTATATGTTGAGTCACATTGAAGATCAATTATATTTGTCTTTTTTCCAGTCATAGAATTAAACTCCTTCACATATTTCCTATGTTCTGCCATGTCTCTCATGTTGCTGCATTCAATTTTCTGACAAACAGTATTGGAACTTTTCTGCATCCCTTTTGTTGAGGGAGCAGGGACACTCGCACTTAAAAGAATAGTTCTAAACCCTTCATTTCCAACAGAAGTCTGTGAAAGTCCTATCTGTATCGCATTATTTACACAGGCAGTTTTTCTTCCACAACCTTTCCTTGGCATTTCTTGATACAGTTCAAACATTCTTGAAGTGTAACGGCATGATGAACATATTGCTCTCTCTCGCCACACCAGACCTCTTTTCTCTTCATGTTTCAAGTCCCATGACAGAAACCCCTGACATTCAGGGTGTAGGCACTGGTGCTCTTGAAAAACAGTACTCCACATCTCAGCATTTTTTTCTGCATGAACCAATTAATATGTGTTTTTCTCACCAGACCTGTTGATATAAATAGATAAAACAAGTTTCATGTTAGAAATGTAGTTTCAGATTTGAAGCAAAATCTATTTATAAATGCAACATTGCTCTGCACATACTATCAAGTGATAGTACAGAATCATTTAGCTGTAAATTAGAGCTTGCTACTTGGTATGCCAAATCAATATATATTACCTCCCCTTTGACTAGAATTGAGTGACTGAAGGTTTGATTTATTTCTCTTTTTTAAATAATTTATGTACTTTATTCAGCTTTATATTGAAAAGTAAGTAATTTAAGACTACCTGTAGTGGAAAGTAGCCATCATAATGATTTTGAGACTTTTTCTAAACTTATTATGAGTTTGGGGTAAATATTGGTATAGTTTTATGCATTAGACAACTTTAATATGCAATTCAATTCTATTACTTAAATTTACCAAGTAGTTTATGCAGTGATAAGTTATATAAGTGTCTGAATATTGAATAGAAACATGGACTTACCCAGGCATCACAATGTTTTCCACATATTGCTCCACCTCCAGCTTACTTCTTGGCTTGTGCCGAAGCAGTTTGTACATGGGCTTTCCATCGTCATCTTCAGTGTCAGCATTATATGAACTTTTTATAGCTTTTTCAAATTTGTCTCTTGTTGTCCTTATGTAATAGACCTCAAGTGGCTTTATCTTTTGGGTTGATGTACATTTTTTCCCCTTGTGGGAAACATTACCAGGCTTGAAGAAATGGCTTTGTCTATTCTTTGCTTCCTTATCCTTTCCCATAGTTTTATGCTAAAAAGTATCACTCAGTTATTTAATTCTTCAGTATTATAATACTTATGGAACTTTCCTTTGGCTTTTATACCTTTTTATTAAGATTTGGGGGTGATGAATCACCTGTGTTGATAGTTTAAATAGTTTTAGAATGTCAGCATCTCTGGAGGCCTCATTGGGTGAGTCAGAGTCAGAGTCACAGAAGGACAATGACCTCTTATCATTTTGACCTGTCATGTGGCACACTTATTGGTTGGGTGTGAATGATAGGAATCAGGGATGCACTGTATCTTTTTTCTGTATATGTCAGCAAGAAAAGAAATGCAATTTTGAAATTTAAAACATTTAAAACTTGTCTTATAGCCAGTGAGAGATGGAAAAACTAGGTGTCATGTAATTTGATACCCTATGATGTCATACTTGCTGATGTCAGCATGTTTGTGTTTATTTTGTGTAGCATGCATGCTATAGAAAGATAACACGAAGATACAAAGTCGGAATCTAATTATTTTAATAACAAGAATAATGCACTAATAAGTACAATACAACACTTCAACATGTAATGCGGATGCAATTTTGCTATCACATAAAATGCAATTGCACTATTATTCATGCACCAGCATGGCCAGGTCTTTCTTACAATTATACTCTAATATCAATGAGTAAAATGCAACTTTTTCAAAAAAATTAAAATCTGGTTATTGGACACACGGTACTAATTATACGGAAGAGCTGTGAACCAGTCTAAAAATGGGTGAAGAAATAATAGAGTATATACGGCTTTGGTGGTCCATAATTGGTTAATAATGAAAACTAAAATTTTAGTAAAAATATTTTTTGAGAGCTTATCCTATCTGTAATTTAAAAAAAATATAGACAAAATTCTATTGATGCAATTGAAGTAAATTTAGAGGCTTCACCTATTAGTACTCAATAATGAAAGTAGCACCTGATTCATTTGGTGCAGAATCAATAACATGTGCTTCCTGCCAATTTATGTCAACAACATGCAGCGGGTCCTATGTTTTTCTACATTTAAAAACTTACATCAAGGTTAGTTGTGCATGGAAAAATATAGGTCTGATCATCAGCACCCAGAAATGTTAAGTTATTGAATTTTGAATATGACAGTGTTTCCATATGTTTACCATTGGAGTTGAATTAGTACCGTGTGTTCTATACAGGGCCTATACCATAATATGAGCCTGATGTTTCTATGGTTACCACGTGCATCCAGGGTATGATTTTGGTGGTTTTTACATATGACAATCATAATGGAGTCTTTCTTTCATGATTTGCATGTGATTTTGGAGAAAAAATCTATACAAAACTCAGATGGGAAGGGTTGTATAAACTGGATGGGGGCATTAATTCTTTTCTTCTTGATGTTTCTCATAAAGCTTGTAAAGAAATGCCCTTTTCTCTGATTTTTTTCTCTTATATGCTGTACTTGCTGTATGTATTTTATTTCTCCTATATATATCTTGCTTGCTTTTCAGATGTTGTGCCACAGAACTGCAAGCTGAAACCGGACAACCGATAGATTGACACAGCTTAACCAGAGATTCTCCAGGTCCATGGTTGCAGTTATGGACAACCCTGCCATGGAAGTTTCTCTTAAAGGATATATTCTTTGGTAAGCTGTGTTTTATCCTTCAATTTTATATGTTGAGTCACATTGAAGATCAATTATATTTGTCTTTTTTCCAGTCATAGAATTAAACTCCTTCACATATTTCCTATGTTCTGCCATGTCTCTCATGTTGCTGTATTCAATTTTCTGACAAACAGTATTGGAACTTTTCTGCATCCCTTTTGTTGAGGGAGCAGGGACACTCGCACTTAAAAGAATATTTCTAAACCCTTCATTTCCAACAGAAGTCTGTGAAAGTCCTATCTGTATCGCATTATTTACACAGGCAGTTTTTCATCCACAACCTTTCCTTGGCATTTCTTGATACAGTTCAAACATTCTTGAAGTGTAACGGCATGATGAACATATTGCTCTCTCTCGCCACACCAGACCTCTTTTCTCTTCATGTTTCAAGTCCCATGACAGAAACCCCTGACATTCAGGGTGTAGGCACTGGTGCTCTTGAAAAACAGTACTCCACATCTCAGCATTTTTTTCTGCATGAACCAATTGATATGTGTTTTTCTCACCAGACCTGTTGATATAAATAGATAAAACAAGTTTCATGTTAGAAATGTAGTTTCAGATTTGAAGCAAAATCTATTTATAAATGCAACATTGCTCTGCACATACTATCAAGTGATAGTACAGAATCATTTAGCTGTAAATTAGAGCTTGCTACTTGGTATGCCAAATCAATGTATATTACCTCCCCTTTGACTAGAATTGAGTGACTGAAGGTTTGATTTATTTCTCTTTTTTTAAATAATTTATGTACTTTATTCAGCTTTATATTGAAAAGTAAGTAATTTAAGACTACCTGTAGTGGAAAGTAGCCATCATAATGATTTTGAGACTTTTTCTAAACTTATTATGAGTTTGGGGTAAATATTGGTATAGTTTTATGCATTAGACAACTTTAATATGCAATTCAATTCTATTACTTAAATTTACCAAGTAGTTTATGCAGTGATAAGTTATATAAGTGTCTGAATATTGAATAGAAACATGGACTTACCCTGGCATCGCAATGTTTTCCACATATTGCTCCACCTCCAGCTTACTTCTTGGCTTGTGCCGAAGCAGTTTGTACATGGGCTTTCCATCGTCATCTTCAGTGTCAGCATTAAATGAACTTTTTATAGCTTTTTCAAATTTGTCTCTTGTTGTCCTTATGTAATAGACCTCAAGTGGCTTTATCTTTTGGGTTGATGTACATTTTTTCCCCTTGTGGGAAACATTACCAGGCTTGAAGAAATGGCTTTGTCTATTCTTTGCTTCCTTATCCTTTCCCATAGTTTTATGCTAAAAAGTATCACTCAGTTATTTAATTCTTCAGTATTATAATACTTATGGAACTTTCCTTTGGCTTTTATACCTTTTTATTAAGATTTGGGGGTGATGAATCACCTGTGTTGATAGTTTAAATAGTTTTAGAATGTCAGCATCTCTGGAGGCCTCATTGGGTGAGTCAGAGTCAGTCACAGAAGGACAATGACCTCTTATCATTTTGACCTGTCATGTGGCACACTTATTGGTTGGGTGTGAATGATAGGAATCAGGGATGCACTGTATCTTTTTTCTGTATATGTCAGCAAGAAAAGAAATGCAATTTTGAAATTTAAAACATTTAAAACTTGTCTTATAGCCAGTGAGAGATGGAAAAACTAGGTGTCATGTAATTTGATACCCTATGATGTCATACTTGCTGATGTCAGCATGTTTGTGTTTATTTTGTGTAGCATGCATGCTATAGAAAGATAACACGAAGATACAAAGTCGGAATCTAATTATTTTAATAACAAGAATAATGCACTAATAAGTACAATACAACACTTCAACATGTAATGCGGATGCAATTTTGCTATCACATAAAATGCAATTGCACTATTATTCATGCACCAGCATGGCCAGGTCTTTCTTACAATTATACTCTAATATCAATGAGTAAAATGCAACTTTTTCAAAAGAATTAAAATCTGGTTATTGGACACATGGTACTAATTATACGGAAGAGCTGTGAACCAGTCTAAAAATGGGTGATGAAATAATAGAGTATGTACGGCTTTGGTGGTCCATAATTGGTTAATAATGAAAATTAAAATTTTAGTAAAAATATTTTTTGAGAGCTTATCCTATCTGTAATTTAAAAAAAATATAGACAAAATTCTATTGATGCAATTGAAGTCAATTTAGAGGCTTCACCTATTAGTACTCAATAATGAAAGTAGCACCTGATTCATTTGGTGCAGAATCAATAACATGTGCTTCCTGCCAATTTATGTCAACAACATGCCACGGGTCCTATGTTTTTCTACATTTAAAAACTTACATCAAGGTTAGTTGTGCATGGAAAAATATAGGTCTGATCATCAGCACCCAGAAATGTTAAGTTATTGAATTTTGAATATGACAGTGTTTCCATATGTTTACCATTGGAGTTGAATTAGTACCGTGTGTCCTTTATTGGGCTCCAACTTGGAATATGCCATTTCTCGAGAAATTGCGCGCAACAACTTGTAATTTCTAATTGTTGCGCTATTTCTCGAGAAATTGCATGGCCTTTGGCTCCAACTTGGAATAGCAATTTCTCGAGATATTGCACGCAACAACTTGGAATTACACATAAATCGGCGTCCTTTTACTTTTGTAAATTCTAAGCATTATTTTATATTAGTTTTCAGATAATATATATATATATATATATATATATATATATATATATATATATATATATATATATATATATATATATTGATTTGACCTGATTTTTGTTTTCTGTATTTTTTAAATAACTTTAATTGAAATATGTTTCACAAAATATTTGTATTTGAAATATGTTTCGAAAAAATAGTTGTGCTTGAAATATATGTTTGTAAAAATCTTAAATAAAATTAATACTATATTTAAATATAGATGTATTTTGTATACATTGTTTCTTCCTGTCTTCTGCCATTTTTTAAAAATTAATAATTTTGAATAGTTTTGTAAATCTAGGAAAGGTCTTGGAACATATTAAACATTTCAAGGGACTATTTATATTGTCCCACTGAACTTAATTGGGGTTATTCCAAGTTGTTGCATGATGCTTGCATGCAACATTTTGGAATTTTGTCCCAGAAAGATGGATTTAAAGGTAGGAAAGGTCTTGAGTGGAGATGTAGCAGAAAATTAATATTTGGAACATATTAAACATCTCAAAGGACTATTATTGCTGCCCAATAGGGTAATATTTCACAGCCTAGGGTGTTTAATGTTACTTCAGTGAATGTTGTATGATGCATGCATGACATGTTTTAGAAATTAATCCTTTGAAATACTATTGTAAATCGAGGAAAGGTCTTCAAAGGAGTTGTTGCAGAAATAGACTATTTGGAACATATTGAAGGATCAGAAAGTTGATCCAATTGAAAAAGAAATCCCTGATATATTTCAAGCTTGTACAGTTACCAGAGCTATGGCAAAGAAAGCTCTTGAGAATGAAGTTGAAAAGGGCAGTATTCCCTCATCTGACACCTGCGTGGGTCAGGCTTATGTTATTGAGGGCAGTATTCCCTTATCTGACATCTGCGTGGGTCAGGTTTATGTTGTTGAGGTCAGTATTCCCTTACCTGACATTAGTATAGGTCAGGCTTTTGATGAGGTCACTTTTACTCTTGGTTTGGATCAATCAGAAGGTATTGATCATAGTGATCCTCTTTTGACAACTCATTCTCTTTATTCTAAACAGGGTGATGATCTTGAGAATGGTGTTATAGAAGGCAGCATTCCTTCAACTGACGCTTGTATAGGTCAGGTTTTTGATGAGATCACTTTTACTCTTGGTTTAGATCAATCAGAAGGTATTGATCATAGTGATCCTCTTTTAATAACTCATTCTCTTAATCAGGGTGATAAAGGACAGTCACTTGTCGTCGAACAGGAAAAAGATCCTGAGATCTCCTGTTTGTTTCAAAGGGTCATAAATGAGACTGAAGTTATTGAAGTTCCTGTCTGTTATTTCATTAAAAATGGAATTCTTATGAGAAAATGGAGACCTTCCGAGGTACCTGCTGGTGATGAGTGGTCAGTGAACTATCAAATAGTAGTTCCAAAACCTTACAGACAGGAAATACTTAATCTGGCCCATGAAACTCCTTTGGCTGGTCATTTAGGGATTAATAAAATGTATCACAAGATCTTGACTCACTTCTATTGGCCAAAAATCAAAAGTGATGTTGCCAAATACTGTAGGTCTTGTCATACTTGTCAAATGGTAGGAAAACCCAATCAGAAGATACCTAAGGCTCATCTGCAACCTATTCCTGCATTTGATGAAACATTCAGTGGAATTATGGTAGATTGTGTAGATTCCTTACCCAAGACCAAGTCAAGTAATCAATTAAAGTTAAAAATGAAACTATGGTTTGAAAGAACTGAAAGGGAGAGAACTTTTGAGTTTGATAATGGAGTTGTGTTACTCTTGTTCATTCTTCTTACTTTTCTTCAGATTAGATATTACGGCCCTTACAAAGTTAAGAAGAAAATGAATTAGTTAAGTTATAGTATTAGTGCTCCTGGGATCTAAATTAATTATAGGAGTACCAGTGTATTGAAAGAAATAGCCATGTTAAATATGTAATTAATTTAGTTGTACCTGTCTTACTCGGTGAAGAAATGTCATCAGATTCTACTGACATTGGAGCAACGAATTGTTGGAATTCAGAAATTATAAAAAAAATCTAGACCAGAAACTTTCACAGTTGCAAGTGCAAGAAAGAAATGAACTGAAAGTTATTATTATATGAGCACTTATGTCCAGATATTCTTACAAGGACAAACAAAAGTTTCATGACGTTGAAATTGAAAATTCCAAACAGCATCCATGCAGGATGAGTCCACTCAAACAGGAATATTTGAAAAAGGAAATTCAGTATTTGCTGAAGAATGATTTTATCAAGTCCAGTAAAAGTGATTGGAGTTCACTATGCATACTTGTTCCTAAACCAGATAAAACTCTCCGTATGTGCACTGATTATAGGAAGGTGAACAGAGTGACAAAAACAGATTCATTCCCATTAACAAGAATTGACTATTCTATTGATAAAATTGGGAATGCCAAGTACGTCACCAAATTCTGACCTTCTGAAAGGATTTTGGCAGATTCCACTACGGAAAGAGCAAAGGAAAACTCAACATTGCGACTCCAAAAGGACTCTACCAATATAAAGAAAGTCCATTTCAATGTCTCATAAAAATGTTCATCTCTGGTCTAGAGATTTGTGACGTCATCATCTACAACGACACCTGGAAAGAACATCTAGCAACAATTAGAAAATTCTTTGACAGACTCACTAATGCGTGTCTGACTGTTAATTTATTTAAAAGTGAGTTCTGCCCTGTTAGAGTGGCTTTCTTAGGACATTTAGTGGGACATGGACAAGTTAAAAGGTTGAGGCTATTTCTTGATAATATAATTGTAGACACTCTTTCCCGTGTATAATTCATTATATTGTGTAATTTATAACCTCAGATGTAAAATGGTTTGTGATAAAAAGAAAGTTTATCATATAAACCTTTCTTTTTATTTTATGGGGGAAGGTGTTACGGCTATTGGATTTAAATTATTTATTTTTTAATTGTTAAATCCAAATTTGTCATTTAGGGTTTAATATTCATTAATTGGGAAATTATTCTGGAAAATTCAAGCTGCCCTACACTCTAATTGTAAACAAGTTTTGACCTTGGCTTGTGGATCTAATTCCTGACCTTGCTTTGGACATTGTCAACAAGTCTCTAACACTATTGGTTAATTTCAAGGACAATATTTTATTTTTAGTTCTTAAGGGTAGGAAATATCTAGAGTATGTGATTTTTAGTGAAGGCAGTCTCTTTCTGTGACCTTCCATGAACCTTTATCAATTTCTAGAAAATCATGTGATCACTTGTTTACTTAAAAAAACAGTTATATAGACTGTTGTTTTGGATAGGAGTTCAGTAGATGTTTGGGCTTTATTATTATTAAGTTGTGTATTTCATGTTTGAGTGTTAATATTATTTTGTTCTGGACTTTGTGTCAATTCATTGAAGAAAGAAGAATTATCTGGAAAAGGACATGTGTTATGATTTTCATTTGGATGATAACAAAACAAGAACTGCATCACGTGACATTGTCAGCCATTTTGGATTACATCGTCAAGATTCAAACCTGGAACTATTAGAACATTTATTTATCAGGACTTGCAATTCCATTAGTGGATTATTTTGTGAATTCTATATTTGTTGGATTTGATTCTCTAAAACCGTAAGTTTATTTATTTTATGAAAATAATTGTACTTAATAAAAATCATTGTTAACGTTTTACAAGCTTGTTAGTTTTCACTCTTTCTGTGTTGCTGCTTATTCGAGCCTAAGCACGTAACAATATATATCAGTCGTCCCGGTCATCAGTCGATAATTTCCGAGGAAATGGTAATTGATGTTCCAAACGTTTCATACAACGAATTTCAAATTACTTTAGTCATTTAACGTATTTAATGTGACACAGAACATAACTTGACAATAAATTAAAAAACATATTTAGTAGTAAATGTATCACGTGCTTGTCTCTGGACAGTATTTGGGCAGTATTTTGGTGTATGTAGGTGTATTATGCGAAATCGTGCCACCCCATTAAAACAGTTTATACTATATATGTACTTTGATGACATTGTTCACAAGTGAATGTCACAACCTGTCTTAAATTTCACTTTAAACCGATGAAAGCGAGGGGAATATATAATTACTTTATGCTTTAACTTCTCCAATTTCGCTGATGAATTATTGCAGTAACCTACAACATCTTGAATTTTCTCATCCAGAAGATTGAATACATTATTGACAAACACCTTCATCACAGATTTATTTGTAGTATTATTGCTTTCGCATTTTTCCGTGCAAAACGATTCATAAATATCTCTGTCAGCATCCTACATTCTTAACACTCGAATGAAACTCATGTTAAGCCAGCAGCTCTGTCTATTTATATCGGTTCCGAATTGTTGCGTTATTCCAAGTTGGAGCCCAACAGTTCTAGCTGTGGACTTCCGGTCTTATTGCGGATGTGCACTTGCAAGACACTGTTGGAAAATTGGCGTAAAAATGTAGTGTAGCCAGATTAGGCTAATAATCTCTCTCTCTCTCTCTCTCTCTCTCTCTCTCTCTTACATTTAACCGCTTATTTTGTTAAGGCAATCGCACAACATCATTAAGTCGCACAGTATGTCTTACAATGATAAGTATGTTTTGGGGAAGAGGCATTACTGCCAATATAAACAGCGATGTGTAGCGTTTTCCGATATCTACTAGTACTATAGCACAAATCACACGGGTCATGTAGCCTCAATTTGCTGTGGTTATGGTTGGTTACTAGTCCACGAGTTACGAGTAGAGTTGTCCAACAATGTGAGACATAGCACATGTTTTTGTTTTTGTTAGTGCTGACTTACTATCCAAATAACGTTCTTTTATAGCGTGTACATCAGTTGACATACTGAGTAGACAAAGTTTCAGGAATATCTCATACTTGGCTGTTTATATAAACACTCTTCCACTCATTTATATGTAATTATTATACTTGCTGTGCTGTCTTTATATTTTATGGCTAAATTTAGTTATTTCAGGTGCTATGGTATATGTATAAGTTTTAGAAGAGAAAATATGTTTGTATGTACATTTTCTAAATTATCTCCCAAAACCTAATAGCATGTATATGATAAAGGAGTACTTCTTTAGTCACTGTTCAATTTAGAGGCAGGGATTTATTGTATACAAATGCAATGGTGTTAAGTTACAGCGCAGCAGAGAAATTGAAACAAAAAAGTTTGGATGATATGTTTGTAAAGCTAATTAAAATTAATTATAGCACATTTGCCTTAATACTTAAGCATGCAAATTAGACCAGCAAGTTGGTCTCTAAGCCTTTATTTCTATTTTGACTTGTTCCTGGTCTTCCTAGCCAATCAGAAGCTGCAAACCAGGAGCAGGTGTTTGCCTACCAGGCAGCCAATTAGCTATCGGTAGTAGAACCTCTGCTTCAGTTGAATGAAGGATTGACTTGAATAAGTATTAAATTTAATTTTTATATACTGTTATTTTGTATTATTTGATTTTATTGTATTTTAAGTATTACTATTGTATGAATACATTATGCTTTTTCTATAATTTTTTGCTATCCTTACTTAACCTCACATATCGATTTGAGGCAGTGAGTTTAAAATTACAGCTATCGAATACAGTACCTTATCAAATGTGTACATTGAAACAATACAAAGTGATTTATAATTATTGCTTAAAAAGGTTTGATTCATAAAACAAAGACATGTAAAAGCTAATATTGAATTACAAAATTACGTTGTTGACCTTGATGTATCATATAGAAGTAGCTGTGCTAATCTCCAGGAATGAAACACTGTAAGAAAATAGGGGAGGGTCATCATCCTAAGTGGCTCAGTTTTCGTTGGGATTTAAATTCATGATTTGTACCAATAACGAAAACCACGAAAATTGGTCCCTCACGAATATTGATGATACTACAGTACAGTTAAGTAGACTTGTGTGGGAGATATGTTTCTTGATTGAAACAAAGCGTTTCAGTTCCATTATATAAATAATATATTTTTATTCATTTCATTAAAGAATAATATTTCTACTTAACCGGATTTGGCATTCCCGACTTTCATTGCTTTCCAGCATCCTGAAATGTAGGCCAACAAAACTTGATGTAACAGGTCCATTTCTTTTGTGAGAATTTTAATTTATTAGAGAAAGACATTATGGTAAGTAATGAATGACAAAAGCATTATAACTTTGTGGAAAAGCATCATTATTTGTTGCCAGTTTAATGTGATATTCCTGAATCTTTTACTTTCTTTACACTGTTAATGAATATCAAAACACGCTACACAGCAATATTATTTTGGCAGTAAGACCCAATGCCCCCACCCCCGAACAAAAATATCAGTTGATATGTCTTGCGTTGTAGGAGTAGGGGTATTAATAGTAGTAATAGTTGGCATTCAACACTGATTATTTCAGTAATGGCTGTCATTTGTTAAAATTTGATTCTACATGCCTTTATGTGGCAAGCATGGATTCATATGCATCCATATTCCTTTTGAACGTCATTATTTAAATGCCCCTAGATGAACGTATGGCAAAATCATCAACCCTAATTTAAAAGTACCTAGACATTTTTTGGACAGCTGTAATAAAGAAAGCTATGCAACCTTGCAAATCCTTTCCTATATTTCCAGTTGCAAATTGTTACAACACCTTGTAGTGAATATTTGTCAACAATGATGTAAATATTAAAACACCTTACACTGAATAATTCTGGATTATTTGTTGAGTCTGCCAACTTTTCTGATTTACCAATATTCACCTGATACCAATTCCCCCTGTTTTCATTGTCATCTGTATTGAAATCTGTTTGGATCTATCACACCATTCTAGTACTTTTGCATGAAGACTGTTTTGATAATGATCCCAGCTGGATTCATGGAACAACACTGTTATTCCCTGGGCATTTATTGTACCACCTCCAGTGCAGGGCTATTTGTAGGTATTCAGTTAACACAATAAAGAGGTTAGCTATACATGAAGGTGAATGGTGTCTGATGATTTATTTGATACTTTAGACACAAGGCTACTTGCTACACCACAACTGGTAGAAATGTTTACTACTTCTTCAATGGTTAGAGAATATTTAGGTATTAACTATCAAGAGATAGAGCTGTGGTTTCCAACACACTTTAATTCTCTCAGGGCATGGATTTTTGTTTGCATTATTACTTTGTTAATCTAATTAAGTATTTTGAACTGTCTTGAAATTTATTGTTTTGTGGTCTTTAGTTAAAATCTCAAGAGCAGAGCTTCAGCAAGAAGATGCTACATGTCTGTGGCACGATGCCCCAGCGCTTGCCATCACTAAAAACTGCCCCACTGCAGACATTGTAGTGATATGATGGAAAAATGGACAAATTGTTAAAGCTACAACAAAAAACCAAATCACACACACACACAAAGAACAAATTATATTTAATTGAAAATGATTTTAACTTTATATTTTTTAAATAGCAGAAAGATGTATGCTAATAATGTGCTTTTTATTTTTGCAGGCAAAGAAATTTGAGAAACTTTGGTATGCTGTATAACAAGACAAGGCCAGAAAAACAAATTAAATCTGTTGGTAAGTTATTATGTTAGGATAATATTTAATCTCATATATTTAGTGGTCAAATATTTGTCGAGTTAAATCGTCATTTAAAATTTGCTTGTAAAACCCAAATTCCCTGACAGTTTAGTTTTTAAGAATGTCATACCTGGCATATTTGTTATTCTTTATTATGAGCTTGCATCTTATTGAAATGTCACAAAGTTTAGCATCTAAATGCTAAAAAATTTCTAAATGAATTGCAATGAATAAATTTGAGTATCCCCATCCCACAAAAAGAGGCATACACACAGGTATCCTTTGGGTGTAGATAATACACAGAAAGTGTACAGGCTATTCATTTTTGTGTTTAGACATTAAATGAAATCAATCTGAACATTATATTGTATGAAAATGAAAAAATTAAACATGTTTGAGGAAAGCTTATTTTTTATTATTATTTTTGCTTACATAGGAACAAGTTTGTTGGAAATAACACAAATTATATTAACCTTTTCATCACTAAGTAACTTTGCAGGCATAGAGCCCTAAACACTAAGTAACTTTGGACTTGTAAAGCAGAATGACCTGTGGACTTTGAAATAACATAACTTTGCAAACTATAAAGATATATGCCTGGATTTGATATCAAAATAAAGATTGAAAGTCAGCTTGTTTGACTAATTCAACAAAATGTGCATATCTATTGTTACGGGGTAGCGTTGGCCATTAAAACTTCCGGTGACCACTCAATGGCTCCCTATGTTCTCTATGGCTGATAAGCTCTCATTAAAGTAAAAGGCCCAGGTGAACTTAGACCTTAACTCCAAGAGGTTTCTGATTATCTGATGAAGCGGGCAATCCTTACAATAATAATGGGACTAGTGGTGAAATGCAGACTCAGATTAAGTTTCATGTGATTTATTAAGTCTAACTTTTCACTAAATTTGTAGAAGTTATTTTTAAAAAAACCCCAGAGAAACACTCATTGGCTGCAGGAAAATAACTAACAGTATATGTATGAAGCTTTGAGAAACACTCAGCAGCTTTACAATTAAACAATAGCTATTAGAGAGAGCTTTGAGAAACACTCGTTGTCTCTCTCTTGAAACGTGCACTTATTATTATTATTAGTTGATATCCTATTCCCATTGAATTGTAATAAACAACATTATTCAAACAAGGTCTGCAAGAAACCCTTGACTTGACCTTACATAATAATACAAATATTGTCTGAATACTATTTACTGATAATAGGTATTCCAAGCTGCCCTAGCTGATGAGGTCAATATGCTGCCAGCATGGCAAAAGTCAAAATTTTGCACATTTTGAACAATAAATGTTATGCAATCACTAATTCATAAAATCAATAAATATATGCATTTGTCACAAGAACTACATTTCTTCTATCATATCAAGCATTAATCTTTGTGTTTTTATTTTTTTCTTCATATTTTCATATTTAAAAATATGTTTGTTTGAAGTATGTGATGGGCATAATTAGTGCAGCGGCCGTTTTTCCGAAGGTGAAATTTTACATACATGTTTATTTTAAGGCTTGGGATTCTGCGTGGTATTTCCCATGTTACTATATTTAGCACCATTGTAAAGCAGAGAGAATGACCTACCTTTTGATATCTTTACTGTGTAACTCTGTTTTGTTTTTGCCTAAAATGTTATACTTTGAAAATTTCAAATTTAAAATTTTTATATAAATTTCAGTTTAAAAATTTAAATTTGATATCATTTTAAAGCTTGCTCATTATACTTTATTTCTGTATGAACGTCAGTAATTTCTGTGTCGTCACACGAGATCACCGCGCTTTTTAAAGTATGCTGGGAATAAGCCATGTGCAGTGGCTTATCTATCACTGTTTTCCAACGAGTCAATGTAAATCCAAGACTTAATATGGTCTCTGATATTCCATCCATGGATTATTTATCACTGGTTTGTAAGTAAAATGATTCGTTTTTAATGTTTTATATTTATTTTGGTCTTTATATCTGTATTTTGAGTATTTGAAGACATTAATTGTAAGTCCGTCCAATTCTATGGTTCAAGGAAAAACCTTAGAGTCAGATTTCTTCGGCTAAGTAATTTGTTACACATGAAATACACATGCAAAAATAGGCGCAAATGAAGCTTGACATGATATTTTACGTATTTAAGGTAAATTTGGCAACATAATGTTTTTTCTTGTCTGACTGAGCAAGTAATACTAGATTCAACTGGATCACGACACAATTGTGATCTTTGACCAGTTTGTATTGTAAACACAATTTACCAGAAGGAAATTAGACAATGTTGCTATTGTTTATTTCTTTTCCTTGTTTTTTTTTTTTTTTTTAATTTTGAGCAAGGTCCAAAATTCTAAATAAGTGTCTAATAATGATGAAATGACATTGTAAATCTAGCTAGCTATAAACTCGTTTTACCTTAAAAATATCAGACCTGTCCCTAATTTTTATGTATCAACATTGCATTTCTAATTTTTCCAGTCTGTAACAACTCAGTAAAGTTTCAGGTCAGCATCATTAAATCATTTCATTCATGTGAAATGAACTTATTTTCATTTAATGATGCTGACCTGACAATTTACATATCAGACAAATTTGTGATGCTATTTGGAACAAGTCATAGTTCTGATTTATACTTTTTTTAAAAAAAACAACTTTTTAAAACTTTTTCTAACCTTTCCATTTCAGTATTTTGAGTGGATTAAAAACTATCCCGAGACATCATATCCTCATACTGCTTCACAGGCCCAACATTTTGTTTTGAAAATTGTGAATCAGAAGACAACAGTGATGTTCAACTGGAAAGTGATACTTTCTGACGCCAAGGAGTATGGGTAGCTGTCTATTACAGTGAGGGTTCGAGTCTAAGATTCGGCTATTGTAGTTATGTGAGAAAGCTTGCCAGTAGCTTCTTGTGGGTCGGTGGTTCTTTCGGGGGGTTTTCCGGGTTCTTCCTCTACCATTAATACTGGCCGCCATGTATAGCCTATATTGTGCTTAAAAATGGCGTTAAACCATTAAAGAAACCAAACAGAAACAAACAAACTATTACAGTGACCAATAGTACATTGGACAAGTGTTGGAATTTCACCAACCTGATCTGGCACTCGTACAGTTTTTATGACAGATAAATACCAAAACTGATCTTTTCAAATGGCCAGCCAGTGATGACATAGCTGAGGTTAAGTCATGTTTTGTGTTTGATTCTAACTTTATTGAACAACCAGTTTCAAGCAATGACGGAACTTGGAAAGTTGACAATATTGACCACATTGACCAGCAATAGAGAAGAATAAACAGCTGAAGATCAAACTTTGCTTTATCATATTTATATCTGCCTCATTAGAATGTTTGCAATAAGGCTGTGATATGCTCCATTTTGGTGTAAAAATAATAAAAATAAATTACTAATTGATGAAGTAAATTTGTGAAAATTGTTGTTTTTGCCATTTTTGCCTATATTCATTTTTTGCTTCTGATTTGAAACATATTTTCACACTAATCTTGATACTCTTTGTATATTGCATGAATTCTTCATCTCATACCATGCATTTTGGTACAAGAATTATTAAAATCTGTTAATAAATAAAAAAAAAGTTTTGACCTTTTGAAAATTGTCGTTTTTGCATCTTTTCTTTCAAACTTTTGCCATTTTCTCCGATTTCTATGATCTGGTGCAACAAAAGTTTCATACCTATTGGCCCAGAAAACTTTGGTCTTTGATTTCAGAAGGTTTTCTCACAGAAACATACTTTAGTTTGCATTTATATTACATAGTCTTGTTATAGCAAGGTTGCAAAATCATGGAAACTCGCAATTTCTAGATTTTCCAGTAAGGAAGGCCTCTGTAATTTTACTGTTTTAGAGTGCACCTAATAAAAAGGGATTTTATGTGTCTGATTGTACTGCTTGCATTTCTTGACTACCAAGGAACCTGTCTAGCTTTGCAGTAAATGACTAGGTTATATAGCTTTGCAGTAAATGACTAGGTTATATAGCTTTGCAGTAAATGACTAGGTTATATAGCTTTGCAGTAAATGACTAGGTTATATAGCTTTGCAGTAAATGACTAGGTTATATAGCTTAGCAGTAAATGACTAGGTTATATAGCTTTGCAGTAAATGACTAGGTTATATAGCTTTGCAGTAAATGACTAGGTTATATAGCTTTGCAGTAAATGACTAGGTTATATAGCTTTGCAGTAAATGACTAGGTTATATAGCTTTGCAGTAAATGACTAGCTTATATAGCTTTGCAGTAAATGACTAGGTTATATAGCTTTGCAGTAAATGACTAGGTTATATAGCTTTGCAGTAAATGACTAGGTTATATAGCTTTGCAGTAAATGACTAGGTTATATAGCTTTGCAGTAAATGACTAGGTTATATAGCTTTGCAGTAAATGACTAGGTTATATAGCTTTGCAGTAAATGACTAGGTTATATAGCTTTGCAGTAAATGACTAGGTTATATAGCTTTGCAGTAAATGACTAGCTTATATAGCTTAGCAGTAAATGACTAGGTTATATAGCTTTGCAGTAAATGACTAGGTTATATAGCTTAACAGTAAATGACTAGGTTATATAGCTTCAATTTTTTTTTACTCATTCGCAGTTCATGGTATTTGCACTTTCTGAAAAACTTTGAAAGGTCCTATCTTTTAAAGTATTTGACCGATTTACATTATTTCTGAAAAACTTTGCAAGGTCCTATCTTTTAAGGACACACGGTACTAATTATACGGAAGAGCTGTGAACCAGTCTAAAAATGGGTGAAGAAATAATAGAGTATATACGGCTTTGGTGGTCCATAATTGGTTAATAATGAAAATTAAAATTTTAGTAAAAATATTTTTTGAGAGCTTATCCAAACTGTAATTTAAAAAAAATATAGACAAAATTCTATTGATGCAATTGAAGTAAATTTAGAGGCTTCACCTATTAGTACTCAATAATGAAAGTAGCACCTGATTCATTTGGTGCAGAATCAATAACATGTGCTTCCTGCCAATTTATGTCAACAAAATGCCGCGGGTCCTATGTTTTTCTACATTTAAAAACTTACATCAAGGTTAGTTGTGCATGGAAAAATATAGGTCTGATCATCAGCACCCAGAAATGTTAAGTTGTTGAATTTTGAATATGAAAGTGTTTCCATATGTTTACCATTGGAGTTGAATTAGTACCGTGTTTCCTATACAGGGCCTATACCACAACATGAGCCTGATGTTTCTATGGTTACCACGTGCATCCAGGGTATGATTTTAGTGGTTTTTAGATATGACAATCATAATGGAGTCTTTCTTTCATGATTTGCATGTGATTTTGGAGAAAAAATCTATACAAAACACAGATGGGAAGGGTTGTATAAACTGGATGGGGGCATTAATTCTTTTCTTCTTGATGTTTCTCATAAAGCTTGTAAAGAAATGCCCTTTTCTCTGATTTTTTTTCTCTTATATGCTGTACTTGCTGTATGTATTTTATTTCTCCTATATATATCTTGCTTGCTTTTCAGATGTTGTGCCACAGAACTGCAAGCTGAAATCGGACAACCGATAGATTGACACAGCTTAACCAGAGATTCTCCAGGTCCATGGTTGCAGTTATGGACAGCACTATGAACCCTGCCATGGAAGTTTCTCTTAAAGGTTATATTCTTTGGTAAGCTGTGTTTTATCCTTCAATTTTATATGTTGAGTCACACTGAAGATCAATTATATTTGTCTTTTTTCCTGTCATAGAATTAAGCTCCTTCACATATTTCCTATGTTCTGCCATGTTTCTCACGTTGCTGTATTCAATTTTCTGATAAACAGTATTGGAACTTTTCTGCATCCCTTTTGTTGAGGGAGCAGGGACATTCGCACTTAAAAGAATAGTTCTAAACCCTTCATTTCCAACAGAATTCTGTGAAAGTCCTATCTGTATCGCATTATTTACACAGGAAGTTTTTCTTCCACAACCTTTCCTTGGCATTTCTTGGTACAGTTCAAACATTCTTGAAGTGTAACGGCATGATGAACATATTGCTCTCTCTCGCCACACCAGACCTCTTTTCTCTTCATGTTTCAAGTCCCATGACAGAAACCCCTGACATTCAGGGTGTAGGCACTGGTGCTCTTGAAAAACAGTATTCCACATCTCAGCATTTTTTTTTCTGGATGAACCAATCGATATGTGTTTTTCTCACCAGACCTGTTGATATAAATAGATAAAACAAGCTTCATGTTAGAAATGTAGTTTCAGATTTGAAACAAAATCTATTTATAAATGCAACATTGCTCTGCACATACTATCAAGTGATAGTACAGAATCATTTAGCTGTAAATTAGAGCTTGCTACTTGGTATGCCAAATCAATGTATATTACCTCCCCTTTGACTAGAATTGAGTGACTGAAGGTTTGATTTATTTCTCTTTTTTTAAATAATTTATGTACTTTATTGACCTTTATATTGAAAAGTAAGTAATTTAAGACTACCTGTAGTGGAAAGTAGCCATCATAATGATTCTGAGACTTTTTCTAAACTTATTATAAGTTTGGGGTAAATATTTGTATAGTTTTATGCATTAGACTACTTTAATATGCAATTCAATTCTATTACTTAAATTTACCAAGTAGTTTATGCAGTGATAAGTTATATAAGTGTCTGAATATTGAATAGAAACATGAACTTACCCTGGCATCGCAATGTTTTCCACATATTGCTCCACCTCCAGCTTACTTCTTGGCTTGGGTCGCAGCAGTTTGTACATGGGCTTTTCATCGTCATCTTCAATGTCAGCATTATATGAACTTTTTATAGCTTTTTCAAATTTGTCTCTTGTTGTCCTTATGTAATAGACCTCAAGTGGCTTTGTCTTTTGGGTTGATGTACATTTTTTCCCCTTGTTGTGGGGAACATTACCAGGCTTGAAGAAATGACTTTGTCTATTCTTTGCTTTCTTATCCTTTCCCATAGTTTTATGCTAAAAAGTATCACTCAGTTATTTAATTCTTCAGTATTATAATACTTATGGAACTTTGCTTTGGCTTTTATACCTTTTTATTAAGATTTGGGGGTGATGAATCACCTGTGTTGATAGTTTAAATAGTTTTAGAATGTCAGCATCATCTGGATGCCTCATTGGGTGTGTCAGTCACAGAAGGACAATGACCTCTTATCATTTTGACCTGTCATGTGGCACACTTATTGGTTTGGTGTGAATTATAGGGATCAGGGATGCACTGTATCTTATTTCTGTGAATGTCAGCAAGAAAAGAAATGCAATTTTGAAATTTAAAACATTTAAAACTTGTCTTATAGCCAGTGAGAGATGGAAAAACTAGGTGTCATGTAATTTGATACCCTATGATGTCATACTTGCTGATATCAGCATGTTTGTGTTTATTTTGTGTAGCATGCATGCTATAGAAAGATAACACGAAGATACAAAGTCGGAATCTAATTTTTTTAATAACAAGAATAATGCACTAATAAGTACAATACAACACTTCAACATGTAATGCGGATGCAATTTTGCTATGTACAGTAGTATCACATAAAATGCAATTGCACTATTATTCATGCACCAGCATGGCCAGGTCTTTCTTACAATTATACTCTAATATCAATGAGTAAAATGCAACTTTTTCAAAAAAATTAAAATCTGGTTATAGGACACATGGTACTAATTATACGGAAGAGCTGTGAACCAGTCTAAAAATGGGTGAAGAAATAATAGAGTATATACGGCTTTGGTGGTCCATAATTGGTTAATAATGAAAATTAAAATTTTAGTAAAAATATTTTTTGAGAGCTTATCCAAACTGTAATTTAAAAAAAATATAGACAAAATTCTATTGATGCAATTGAAGTAAATTTAGAGGCTTCACCTATTAGTACTCAATAATGAAAGTAGCACCTGATTCATTTGGTGCAGAATCAATAACATGTGCTTCCTGCCAATTTATGTCAACAAAATGCCGCGGGTCCTATGTTTTTCTACATTTAAAAACTTACATCAAGGCTAGTTGTGCATGGAAAAATATAGGTCTGATCATCAGCACCCAGAAATGTTAAGTTGTTGAATTTTGAATATGACAGTGTTTCCATATGTTTACCATTGGAGTTGAATTAGTACCGTGTTTCCTTAAAGTATTTGACTGATTTACATTATTTCTGAAAAACTTTGAAAGGTCCTATCTTTTAAAGTATTTGACCGATTTACATTATTTTTTTAAGCATTTTGTTTTCATATATAGGCCTTAAGGATGGTAACAACAGCTTAGTGTTATTTATTGTATTTGCTGATATCAAAAAAGTTCTTGGAATACCTACTGATAATCCGATATGTAAACTGAAGTTTTTGATTTTAAAATGACTCTGAATGAATCGATATCTATAAAGGTAATTTGTACACAGATGTAGTTTTAAAAGTAGTTTACAGCTTTTCAAAATGTTATTAGTGAACAGAAAAGTTACCTAATCATTTGCGTACTCCCTTATCCGTAGTAAAGTAATAGGAAATACACTCTAGAAACATACTGATCGTCGTTCGTATTGAATAACAGTAGGTATTATTACTATTAATGAATAGATCATTATTGCCCATCAATGTTGACAACACTCATCCATCTAGCTGCGATATTGTAACCCCATCTACGAAGCATCGGCACTAGTATTAGTACTACCACTTATGCTGCTTTAGACTTTACAACAAATGAAAGTTAATTTGTAACTGTTCTAGACAAAAAAAATAAAGGTTAATTTCCAGTCCATTACACTATTATGACTTTAAAAATACAGGTGCACACAGGTACCACAACAGATAAAATGCACAAGTAATTATTTATTTACCACATTACATGAATAATATTTTCGAACACTTAAAAAATCAAAGATTTCAAAATATTCCTAAGCTTTTCTGGAGCCATCGAACACTTCGGTTCCTTATAAAAATGCAATCCTAAATCAAGCTTGCGCGAGCTTGTGATAGCTCGTAGCACGCTTCTTACGATCTTAACTGTCGCTCGCAGACTACATGGGAGCTCGCACTGAGCTCGTTGGAGCTCGTAGAAGTAATTTGGCTACATTCAAGTAAAGTTGCTCGTACGATCTTGCTAGCAAACCCTGCAGATAAATTAATTATCAATAAAATGGATATGGTGAAAAATTAAATTACTAGAAAATGTAACATTTTGTGTATAAAATCATTAATTTGCATATCAAAACAATAATATTTACTTGTTTTGAAAAAAGGTATTGAAATTCAACTTCCAATAGTTATTTGCTAGGTCGTCTAGTTGGCCACCCCTGGTAAAATAATAATAATAATGACTTTATTAAAAGAAGCTCATTTGGTAAGGCCTTCCCTCTAGATTTACATTTATACATGTGTGTGTATATATATATATATATATATATATATATATATATATATATATATATATATATATATATGATGCACAGATTTTTACAAGATGAGTGTTTAGACAACAAATGCTATTAAAAATAGATAATTGATCTATCGTAACAATAAAATATATACAAAGCTTTAAGGACATACAGGATTCATACAAAGAGTAGTAGTGAAAATGTGTTAAATATTATTTATGTCTTCTATTTTGATGTACATGTCTGCATGGTCCAGACCTACTACATGAATGTATATTTATCAATCATATTCAACGGAATTGGGGGCACACAAGCAAAAGCAGTGTCCTTGCCATCATTTAATTGGATATACACACACAAGTCTTTGATATTTGTAATTGGAACTATTTTGTACTGCACATACTTAGATTTCAGAGGGACTATATTAACAGGATTTTCATCAATCACACCATTTTCAATTATATATATATATATATATATAAAGAGTGATTGATAAATCAATTGTAAAATGACCACAACCACAAACGTGTTTTTAAGATGTAAAAATATGCTACACAATAAAAATATAAATTTATTATTATTACTAGCTTTAGTATTTTCAGTCATATTTAATAACATTAACAATGGTATAAATGGAAAGTTGACACACATACATACATATCTATATGTTAATACTTTACATTATTACTTATAAGAAAAACATGATTATTATGATGAACATTATTAATAACATTTGCAATGGTATTTAAGAAACATGCATGCATACAGCCATGTCCACGTTTGGCAAAAAGGACAGACCTAGTAAGGACTGGTTCAACACACACCTAACAAGGATGGAACCACTAATCAAGGAGAAACGAAAAGCCTTTATAGCGTACAAAAAATGCCCCAATGAACGGACGCATGCTGCTCTTAAACATGCTCGAAGCAACACCCAACGCATCGCTAGACAGTGCGCGAACGAGTACTGGCAACAACTGTGTGAAGGAATCCAGCGCAGTGCCGAGACCGAAAACATCAAAGGTATGTACAGTGGCATCAAGAAGGCTCTAGGCCCTACAGTGAAAGGGGTCGCTCCCCTGAAATCCATGATGGGAGAGAAGATCACAGACCGTGGGCAACAGATGGCCAGATGGGTGGAGCACTACTCAGAGCTATACTCCCGTGAAACGGTAGTCACTGAAGCAGCCCTCAGCAGCATAAAGAATCTTCCCATCATGGAGGAGCTCGACGAAGTGCCAACCTTAGAAGAGCTCAGGAAAGCAATTGACTCCCTCCCAAACGACAAAGCACCAGGTAGTGACAGCATCCTGCCTGAAGCTATCAAATGTGGGAAACCAACACTGCTCCAACCACTGCACGAACTACTTTGCCTCTGCTGGGAGGAAGGAGCAGTCCCCCAAGACATCGTGATGCCACAATTGTGACCCTTTACAAAAACAAGGGCGACCGCAGTGACTGCAATAATTACAGAGGGATTTCGCTTCTGAGCATCGTTTTTTAAAGTGTATGCCCGCATCATACTAAACAGGCTGCAGTTGCTGGCAGACCGTGTGTACCCAGAATCCCAGTGCGGCTTCAGAGCAGGCAGGTCGACAACAGACATGATCTTCTCTTTAAGACAACTCCAAGAGAAGAGCAGAGAGCAAGGTCAACCACTTTACATGATGTTCATCGACCTCACCAAGGCCTTTGGCTTAGTCAGCAGAAAGGGCCTTTTTGATGTTCTCAGTAAGATCGGTTGCCCTTCAAAACTCCGCAGCATGATAATCTCTTTCCATGCAGATATGAAGAGAACAGTCCTGTATGATACATCTTCCTCAACCTCCTTCCCAGTTAACAGCGGTGTGAAGCAGGGCTGCGTTCTGGCACCAACCCTATTCGGGATCTTCTTCTCCTTGCTTCTGTCCTACGCCTTTGACTCGTCCACTGATGGCATATACATACACACCAGGTCCGATGGGAGGCTGTTAAACCTGGCACGACTGCATTCAAAGATAAAATTGAGGGTTGTGCTCATCAGGGAGATGCTTTTTTGCAGATGACGCGGCTCTTGTGGCACACACTGAGGAAGCTCTTCAGAGACTAGGAGACCGTTTTGCTGATGCCTGCATGCAGTTTGGACTCAACATCAGCTTGGAAAAGACAAAGGTCTGCGTGCAAAATACCACCATTGCCCCTACAATCAAAATCAACGGTGTTACCTTGGAAGCAGTCAACAACTTTACCTACCTGGGGTCAACCATCAGCAACACTCTCTCGCTCGATAAGGAGCTGGACACAAGGCTAGGAAAGGCAAACACCATCATGTCACGACTGACCAAGAGGGTGTGGGAAAACAACGTGCTGACAGTGCAAACCAAAGTCAAAGTTTACCAAGCCTGCATTCTCAGCACCCTTCTATATGGAAGTGAGACCTGGAATACCTACATGAGGCAAGAGCGCCGGCTCAACTCCTTCCATATACGGTGCCTTAAATGCATCTTGAAAATCAGCTGGCAAGACCGTGTCCCAAACAGCGAAATCCTGCAGCGTGCAAACACCCACAGCATGTTCTCCCTTCTGAGCAAACGTCGCCTTCGATGGCTGGGACACGTCCGACGCATGGAGGATGGGAGGCTGTCAAAGGACATCCTATATGGACAGCTAGCCACTGGCACAAGAAGAGTCGGCCGCCCCTCACTCCGTTATAAGGATGCATGCAAGAGGGACCTGAAGGTATGTGACATCGCACCTGATGGCTGGGAAGTGCTGGCCGAGGACCGAGGCACCTGGAGACTGGCAGTAAGTAAAGGTATCTCAGTCGCTGATACGAGGAGAGGTCAGTTGGCAGCAGAGAAACGTGTCACAAAGGGCCACATGACAGCAACCACAGCAACTCTGGCTTCCCAGCATGTCTGCACAAACTGCAAGAGGGACTGCCACTCGCGCATAGGTCTCCACAGCCACAACAGACGATGCCAACAACCCAGAGACCGACGACACCCCAAGGGCGCTATCCGCATGGTCTCCCGAGACTAAGACGCCAATGAATGAAAGAATGTTTGTTCCATATACCTATCCCTTGCTAACTTGCACACAGCTGGGTACAAAAACATAGATTGCATTATAAGCTAGGAGTTACTGAAGGTCATCAAGGAGCAGATTGGTCTAAAGCGCTCTCCATTAAGAATCACTGCCATCTCACCTCTGTCTGTGTGGATTCGAGTCTAAGATTCGGCTAATGTGGATATGTGAGAAAGCTTGCCAGTAGCTTCTCGTGGGTTGTTCTTTCCAGGGCTTTTCCTGGGTTCTTCCTCCACCAATAATACTGGTCGCCATGTATAGTCTATCGTGTGCTGAAAAATGGCATTAAACCCAACAACAACAACTAAAGGTCCTCAAAAATTAGGAAGGGGTTGCGAGGTGGGGTGGTAATGGGCTGAATCCTTGCTATATAATTACTTTGATAATGATAATCAATAAAGAACTTTCAGATGAAGATATTTGCTTTTTATGTATAAGGTACCTTTATTTTCAAGATACCAAACCTCAGAAAGATTGTTAAAAACATTACTTTGGAAGATTTCAACAATCGTCATGTGTGCATACATTTACTGTATATTACATCACTACGTTTTGTTTGTGTTGACTGACATTAAAACAAGCTTTCTGTTTTTCAGAACTTGTGACATTGTTTTAATGAAACAACTCAGCACGGAAGCTATTCTGTTATTAAACATTGATGGGATGATTTCATTGCAGGCAAAAATTATCCTCGAGAAAATCTCTGATTCAGGAATTTTAAGTTCACATCAAACTCTTAAAACTCACTTTGCCTCAGTGAATCATATATATGAAACAACACGTTTTATTCATCAGGTACTCTTTTATTCATCATTTGACTTGGTTAAATTGATATCTTTGTTGTTGCATGTACTGTTTAATGTGCTGTTGCAAGTTCTTATATTTTATTTAGTCGCTAACAGTACAACAATGCTTACTTATTGCTAGTAATGATGCTTCATTTTGATTTAATTTAGTTTTTTTGTGTTATGATTATAAATAAACTGGTTAACAATATGATCCACTGCTGATATATTGCATATCTGACACCATCAGGGCTTAGAAATAACATTCAGCATGCACATTCACAAGATTAATCAAATGCATTGTGATTGTGAAAACAGTTCCAATCATGCCACTATGGCAGCCATTTTGAAAATATTGTTATTACTATTTGTTCTAAAAATATGAATGGTCCTGTAAATATGCCGTTTTTAGCTAAAGGCTTTATATCATTATCCCTATTTAGTTCTAAATTAAACTGATGCCTGTTCAACATGTCCTCAGATGCCCAGTATGGTCACCAGGATGGCCTGCTTGAAAATATTGTCATGACACACCCATGGTTATGTGTGTATGTAACATCAATTCCATTCTTAAATATCTTTCAGTTGATGCCACTAAAACACTTGTTTGTTCATTAGTACTTTCAAGACTGGACTATTGTAACTCAATTCTGTCTGGTTCGTCACAATATTTACTACAGAAACTTCAAAAAGTTTAAAACACAGCTGCACAGATTATTTTTAGAGTACCTCAATCAGAGCACACTTCACTGCTCTGTACCCTACATTGGCTATCTATTCGATACAGAATCAAACACAAAATTTGTTCTGTGTGCTATGTTTCACTGACAGACTCCAGTCCAACATACCTATCCGGCCTTGCTCGAGTGTATACACCAGCTAGATACTTATGCTCTTCTTCTGACAATCATATACTCATTGTTCCCACTGTGAAAACGAAGTCATATGGACAAAGTTATTTTGCATACCAGGGCCTGGCGACGTGGAACGAATTGCCCATTGAAATTAGACACAAAGGCACAGTGGTCCCTTTTAAGCGTGCTCTTTAAACTCACCTTTTTCGACTGCAGGGACAAGCTTAGAGACCTAATAATGTTTTTGTACCATATGTTTTAAGCATGTTTTTATGTTTTCCAATTTCATTGTTTTTGTCATTTGTTTTTCTGTAGTGTAGTCATATCATTATAGATGGTGTAAAGCGCTTAGAGCTTAGAAAGATTTGGCGCTATACAAAGTCCTCATTATTATTATTATGGTTATATCAGTATCACACATCTGTTAAAAGACTTCATATGATATATAATTTGACTCAATGAAATTAATGTTATTGCTACCTTAATAGATGACGTCTTATGATGTCAAGTTTGAAAAGATACAAATGATCTCCCATGGACTTTCCGTTTGGTTGATACAGTGCCCTTCTTGAAATTCTTCATGTCAGTTTTTGTAAAGACATGCATATTTTAACTATAACATGTTGTTTTCACTGAAAGACTTTACATCTTGCCAAGGTTGTTCTAAATTAAATTTGTGTCCCCCATGACAGGCATTTTTATTACTTTTTTATTGCTTCTCTTTCTGAATATTCACATAGTTTTCACTAAAAGACTTTTGTTGATAGTCAGTCTTAAAAATTGTGCCAGTCTGGCATTCCATTTGGCTGCTATTTCATCTGTCTTCAGAGTCTTATCTCTGCTCATTGTATTGATATGGATTTTTCACCAAGAGACTCCCTATGATATTTAGTTTGTCCTAAATAATTGCATTACAAATCTGGTCATGAACATGGTCTTGAACTTCTGCTTTCTTCAACATGTGTTTTTCAATAAAAGTTATTTTTATAATGTCTGGTTGGTCTTAAATGAAAATGATACCACTTTTGATGTCATAGTGGTCCTGAATGAAGATGATGCCAGTTATAACAACAGATGTTATTAGTTAACTTTTGTCGAAATAATTTTTTTTGGGGTTTGGTGGGTGAGGCACTGTTTTAATAACAAAAGTATGCCAAAGTCAGATGTATGAGAAGGGATCAGACAAATACAAGTCTAAATTTTCTAAAATAATTGTATACACAGTAGCATTTTGGCAAACATATTCTTTTATGAATAATGATAATCTTTATATTATTTCAGCTTCGTTCATCTAGCAGAAGATATAGATTTTGGTCTGTTGGAGATCTTCTTGATAAAAAACAGTATGTAGTAGGTTTCTGCTCTCTGACATTGTTTCTTTGTTGAAGTGTACTTAATCAAATTGTAAACATACATATAACATAAGGGGGTAGGTTTGGACTCCATCATTTCCTCCAAAAGTATATACCGGTAAGCAGCAAGAAGGGTGAACAGACTGAAACTAATTCAGACAAAATCCAAAAATAAACCGAAACTAATTCAGACAAAACTAAAAATGAGTTTCAGCAAGAAGGGTGAACAGACCAAGTTTTCAAATAAAAATAAAGCCTCTACGGAGAGAGAGTGAAGAGATCAAATTTTCAAACAAAAATAAAGCCTCTACGAAGAGAGTGTGAATAGATCAAATTTTCAAACAAAAATAAAGCCTCAACAGTTAGTGAAGGCAATATTGGGTCAAAACATTCAAGCAGCAGTGATGTTGGAATTAATGGATCAAGTTCACAAGACTTTGGTGCACTCTTCGTCACGATTGTCTGTACTAAATCAATAAAGACAGGTTCATATGCTCATAATGGTTGATGCTAAAATTCTGTATCATAACAGTATGGTGACGAGTCAAAGGAAATTGTGTTGTCGAGCGAATCTCTAATGGTTTGTACTTTGTCACGGAAGAAATTTGCAAATTGGTCCGGAAGGTCTACTGGAGAGAAGGTAGTTGGAAGTGGTGTACAATTGTTCCTTGACATTAGTTTGTTAGTTATCTTGAAGAGCTCTTTGCAGCTGGAATTCTCCGTGATCTTAGTACTTGTCACAGAATTAGGCGAAAATTTAATTTATTTTCTAATTGAATTACAAACTAATTTCACCATTTTTTTTGTTTCGTCGTACATGCGTTAAGTGGTTTTCTCTAAGGTAAGCGGCATGTAACGATTTGCATGTGCCTGACTTCGAATTACATGAAGTCCGGAACATTATATTCACGGGGTGCACGGTAATTTTGCCGTGAATTCTGCTCACCTATTTGAGGGTATATAAGGCAGAATATTACTGATAAATATTACGGGACCAAAAGTATCTTATCACAGGAAAGATAGCTCGTCATTCAATCTCCAGCCAAAGGGGTGAGTGTTAAATTTATATTTCGTTTTATTGTGAATTTTATTCAGTTTATTATTTCATATAATGATGCCTTTATTACAATGCAGATTTTAAACGTGGAATATTTGGAATTACTAGTCACTATTAGACTTTAAATGCAATAGCGTAATCTAAGGTTTAGATTATTTTTTGAGACAACTATTATTAGTCTGGTTTCTTTATTGTAGCTGATAACGTCTTTGAGATGGTAGCTGAAATTGTAGATGATTTGTTGCAGAACATCTCTCATAACGTCTTTGAGATCGTAGCTGAAATTGTAGATGATTTGTTGCGGAACATCTCTGATAACGTCTCTGAGATCGTAGCTGAAATTGTAGATGATTTGTTGCGGAACATCTCTGATAACATCTCTGATAACGTCTTTGAGATCGTAGCTGAAATTGTAGATGATTTGTTGCGGAACATCTCTGATAACATCTCTGATAACGTCTTTGAGATCGTAGCTGAAATTGTAGATGATTTGTTGCGGAACATCTCTGATAACATCTCTGATAACGTCTTTGAGATCGTAGCTGAAATTGTAGATGATTTGTTGCGGAACATCTCTGATAACGTCTTTGAGATCGTAGCTGAAATTGTAGATGATTTGTTGCGGAACATCTCTGATAACATCTCTGATAACGTCTTTGAGATCGTATCTGAAATTGTAGATGATTTGTTGCGGAACATCTCTGATAACACCTCTGATAACGTCTTTGAGATTGTAGCTGAAATTGTAGATGATTTGTTGTGGAACATCTCTGATAACGTCTTTGAGATCGTAGCTGAAATTGTAGATGATTTGTTGCGGAACATCTCTGATAACATCTCTGATATCGTAGCTGAAATTGTAGCTGATATTGTAGCGGAGCATCTCTGTTTGTCGGATTGTCTGTCCGTCTATATCTGTCGTGACGTGTAAATATCCGGAAATCTAGAAGTCCGAGTGTCGGAGCTGTCTAGAGTTGTAAACATCCGGGGTGGCATCTAGGGTATTGAGGAACGTTAGTTCTAGTAGATGTTGTATGCTGTCTGTACTTATAACTGTGGTGGATCCGTGAAGGGCAAGTGACCGATAAAAGTATTGAGTCAACCCTAGGTTTTCGGAGAAACTGGGCGGCGCTTCAACTGTTGGTGAATCGTACGGTTATACATTTTCGAGACACGTGTGTGTTGCAATTGTAGTACAATTGAATACATTGTTGTATTTACATAGTTACTTCAAATCACAATAGTATTTCAAGGGATTGCATGAATCTCAATAAAAGTTAGCAACTTGATTAAATACATGTATATGTTCGTGCTAGTTGTCGCAATCCATACGTGCGATAGTATAGTTTGATGCTTGTGTTTATTATCGTAATTTATACTTGCATTAATATAACTTTTGTAAAGGTTCCTTGGATCTGTGTATAGTCCAAGAGATTCCTTTGTATCTGTGTTTTATTTTGTATTAATATTTCATTTATTCATGTATTGTGAATGGTTGTGAGTGTAATTGTGGGTTGAACGCACGAGTTATTGTGTTGATACATCATTATTTTTCATTAATAATTTATTTCATAAATTTATATTTTCTTTCACATATTGTGTTTGTGTTATTCATTTAATCCACCATCCTCTCGGTAACAATTCTGTTACAGTACTGTAGTGGGAAATTTTTTCTAAATGAACTATGTTTGTGACATTCTTCTTAGTGGCTTCATAGATTTGCTAATGAATAGTGAGTCTGATGGAATTCTTTGTGATGACAGCAATTCCACTTCTGCGAGAGTTGCGAGGGAATGACTTGATGTAGTAATCAGTGGGTGTTAATTCCGCACACTTGGGCTCATTGCCTAATGCCTTTAGCCAAGTTTCTGTCAGGAAGAAGACCAATATTCTGGTTGTTGATAAAATTAACTATTTCTGTGTGCTTTTCCGGTAATCCTACTGATTGGGCATTGAATAATGCAATACGTAGTGGTTTCCCAGGGACAGTTGATGATTTAAGATGAATTTTCACCAGGTTATCAAAATTAACGGCCAAAATTTTTAATTGTTTATCTGTTACGGGTGAAAGGGAGATAACTGGAATTCTTCTTTCTGTTCTACGCTGACCAGCTTTGAAACATTTATTTTTTCACTTCTGCTTATATTTAAGTAATGATGAATGTAGTCCCAGTTCATTTAGTCTTGAGCACAATAAAGTATCAAGAGCCAAGGTGTGGTCATTTAATTAAAATAATGAGGCTCCATCATTGCGTAAGCGGGTTGACTGGGGATCATGTGATGGCGGTTTATTAAAAAACAATGGACGTCTTAACAGTGGAACAAGACAGCTGAGAAAATTCTAATTGTTCTCATTTCCAAAACAAGGAGATGAAGAAACACGTACAAACTGAACAGCCAATGCATGATGAAACACAATAATGAAGACGAAGATAGACAACAAGCACATATTATCATGAACAATAGCATAATAGCGGAAGAGCCATCGTCAAGCAGTTATGTGATGCGGCCATCTTTTCTGGAAGTCCGGTTATACATGTGGTATGCAGTGAAATGTTTTGGAGTAATGTTTCAAACAATCTTTCAAAGATTTGGTCATGTTGACCAAAGGTTATTTATACAGACATTTATGTTGGAGCCATTATTCGATGTGCAAGTTCTGAGTCTTTTTAAATAATGGAATCACTGCAACTGTCTGACACCTGCTTCCTGCTTCTTTCATCTTAGCCTTAAAGTAATGCAGATAATGAAGGAGTAAATGTAAAAAAATAAATCATAATAGCCCTAAAGAAATGAGACACACCATGTAGACTAATTCGTTCAATTAAACCAGGCAGTTAAATTGGCTTTACCTCGCAATTGCTCAGCCAGGTAGAAAAATATGTAATATTTGTGAATATTGTGCATTATGGAAATGATCTGACTAAATGTTTCTTAGCAACTAATTCTCAGCTACTGTCACACATGGCCATACAGTCCTCGCTCTGTTACATTTTGTATGGACAGTAAATATTGTTTCATTACATTTTCCTGCCAAGAGAACTGGAAAACAAAATTTCCTTTAGAAATAAATGGGCAGGTATTTTCTAAAATTCCATGATCTGTTCATTCTGTTGTTGGAAAAAATGAAACAAACTTTACAGACTTAAGCTGATTCCATATTGAGTTCCTCTTGAAGTGGCAGAATTCCTGATCCGTTCTTCATATAGAAGATAAATATTTTCTCGAAGTGCACTTCTGAAATTTTAAAAAGTCATAAAACTTGAGAAGTTATTTGCTCTTTGTTCATAATTTACCTATGAACTAAAGAAATTATAGTAAACATCCTTTCTTAGCTAACAAACTTCTATGAAATTTTCATAAGAGTTGAGTCCTAGTTTGAATCAAACCCAAATCAGTTCCCACCATTCATATATTGTAGGATCATTAAACCTTCTGTACACATTTTTTAAAATATCAAATAATACCAGTGGGGAAAATCAGGGAAGTAGTTTTTATTTAAATTTAAACCCTGTGCAAAGATGCAAAGTTCCTGAACTAACTGATTTAGGAGCCTGGTACTCCTTATAATTTGCCTTAGATGGTTGAGCCAAAACTCTGGAGCTCAGGATATAAGCTTTACAAATTTAGTTAAATCTGCTGTTTTGCTAATTGATATTTATATATTTGTTTTACAGTGAAATTATTGAAAGTCCGGTTCAAGAGTCTAAAGAGTTGCCTCTACCACTGTTGGTAAGTACCTGTAATTCATTTTTTAACTCTAAATGGTCTGACCAATACAAAATAGTATATTTCTCTGAAGAAAGTGTTCTGATAAATTACTAAAAAGATATAAAATCCCATTGTTATGCACATGTGTGTTTATTGTACAATCTTTATCTCATAGTATATAAGCTACATTTACAATACAGGAACTGGCAAATTATAGAGCAAGTATGAATTTACTGCTTTACCTTGATATTTATATGTATCCATTTTGTGTTCTAGACTATTTTTTGTGCTATCATAAAGTGGTGATAACTATTACAGGAAATAACAATATTGTGAATTGACTGTGTTTGTGTATTGCCAATTTTCGTGGATTTCCAACTTGCCACAAGCGATGAATTGAAAGACTATAATGTACATTGATCTTGCAGTAGAAACATTATTACCCCATAAGAAATTAAATGAAAATGTTGTCTTTGAGGAAAAAAATTCCCCAAAAAATAAAAAGAATTCACATTATATCATATTTAAATAGTTTGTTATAAGCATTTTTATATTAGAGAAATTTATATTTGAGACAAAATGTTTTCATGTTCTAACCATATTCTAACCACTCTTGAGGCCTAGTGGTTAGAGCGTCCACCGTGGATGTGGGAGGTAGTGGGTTCAGAGTCATACCAAAGACTTACAAAAATGGTACTAACAGCTGCCTCACTTGATGCTCAGGTTTAAGAGGTTAGTGTTAGGATTGGTGGGCCTGGTGTCAGGATATTGTGACTAGGTGGTACACCATGCAACATGTCTGCGGCATGATGCCCCAGTGCTAGACATCACTATAAACTGCATCACTGCAGACATCATTGCAATATAACTGAACAATTCTTAAAGCTGCGTTAAAAATCCCAAACAAGCAAACAAACACCATATTCTATGTCACACCTACACATAATTTGCTTTTTATTTAAGCAACTGCTTAGATGTTTCAGTACTTTGACTTGATGTGAATGATTATGAAACCACATTTGACTGATACAGTGTACCCTGGAACAAGCATTTTCATAGTTGTAAGATTATATTCCTCAAAGAAGTCTTACAAATGCAAGTTTATAATAGGCACTACCTAGAAAATTCAAATTTGCTGACTCTGAACATATTTCCTCTCCACATGATGATTTAATTCAGCAAGTACTTGCTGATTATAGTGCAATATATGAGATTATTAGAGCTGGGAAAGTGTTACTGAGAATGCAAGTGTGTGTTTTTATACACACGTCAAGCCCCTGTTCAGCATAATTTCAAAATTAAGTGTAGAAATGGAGAATACAAAACCTAAATTTAAATTTATGCACCAAAAAAAAAAAGCTTTTAGTTTCCTGTTTCTACGTCATTTTATCATAAGTTTTATCAATATCAATGCATTAGACAATAATCTTAACAACAACAAGCCCCCACCCACCCACCTCAGTGATTTCCGATCTAAATTTGAAACTAGACCAATGGAATTTAAAACAATATAATTGCACAGATCTTGCTGCACTCCAACACTTATCCCTTTTTACAAGCGCATCTTCAGAAATTTTTGCATTTCACTTTGATGACCTGTTTGATAACCTGTTCCAGCAGCTGTTATTAAATGTCAGGGTCATTTGATGAACAATGGCTCTCGCTAAAAATGGGCACGAGTTTGCTTTTGAAAGATCAAAATGCGCATTAAGCAAGAATGATGGATGCTATAACAACACCTGCCATATGCAAGCGTAATGTTAAAAACATGAAAAACCTGATTTAAATAGCATCAACCTTTTTCTTTTGTCATTAAAAAATTTGATTATAACAAGCTGATTACATAACTGCCATGACCAGCTCTGACACCCTGTCCTATAATACTACCTAAGTATCGACCACTCTTGGCTAAGGAGCATGGGGCTATGCATTCTATTGCAGTGAAGAGGATAATGCAAGAAAAATTAGAGCTTCCTAAAAGTGAATACTTTATTAATGAAATCTGCTGATATGTTGACAGAAATTGGAATTATGATGATCACATGATCATGGTTGGGTATTTATTGATGTTTAAATTGTTACCTAATCATTCATAAATTTAACATAAAGTCCTTCAGACTGTTTACAATGTAAGTGATTAGGTAAAATTTACACTTCAATAAATACCCGACTGTGATCATTTAATTCTATAATATTTGTTGTAGACCAAATAAATAATATGGCAAAACATCATGCCTTTGATGTGCACTGAGGTCAGTAACAAATCACTTATGTTAAGGATTGATAAGATAAATGCACAAGCCGACAATGAACTGTTCTGACTAGATTTTAACTTTTTATATGGCTTTTATGCTTTTGACTTGCATTGAATGTTTGTCAAAGGAAGTTACAACACAAAAAATATAAACAATTGACACAAAAGAAAATTTCCATGACTACCGTATATACTCGCATATAAGCCCGTTCACGTATAAGCCGACCCCCCCCCCCAAACTGAATTGGTAAAAGTGGTATAAAGTGCATGACCCGCGTATAAGCCGACTCATAATTCTTATACAAACGTTACATCACAAGATGCACCAAGTGAGTTCTGAATACGTTTATTTAGGTAAATCACACTATTAAATAAAATAAAAGTAAGAAATCTAGTTTATATGTTGAAATAAAAACAATTCTGAAGTGTTAAGTCTTAATGGAAATTTAATTAATCCTCATTCTAAAATCATGAATTATAAAAGTTCGATCACTTTTAGAATCCTTCAAAATCGATCTCTGTATCAGACTTGCCAAACAGTTCACGAAACTCAGCTTCTGTTACGGCGCGTTTTCATCACATACGTCCTCCCCCCCCCCCCCCCCCCCCCCCGTACTTGCGTCTCGTTCACAAGAGCACAGTTGTTATTTGCTTCTGCATATTCAATAACTTTAAGTTTGAATGCTGCATCATAAGCAGAACGCTTTCTTTTACTTCCAGCACTATTCATTTTATCCGATTGAATTGAATATAAACTTCTAGAGAGATTAAACTGAAATAATTTCTGTCAGTAGTAGTATATTATTTATATACCTTATCCTGTAATTATTTATATGTGTGGTTGGTTTTCAATTTGTATTTGATAATTATTTATCATTGTTATTTGTGTTGTATTTTTTAAACTACGGGTAGTGTGATTCAATTGATCAAACTATGATTGGTTTCAGCGTGGACATTATTCAGGTATTGTGACAGTTTATAACATTGAGCAGAAACCATGTCCACTACCTATATCTCATTAAACAATACATCTGAGAGTTGGCATCTATTAGTTAAGTCATTGGCATTGTGCAACAAAACAAACGTATTATCCCCGAGGCATTTACCACAGATTAAGCATATGGTAGCTATTGTACAACAATCTTCCGCTAATAAACCACTTTGCTTCACAAACAACTAAACAATAGTTGTATATAAACTGTGGCTCCTGATTACTTCTAAAACACCTGTCAAAGAAATCCAACAAATTATATTGTTTTATAATTATTCACGCTGACATGTATATTGCACTGTTATTTACCGTTCCTAAGCGTGCGCGCAACAAACCCTTATGGAGCCTCTCGCTATTGTTTCTTGAAGACTGTCATACATGTATTTCTACTCTCGATCAAAATGTTTGTCGTATATACCTTCAGTATCATATTTCTTTTATTTCTTTTTACGTAGATTCTTTTCATATGTACACTGAAATAGGCTAGCATTTCTACGAAACCGTAGAGTTTAATTATTACTGATTAGTTGAGGGTTAAATACTTGACCAGAGATTATTAATATGGCAGTTCTTTTGGAAAATACACGTATTTCCGTAGTTCAAATAACACGTATTGCTGTATGCCTTCAGTATCGCAATTCTTTTTTTTTTTTACGTAGATTCTTTTCATATTTACACTGAAATAAACTAGCGTGCATTCCTACGAAACCGTAGAGTTTAATGATTACTAATTAGCTGAGGGTTAAATACTTGAATAGAGATTACTAATATGGCGGTTCTTTTGGAAAATACACGTATTTGCGTGGTTCAAATAACACATATGGCTGTATTTTCTGGTGGATGGACATCTGTCTAATAGTCGTCAAGTACGTTAAAACATGTTTTTCATTCATTATCCTACCACTTATGTTAGAAAAAAATATTTGTTTTACTTCACAACAGGACAAATCTTATCAGTCATGTGGCATCATTAGGCATGTGATCTCATATTTGGCGATCGACGGAAACAATAAATATTGGAAATCGAGGGGAAAAAGCATTATAAATTTCAGATTTGGAACTTGACCCGCAGATAAGCCAACCCCCCTTCTTCCAGGCCATATTTTTGTCCTAAATTTCTCGGCTTATACGCGAGTATATACGGTATGTCTATTTGAAGTCTTGTTTAAAAATGTTTGATGTCCTAAATGGAAGACTAGTTTCTATTGACCATACAAAAGAAAGAGCAATAAAACCATCAGATTTCTTAAAGTAATGTAACCATAGATTATATCTTCAATAAATAGTTGTTCCTTTAATGACAATAATGACTTTAACAATAATACTACCAGCAAAGAACTTTATTCATTATAGGTGAGTGTGATTATTGAACAAAATAAATGAATTATGGTATTGAGGAATATGGAGATGCAAACAGATGATTGTTATATTATCCCTTTTCATGATTTTTTTTTGTTGTCTAAGCCACTTTCTTTTAGTGTATTTAGATTATTGTTCACAGTACTTGTGGAATGTTAATATATTCAGATATTAGTTTAACATTGAAACTATGTATACAAAACATACATTGCATGTTATTACTTTTCAGTTTTTTTAAGCTCATAGAACATATGAGCATTTGTGATGGTCTTTTTTTTTATTATCTGATCCTGGTTAACTGGGTGGGATATGATACTACATGTCTGCAACATGATGCCCTAATGCTGGACATCACTATAAACATCCCCCACTGCAGACATATTGTAGTGATATGACTGACAGATTGTTAAAATTACATTAAAATAATCCAAATCCAAGCACACTGTCATATATAAGCATACATTTTTTATTGCTACTACATATGAACTACAGGTCCATTTCATCCTAAAATGTCACTTTACACGCAATGTTTGTGTAAAAGCTGTGGGTTGGTCCAGAATGAAAATGGTGCTAGCCATGTCAATAATTTCATAGTCAATCTTTTTGTACAAAGTTTTTAATTGAGAGCTGTTCAGTATGGTATTTTAATAAAGGACTTCTTATGTTATGCAGTTGGTCGTAAATGTCAGTAATATCCCAAATGTCCTGACTTAATCTCCTGTATGGCCAGCATAATAACCATTTTGAAATCTTGTTAAATTTATTTTCCTGAAGATTATCATAAAAACATGCCTTATTACTTCCCAAATTTACAAAATCTCATTCATTTGAAAATGCAGCAGTATGAGGTGCCAACAGTAACAACAAACTCCAGCTTGGACATAAATACTGAACTACTGGATGCCAAAGCAGCTGCGGTAAATGCTACATACCCAATGTCCAGAAATACTAAAGCGCAAACAGAAACCTCCACAAGCAATGGTCCAGCCACTTATCCAGGTATCTATGCAGGAAATAAATTGTTTTAATACCTAAACTAGGTAGGTTTCCAATGTGTAGCAAGTTGTACGTCAAACTAATGAGAAACAAATGTTCACACATGGCAGTAGCTGCCAATAATCAACATGAATGCCAATGTCATCATCAAAATACTGAATAATTACTAAACACTGGAGATCAGACATGGATCACAAGAGATCAGATTCACCTGGGGACTAATTTTCCTCACCACCTAAGTAAGTTTTTGTTAGGAGTACAGATCCAAACTCCTAAACCCTAATCCTAACTGTTAATAAATTTATTACATTCAGGATAGTCGGCATACCTGTAGCCATTGGAGGCATTTCTGCATTACAGAATAATCTCTACACCAGTTTGATCACATTGGCATGTTTTTTAACTGGGGTGTGTGGAGAATAATAGTAGACTTGTTTGCTGTGAGACTGTACTACAAGTTTCCGGTTTATGTCTCTCAATACCTGATCAGAAAGTTTGAGTGGTGGATGCGTTCAGTCTAAAGTGGGAATATTAGTACACTTACTGTTTCCAACCTTTCAAAATAATTATACAGGTTCTTTGCCAAGTCAGGATCTCCATATTTTAGCACTCCTTTGGCCACAGCAGGTATGGTATAACCATCTACTCAACATTTTGGTAGATGAGCTGAAGGGATTACCCCAAAACGATAAAGACATTAAATTAACATGCTTTGCAAGACATAAATATAGCATAGTGCATAAATTCAATGGGACAAATCACTTATTGCACAACTTAAAATATTCACATAAATATTAAAACTGTATAAAATCTGTAATTAAAAGAGCATTTAGTATTTAGAGTGACTAAATCATTACACCTGTTAAAGCTGGCAGAGTGCAAAAAAATCATAAGTCTAAAGTAATTTAAATTGCAAACTAAATTTCAAATTAATTTAAATAAAACGAGAACCACCAATTAAGGGTTAAAATTATGTTGAAAAGCAAAGTAAGACTTGATACAGTATAAATAGAGCACTTATTGATGTAGACAGTAACAGAAACAGGAATAGTTAGTAATTTTCATTTAGGAACAGGATGGGTATTTTTTTGTAGCTATTACATTTACAGTCATTACCACCCCAGTATAAATCTAATTAGCTTTCTGAATTAAAATGTGGAATGTATGAAAGAACATGTCATTGAACATCTGACCAGTTCCCTCCACTTGTCTCGATCATGTGCCAATGCCTGTGTCTCCACAAAACCTTTCCTGGTCCATTCTGTGATGTTGGCAGTCCACTTTTTTTCTCTGTCTACCTCTCCTTCTGCCACCATGGATGCTGCCCTGCAGTATTGTTGTGGATAGGCTGTTGGCTCTAGTGACGTGGCCATAACATTTCAGCTTTCTCTTTTTGACAGTGGTGAGGAGGTCTTTATAATGGCCTACATTGTGCCTGTTGGTGTTATGCACTTCTTCATTGTGATGTGGTCCATGTAAGAGGTGCCAAGGATGGTTCTGTAGCATCTCATTTCAGGTGCCTGGATTCTTCATTGCAATTATGCTGTCAGGATATAGGCCTCACAGGAATACAAAAATATTGAGATGACTAGTGCTCGCTATAGTCTGATTTTACTTTTCAGACAGATATTCTTGTCTCTCCAGATGTGTCTTAGCTTTGACAAAGCTGCCATTGTTTATGCTGCTCTTGACAAAATGTCTGCTCTTAGTCCCTCTTCAGTGATTATGGAACCAAGATGTTTATTTCCAGTTCCTGTCCTATTGACTTTAATCTTGGCTGAAATTTTATTAAAAATTAATAAATCGTTGACAGTGCAGCTCGGTCTGCTTTATGTGAGGAACCTGAAAGATACCCGGTAGTTGAAAATGGTGGGAGTCCTGTGTCCTTGCATATTGCAAGTCAAAAAAGAGGACCAACATATATTGTGTTCCATTGTTTAAATTGAATACAGGCAGGAAAGCACATAGGTAGAGATGTACATTTTTCTTTGTATAATCTTTTATGAACAGTGGTTAATGAAATATTCCAAACTATTCAGCTTGAGGATCATCAACATGTTTGTTACTAACATTATTCTCATTACTCTTATTACCCACATTATTAAGTACAAGAATGGTATTATGTTTACACAAAATGATGCTTATAACTTGTACAGGCCTCCATTTCAGGTTTACACGACTGACTATTATTTTCAAATAATATGTTCTGAAATGTATCCCTGCCCCAAATTGCATTACTGATAAGTGTCAGTGACATTTTGTTTCATTGCACTTTTTTTTTTTAACTTCATAGCATGGTACACATAGTGAAGTGAGCGGTTAGTGTGTCAGACATGTGACTGCAAGAATGCAGGTTTGAATCTTATAATCAAATCTACAGACACATGTTACTTTGGCGTGGCCATGGGCAAGGCATTTAACTCCAGTTGCCTCAGGAAGTTTGTTTACGATAACTACATGTATTTTGCTGGTTGAAACTCGTGATATATTGTACTTCCATGTGTAGCATAACAAACTACATGTGTATAATAGTAAGTTATACATTTCTGATAATTCAGCTAAAATAAGAACTGATGCTTTACATTTTCCATCCAAATAAGGCATGTGTCATGTTTTCAAGCAATATTTTCAAGGATCACAGCATCATCATTTTACTTTCACTCTTATTTAAATGTACGATAAATCAGACCAAGAATGACCAAATCAAAACCTGGAGTCGACAAATTTAAAGCAAAACAAGGTTATTGATTTTATTATTATTTAAGAGCTTGTGCCCAAAAAAACCTGGAGACACCAAATTTAAAGCAAAAAAAAGGTTATTGATTTTATTAATAATTAAGAGCCCAAAAAATAATAATCTTGAGCTAAGCTTGAATATCAGTCAGAAAGCAATCATGGGCCCTTTTTCACTGGAGAATTTTTAAAGAAAATGTTGACAATGTATATGTATGTTATAGAAATTTAAATAGGATATGTAATTTATCAGTATTAGATAATAACTATGTCGTTCCTTTCTTTTCTTGATTGACATATGACATAATCGAATGTATGCTTGTCAGAAGGACATTTCAAATGGAAATGTATTTTGGGTTTGTGACATTTAATGGTTAAACTTATTTGATAAAAAGTTTTTATAGTTAATTGTTTAGATTCTGAGTGTTAAAATCAGACATTCCAATTTCACATCAGTCTAACTACTTTTAGCAGCTTATTGAGATTTGACCCATGTTACACGCGGAAACCGTTTTATCAGTCATTCTATGCAAAACTTTGTTGACGAATCTATTTACCATTGTTTGCCAATTATATAATACTCCTGTCCTTTATATAAGTAATATTGCTGATAACATCTCTTACTTTTCCCAGATCTACTGTCCGAAGAACTTGTAAAAACTCAACTCTTGAATTAGTTTCTGATCCATATGTTTCAAATAGCATTCCAAATATTAAATATGGAGTCAAGTTTTGTAAGTTTCAAGTCAAGCATGCAGATGCTAAGAACTACTCCTATCTTAGAATTATAGTATATACGCCAGGTCAGGTGGTGATGTAGGGGAATATGTAAAATCCTGATACCTTGTGTTCAATTAAAAAAAAAAAAAATTATGAATGTTTTTACATAAATACATGAATAGTTTATAACTTATATTTGTGCACATTAAGCTACATCATTCAGGCAAGCATATATCGCAGAATACAAAAATGTTGTCTGAAGACACCCAATTTAACAACTTTAAATAGCCATTTGAATATTTATTTGAAACAGTGAGTTACAGGAACAACCAGTAGAAATATTTTTTTAACTCATTTCTTCTTATCTTTACTCTTGTACATGTACATGTTACCTGTTTATAATAATCCTGCTTTTAGATGGAGGCATGGCAGACGAAATGCCTGGTGAGCCAAGAGCCAAGTCTGCAAGATCATGGCATGATTGGGACAATAACGAGACACTCAAGTTTATCCAGGTAAAATGAGATTCAGATCATTTCTACTTATTACTTCTACTGGACATAAAACATAAGAGCATATGTGTGAGATCATTTGTTTGGCAACTTTATTATCACTATACTTAATAAATTACTGGTCACTTAACTCTTAAGTACACATTCACCTGGAGGATTTGATGGTCTTGAATGAAAATGGTGACCTTTCAAACATTCAGATTTGGTTGCCATCAGAACCTTTTTCATTATTTCATAGCCATTATATCTTAACAGATAGTCATATCTACATATGGTTATCAATTATAGGTTTCTTTTCATAATTTACTTGGTTGAAAATGAAAATGAAGTCAAACTGACATACAGTATATCTGCATTGGTGGCATTTTGAAAATCTTGTCATTATTACTTTTTGTTAACATACAGTAGTATTTTCATCAAATTATAATCATGTCTAGTAGGTCCTAATTGAAAATGGTGCCAATCAAACATTCAAAATGGCCACAAGGCACCACCTTGAAAATCTTATCTATACTCATACAGACTGGATAGTCATGTGGCTTTCATTGAAACAATTCTTATGATGTCCAAAATAAAAATGGTAACAATCTAGAATTTAGTATTGTCGCCGCGGCAGTCCTTTTGAAAATCTTGTTATTGATTATAATGCCGAGTGGGCTGCTCCTACTGATTGGATTTCCACCTAATTTTGTCCTATAAAAATATTTGTATCATTCCTTTCCTTGGAAAGAATGTCATATTCACTATTGATAGGGCTTATACTAAAAGACTAATTATGATATCTAGTTGTTTCTAAATAAAATTGGTACTGATCTAACATCTGACATCAATACTTGTTCTAAATGGAATGTCATATTTTTACCAGGACACTTATGGTTTCTGGTTTGATCCCAGTCTGATGTAGAATATAGCCACCATAATGGCCTTCTTCAAAAATCTTGTTATCAGTATTTCTGAATTGATGGATGGATGGTTATATCGACATGGGGAAAATCTTGACCATATTAGGAAATGGTTTTACACTCAGTAAGGTTGCCACAACAGCAGTCTTGCAAAACGTATCACTATTCATCCAGAATGGCCGTAATATTAGTCTTCTTATGATGCCTTGATGTACCTGAATTAAAGCAGTGCCAGTCTTAATCCAGTATGGCCACCAGCTGGTTTCAATACTCAGCAGTTAAGTAGAAGAAATGGCCTTATTTTGGAGTGCTGGAATTTCTTATTGGCCAGTAGGTAAACAGTCTCTGTGAGGAACTGTTGTTTCATTGTTTCTTGATTGTACTACAATCCTTAATTCTATGATGGATACAGCCCAGGTATATCACACTTTTTGTATCCTAGCTGAGACAATGTGTCTGTCTCCATCCATCCAATTTTTCACCTTTTCATTCATTTACAAATCTTTAAACACCATATTTCTACAACCTGTAAACATACTTTGGTATCATTTAAATGTTTCATCTTTCAGGCCTATTTTTGATGCCCCTTTTCAGTCAGTCCCTTGTCCAAGTTTAATATGGTCCATTTATTCCAGAATATTGAGTCATTTTCCTTGTCAGGCACAGTTGTTTTTGCCACATCTGCTAATTTTCTGGAGAGTGAAGATTTTTTTAAGATTAAACTTATGTGGTTTGTTTTCTGGATCTGTGTACATGACCGAACAATTGAAATGAAAATATTACATAAGCCTATGGCAAATGAATGGCAATTTATAATTGAATGAAATAGAACAAACTCTCATCTTTATAGCATTCTATAGAATAAAAAATAGTTGATAGAATTAATATTTTCATATATTATAACCACACACACAAACATAAATAAATATAAAATAATATATATATATATGTATTGTATCTTTAGTTCATTTGATATAAAATATGGTCATGATTAGAAGCAGATTTGGCAGCTTTCAATAATTTAATGGAGGATTGGAATGTGATGAAGGTGTCATTAGTGTTCATCTTTATACTCATTTGACCAGATGGTGTTATTGTTTAGAAAGGTCTTCCTGAGTTTTTCTTAGGAATATTCTTTCTGCATTTTCATTGGTGTGAGATAATGTCCAATATGCAATGGCCACATTAGTTATAGTGTAGATTTCTTGAAGGTAGAAGAGAGTTGCCCATATCAGTTAAGTATTTACAGTATAAGCAAAGAATAAGCATTTCACAGAGTAAAATTCTGCCAACCAGGCATAAATTTAATGGCAAGTCCTTTGTTGTTTCTACAATACATTCATATTTTTTTTTCTTCAGGAGTAGCCTTCAGGGGAATTTTTCATTTTCATGAACTGTTAAACAAAATTATTTTTAAGCAATTGAGAGATTACAGACTATTTTTTGAAAATTAGTAAGAGTGAATGAGGTAGTCACCATGATGATTATGCACATTTTATTATTTTGTTCTTGTCAATGTTTCTTTAGGATATTTGTGACTGCAAAGGTCAGAGCGATGTTCCTGGTCTTGAAGAAGGTGCAGATGAAATTGTAAAGGATGATTGGACTCACCACATCCCCCAAAAAATATTGAAAGGTAAACAATAAAATCTTGCTAGAAGGGTTTGAAGTGACACTTCATAAATGAATTGGCCATAAATTGCACCAGAATATTGAAATCATAGCTATCATAGAAATCAGTGAATGTTATTATAGTAATCGATTTCAAGAAAATAAAACACATTTCTCAGGCTATGTTGTTATCTTTAAAAAGTCCTTAAATACCTCCTCAAAAATTCATTGTTATAATGAGCAGTTCTCACTGAATGCAATATAAACATATTGAGACAAACTTCACTGTCATTGTTCTCATTATCAAATAAAGTATGGGATTGGTCAGGATAATCATTGTTTATCATGGGAGAGAGAGGATGGCATTTATACAAAATTGCTTTGCAGAAAGGACTGTTTGAGGTTTTCAGAATTCTTGGGCAGAATCTTTTTTTCGCATAACATTTCTTAAGCAGGTCTATTTACTTGAGGGACGTATTGGATTTTTAGGCATAGCTAATTTTTCACTGACAATTTATTTTTTGTGAATTATTTAAATTTAAACTGTGGTTAATTTTCTAATTACATCAATTAGCAATTTCACCTGTCATCTTTTAATTGAATATGTTTCACAAGATATATATGTATGTAAATATCACCAACACTGACCCTCATTTTGATGCACAGTCAAGTTTTATTTTAACTTAATGAATAAGTTAGATTTTTATTTACTAAAGAGTGAGTTTAAACAAGTAAATTGGAAAACAGGAGTAAAGGGCAATGGCAAAATTAGTGCCAATATTAAATTAGTGCCAATAATTGAAAGTATATAAATTATATTGATGACTACATGTACATTTATTGAAATATTATTGATGTATGAGATAAGCAATGGTAATTGCTGAATCAAGGGTGGGACTAGTGCAATGTTTTGTGCTTTTCTTGGGTTGGCAGTCACTATCTAGTACCATAATAAAACTACCATTTTATATTTAATAAATAAAACAAAATGCAATATCATGTCTTTAAAATGGTACTTTTTATGGAATCATATCACAAGTTTTTTTTCTTCTAAATTTTTTAATTTTTTATCTCAAGTCTTTACTTAAATATTTGGTTTGTTTTAAAATCAGATTAATACAAGGTCACTGTCATTTATAATTACTATTGGCTTAAGTTGATTTTCTTTGGATATATTTAGCTAATGCCTCATAGGTTTGTTTCTACTTTTTTGAATCATGTTATATCACCAGGATACATTGAGAAGACAGCTTGGTTGGTACTACAGTCTTATCACAAAGTAGGTCATTAACCAATGTTTCATGCTTTACCGACTTTGGTTTAAAAAAAAGTAAGGTTCGATCCCCAACCAAGTCTCACCATATACCTACAAAAATGGTACATACATCTGCCTTGCTTGGTGTTCACCATTAAGAGGTTAGTGTATTAGGACTGGTCAGCCTGGTGTCAGTATAATGTGACTGGGTGGGACATCATGCTACATATCTGCGGCATTATTCCCTAGTGCTAGACATCACCATAAACTGTCTCACTGCAGACATCGTAGCGATATGACTGAAAAATCCTAATCACACACACACACACACACATGAGTGGACTGCATACATATTATGTGAGGCTTCAGTTGTATTGGAATATCATACTGGAAGAAGGTTAAAGCAATATTATATCTAAATTAAAGAAAACACAAGGCACAAATGTATAATTAATTGACTATTTCTTGATCATAGTTTAATGGTGCACTGTCCAGAAATACTAGAAACGTCTATTCATTTTGTATTTGTTCTAATGTTTTCAGCTATGCAAATACCACAAGTAAAAAAGTATGATGGCTCAAGTGTTAAAGATCTACTTCGTTTTATTAGAAATGTGGTGAGTTTACAAAGACTTCATTGCAGATGGCTGTCAGCCTGCCCTTTATCTCTCAGTTAAGTGGTCTAACCAGTTGGATAAGTATTTAAAAGTCCCTCTCAAATAAGGATACTATCAAATTAGTGGTAATCTTGTATAACTCAAAACCAGTATACCTGTAATTTTGTAACTTTTCTCACTCATAATAGGCGGTGGCTGTGTATTTAAAGATAGGTTTGCAGTGTAGAATAGATATCCACATGTTGGATTTGAAGTGTTAGTGACCACTATAGCTTGTCTCCTTCAAGTATGTTCCCGAATCACTTATTTAGGCGATATTAGCCTACCACTTACCAAATCCAGCCCATCCTCAAAGGAGAAAAAATTGTCTTTTTCATCTCTGTCATCTATAAACAGAGGGCCATAACTCTTGTCAGTTACCTCCCCTTGCCACCACCACCAGGTGCCACTAGTTTTTAATCTTTGCTGTAATGTTGATACAAAATTACTTCTTAACTATCCAAACATATTCTTTGACTTTATCAGCAGCTACAAAATTTGGAATTTTTAATTTTATATTTTCTTCAGAATGATGGATGAATTTGCCATTATTGTTAAAAAAACCATATTATCACTGTACATGTATTATTGACTATCATGTCAATGTAATTTTCCTATAACCAGTTAGTAGTGGATGTGTAGCAGTATATTATTTACATCCTGAATTGCTTGTTATGCTATTTTGTGCTAAGTTTATTTTTGCATTGTTTCATTCTGAAGGGCAACCAAATGCACTAAATGGAAGAAATTCAAGGCTAGAGAAGACATCCATGATAATTGCCTAGCTTTCACACAATGCACTTCTTTTCTACCATGCAGCATGTGTAGATAGATCATGGTCTAGGGACATTGGATGATGGCGGCACAAAAAGCAACCAAAGGGAAGGATAATAGAACAAAATCTCTCAAGGAAGATGATGTTTTAAACATCTACCCAAAATCTACATATGAGCCTTATGGGGATGCTACTCTGTTCCCCACACCTAAAACATGGCTTCAAGCAACTACAGTGACATAAATGGGGGAAAATTTATCTGAGAGACTCAGTTTACAACCATTTTCTTTTTAACATATGTATTGTCTGGTGCTGAAGATGATAATATAGTTACTAATTTTGGCCAAAATTTTGCCTCTTTTCTGAGCTTTATCTCTGATGGGTTTTTTTCCGACATTTTGGGGGTTATGTTCCCCCAATTTTATGCAGCCCCATTGACATAATCCACCTCTGCATGTCCAAGCATGGTCTTAGAGCCTGCAAATTGGGACACGGTGATTTTATAGGATCCACTGAATCCAGCACTGGATGTCTTTGCAGTCCAGACACCCCTGTCCCCACCACATTCAACTGTTTTTGATATACTGACCTCTTATTGATAGATCCGTCCATCTTGCTGCACCTTCAGTGACATAGTTTTTGTGAAGTGGATTTCACTGAAAAATCTACCCGTCCAGCCAAGCCTTGGGCAATGCCGGCACAGGTTAATACTGGACTGGATTTTCTACAGTCATCATCCATATTTGCTTGGCATACCAGTTGACCATCCATGTGAGTGACGGATTGTTACAGAATTCCCTTCATCTTTTATAGCCAGAACAAATTATTAAGGTCATATTTGTGATAATGCTAAAGCTTTATTTACAGAAAGCCAAGTACCAGCAATGTTTTTATAACATTGTTACAAGTTAATTTCACAAACGTCTGAGCACTAGACAAGATGTAGGTGGTAGTACAATTGACCCTGCCAGTATTATATAAAGTGGACAAAATGGGCCTTTTGGCTATTCCAAGCTAGTTTGGAATGTAGTTGCCACTTCCTCTGTGCTTGATTAAATGTTGTTTGCAATTTTCTGACTGGCAGAAAATTCTGGCAATGACCATGCCTGTTAACAGCCATAATTGCTCAAGTCATCAGAAGAGTGACACATTACTTCATGACCAATACATTGACTGCTTCTACTAATTTGGACTAGATGAGACAAACCACATGCATAAATTACATGTCTCTTCTTCTTCTTCTTCTTTTTCTTCTTTCAACATTGTGCTGGGTTCCTCTGGAACTTACACGCGAGTCCAAGTGCAGCTAAAAACAGGTTAAAAACTTTTCAGGTCTGGAGCTAAGCAATCCCCATACCAACTCCTGCTCTAAAAGCATCAGTGGAATTGGCATTTACTCTTAATCCACACCATAGTCTGGCTTTAAGGATGACCCTGTTTGGATCACCTTTACTCTTTGGAGGGAAGATTGAACAAATTTGGAGTCAGGCAGCTCAGGAACTGCCCCTCCAGCATGCTGCACAACTCACTCCATCATCTGGAAGAATACATTACAGCCACAAAAGATCGATGATAGGTAGAATAGAGACATGGGATCTTTACGAAGACTTGGTATAGATTCCATCCCAGTGCCAGAAGGCAACAGTATAATGCATTGGTTCACAGAATGGGAGTTATGGCCCCCTGGGAGGCAGTGGGATTACCAAGAAGGGTGCATTAATGCTGAATAATGCATTTTACGGGGTAAGGTAGGGGGCACTAAAGATAATGGGGGTGGAGGCTGAAAAAGTTTGGGAATCACTGGTCTAATCAGACCATGACACAGAATTACCAAGGAGGCAAGAAAGTTTTTCTTCCTTCAAGCCTCTTAATGACAGATGTTGACATATTAACCCCATCACCTGGTGCCAGCCTACTGAGGGGCAGCCATCTCTAAAATTTCATTCTCGCTAGATAACCCTTTTCCCTGATAACATTTAGGTGTTCCAGTGTTTCCTCTTCACCCATTCTTATGCAAGTACATCAGACTTGTTGAACATGCCTTTTTGCAACGGGAGATACTTCACCCATTGCCAATCAGGTGGTGAAGATGGTGTAAAAACCACTATCTCAGGGGTTTTTTTTCACAACTTTTAATCATTCAGAAGTTGAAGAGTATGTTAAAAACAATTATTGACCTCAGTCACATCAATCAATACATTCTACTGCCAAAATTCAAGATGGAGACAGCAAGATCAATCCATCTCTCCAATAGGAAAGATGAATATATCAGTTTTGGTCTGACCAATGCATATTTTCATGTCCCTATTCACCCAGTGTCTCGAGAATTCTTTCAGTTTCCTTACCATGACATGGATTATTAGTTTAAAGTCTTATCATTTGACCTTTGGCTTTTACCAAGATAATGGATTGCATCATCGCATAGTTCGGGATGACTTCTTTTCGTTATATGTATTTAATTTGTATTGTTTGTTAGCTTTTTTCAGTGATTATATATTACATATATCTTTATTTTGTAGTTGACTAGCAAAATGTTGTAAGCAACATAATAGATAGTTAAAATATATTTATGATTATAGATTAAATATCCAAATAATTATTAGAGATAAACATCTTTATTTGCATCTAAGTATATGACATTAGCTTTTCACTTGGAAATTCCTGATCGTTATGATAACTTTGTTTTAGAAAGGAAACTGATTTATATTCTGACTCAGTTATTGCATCTTAATGTTTACCTCAGAATTACTTATTCCTATGTAACATCCAGAGTGGAATCAGTTTTAATGTTAAATTTTTAATTTGGGTTGATTTATTTATTTAAATTATTCACTGGAATTGGAAAGAGCTCATTAATAATTCTTGGACGAAATCATTATTTTGGAATTATTGTGAATTCATTCAAGAACCTGATGATCAAAGAGTAGTAATTATATATCTGATGTTAGTTTAGCTGAAACCATAATTATTTGAGAAACTTTGTCAAATAGAATTATTAACATATGATTTTGGAGATTCAGTAGAAATAATATCAACAGTATTTTACAAATAATCATAGAATGCTAGAGTTAATGTGGAGTACATCCCTTTGTAGGAAAATTAGATCAATGAAAATGTTATGCCAGTAATCGCTCGTGCATGTCCAACAGTATAATGGAAAATCAAACAACAATTGACCAGTAGATAAAATGTGATCAGGAAGAATAAGGCACGGTTAAACTGAATGAATAAAACATTATTGATATCTTTTTTTAGGAACAAACAAATTAGTACAGTATGCTATAGAGTATAGACCGTAAAAATGCTATGCAGCCAAGTGAATTTTTTATTATTTCATGTTTATAAAATAAAAAGAATACATGCAGAAAGCAAACTAAATAATGACAAAACTTATAAATATATAGAATCATATTATGCTGTCGATTATGGAGCATTTCTAAGTTGATTGCTGGGGGAAGTGGTCTTGTTGCCTGTCCTAATAATACTCTTTCTGACATAGCATGATTAAAAATTCTCATAGGAGGAGCGTGGGATGGAAATAATTGGAAATAAGTGGTGGATATCGGCGTATACAGAGAACTTTTCGATGAACTCATTGATGGTTATCACAGCGATTAGATACAACAATAATAAATAAGATGATCATACATCAATGTCACCGTGGACCTACAATCGTCAGAGTAACAAATTCACAAATACCTGTCTAGAAATCAATTTACAGTGATGGTCTTGGTAATATTATTCAAGGGTTATTTGCACGAATGGCTCCCATTACAAAACAGTTATCGATGAAATCTATTACCGTATTTTCCGGCGTATAAGTCGAGACTTTTTTACTTGAAAGTTCGGTCTTCGTCTTATACTCCGAATCGACTTATATATGGATTTTGTCATTGAAATTGCATCGACTTATATATGGATTACAGTATCCGGTATGCTATTGATATTGCTCTATAATCGGCATAATCGAAAACAGGTCACATAGAAGTACGAATTCATGTTAAATTACTATCTCAATAAATTGTCATAAAATAATAGGACTGCATTTATATTTGTAAGTTTTGTCATTATTTATTTTTCATTCTGCATGTTTTTTATTATTTCTCAGACATAAAATAAAAGAAAACAATTACCGGTAAAAACTTCACCGGGCCGCATAGCACACTTGCGGTCTATACTCTATAGTGTACTGTACTAATTCAAAGCATATTGTTTGTTCCTAAAAAAAAAAGATATGAAATAACTGGTCCATTAATATTTGATTTTCCAGTATAATGTTGGACACACGTGAGCAATTACCAGCATAGCTTTTTTTATTGATCCAATTGATCCTACAAAGGGATGTAATCCATATTAACTTGAGCGTTCTATGATTATTTATAAAATAATGTAGATCATGCATTGCACTGAATCCCCCAAATCATATGTTTCTAATTGTATTTGACAAAGTTTCTCAAATTACCATAGGTTTAAACTACACTAAAATCAGATATATAGATGGACTACCAGTACTAATAGATCATCAGTGATCCATGATTTTTAGTTTCGCAATTCAGTTTAAAGCAAATTGTAATGTCAGCACTTCACCTATATTCATTCTTAACCAGCTGACGTTTCGGTGTCTCTCTTTGATTATACCGGTTGTTGATAAATTGGTATTTGGTTTCCAACAACAATCAAAGCCAGTTGCCACAATTGTTTCAACCTTGATATTGGCTTTAGCTACCGATACTAGTTACCATATTGCTGGTACCCAATTGTTCTTTATCATTAATCCGCATCAATTACGCTACTCGTGTTCAATATCAATGGGATTAAGTACAACAGGAAATGATGCCCACTCCCTTCTCTAGATGTAAATAATGAATTTAGCCATGGGCATTGTTTTCATTGCTTTAGTACAGTGATTAAAATACAGCCAGTTCTGCCTGCTGTATTTATTAGAGTACATCAAAAGAACATGACGCAATAGCTGGTCTAGCTGGGCGGCAAGTTCAAAGGACTTTGACTAGCAGCTTGGGTGGGGAAAAGTGCTGAAATTTACAATGACTGAATTCAGAGACAGAAAAATCCTGAGACGTACATGTAGTTATTATAAGAATACACTTTAACTTCCATTATTTAATCTACGGACAAGTACTATTTCATCATTCGTTACGTACACCCGTTACGTATTTTTGTTATTTTCTTTTCATTGGATTCAGTCACATAATGATCTGTGACAAAATTATTGAATATTTTACATCCGTGTGTGGATATTTTCGATGGAAATATTTGTATTATGGATTCAATATATGTAACAAGATTCGCTGGTGAGTACACGGTGTTGATACTCTTTTCATGCAATATGTATTATAAAACTGTACATTTGTGTAAATTTGATACTGCATTTCACTGATATGTTAAAGTATAATTAAAAGTATTTTTATTTATTTTTGGTTTGCAACTTTTGTTTTTTGTCTCCTCATTTTCTTCACATTTCTGATTTCCCTATGAATTGCCTTATTTCCCTATTGTTAGCCTCACTGAGTTTATCTCATTTGTTGAATCTTGCACTCATGACTGGTTTCAGCTGGAAGGAATTATCATAGCTCTTGTTGCAATGGATATTGCCGGTAATATGGAATATCATACGACGATACCATCAATATTCATGCAACCGGAAGTTACTACAGGTAGTATAAAGTGCAAAGCCAAGTTATTGACCTGGCCTCGTCTTATACTCCGAATCGACTTATATATGGACGAAGGATGGAAAATTTACAAAATTGGTCAATTCGACTTATAGTCCGCATCGACCTATAGGCCGGAAAATACGGTAATGTTATTGAAGAAAAAGCTCCTGGTATTATTGGTAATGTTGGCAGTAAGGCCTTTACTGCAGCCAAGGGTAGAGATTTAACACTATTAATACGAGGAAAGCCACTGCCAGTGAAACTGGCAAGTACTGAAATTATGAGTATGAATGTCAGTAAAATAATAAACCAAGTCGCAGTTAAAAAGTTAGTTGAGTTAATGAATCAAGGGTTCTGATGAAGTCCAAAGATCTGCTTTTGATATTAAAAAATGTGTTAGTGCTACTTACAACTAAGTACTTGCAACACGTGTATCAATGTTGCAAGGAGAACATAGTTAATAATTTAGTCGTGTATGATAATGTAATGCTGGATAAACAATAAAATCCTGCTCGGACATTCTCCAGAACATAGATTTTCACGTGCAATTCCACTGTCTCATATATTTATATTTTGCAGAAATGTTAGAAGGTTTATCATTGGAGTGAAACATACAGTATTGCTTGTAAGTAAAGGTGATGATAATGATACAATCTGGCAAAGTGCTGGTGTTGCTGATGCTGGTAAAGTAGTATTATCAAAACTCTCATTGAAAGCCATAGTCTCAACATGCAGGGTTAGCAACAGAGAGGGTGAACCATACAACTTTTTAGAGGCGTCTATTTGGCAAACTAAGGCCTCTTTCAAAACCCCCCAAAAATGTGAAAAAGCAGAAATAAGGCTTCTGACCAACTGAGACCCATATTCGTTGTCACACCCTTTCTGCTGCTATTGTTTTATCTTTAAAAAATTATCAAGTCTGATACGATATCTTGATCGTGGATCATGTAAATTTATTGTTATAAATCCATGTGTGGTTGATGTATCATGACTAAAGAAATTTCTGAAAAGTTTATAATCCACGTCACCACTACACCAGGTCTGATGAATATTTCTTGGTGTATGCGTATCGATTCCATTAAACACAGAAAGAATATTAAGTTGTCTGATTACTTTTGGAATTTGTGTATATCTCTAAGTAACTTAAATCACATCAGTATTTTTATGTCTGCCTCTGGAGAATATCGGAGCAGAATTTGATTGTTATCCAACCTTACATCATCATACACAACTAAATTTTTAATAGATCCAACAATGGAATCAACACTTGGTGCTTCATCAATATCAGTGATAAAATTAATAATATCATCACCTTCTTCATTTAACGATTTCGCGTTTTTATTAAAATCTTTTAACACATCATAGCACCTCTGATCGTCTACGGACGGAGCAATCAAATACAGCTTACGCTCGGTTCTTCATTGATATTAGTGATAAATTCAGTAACATCATCTTCATTTACTTCTTTGCATTTTCAATAAAATCTTTTAACACATCGCTGATCGTCTACGAACAGAGCAAACAAATACAGCTTATCCCACTTCATACATCTCATTATTAGATTAAGTAGCAATTGCGTTTTTCCACTTCCAGACGGTCCAGCTATTAACATTCTGATCGAATTTGGTAGCGGAGCAATATGATTAACAGGCTCTCGCATTCTTGTCGCTGATAAATCAATTACATTTATATTCATGTTATTATAAATAAATTATGGATCTATGTTGTGTGAAATGCAAGACGCATACTAGCACAAATGACTTAACAACAATTACAACAGGCAATAACAGAGCAGCAGCTGCTGGTAAGTGTGCACAAGGTGGTACAAAACAAATTTAGGTTTATTTCTATGAAATCCGGTGACAAATCAAATTTTAAAAAAAATAAATAGGAGGTGATATTGCAGCAAAACTGACAAAATTACCATTGACTCCGTGGGATAAATACCCAGGAGAAAAACATCTTCCGGATATAATTACTGCGGTCCTGGAACCAGACTTCATAGCCAAGACCAGGTGAATATCCTACAAATACTGTTGATAGAGCATGTCATGCTCATGATGTTGCCAATAAAAGTAACAATCTGCAGCACAGGCATCTCGCAGATGTGAAATTTATTCGCTCGTTAAATTATATTACGAATACATCTTTCAAGGAATCATTAGCTAACTGGTTAGTAAGATCTGCAATGAAGTGTAAACTAATGCTAGGTGCTGGCAATTAATCGGCTGATTAATATTATTATGGAATCTATATTTTATTCATCAAGAGGATACTGGAGAGGTAACGCAGCTATTAATAAACTTGCTGAAGCAGCAAAGGCAAAAGAAAAGTTACTGCTAAAGATTGGTTATCAAGACAGGCAATATAGCAGATTTATCTACCAACGCCTAAACAAATTCACTTTGCTCATTTTGATGTCATCGTTCCAAATGAAGAAAACAGGCGGATATATTTTTTCTCCCACATGATACTGTGAATACACAGACATAAAAGTATGCATTGACCTTCATTGATGTTGCGAGTAGAAGCAAAGAAGCTGAGCCATTCTTGACAAAGACGGCGAAAGAAGACGTTTGAAATGGCCAAATATATTATAGGTTCATCCTTGCAAGGAATTTCAAAGTGCAGTGTTATCATTAATGAAGCAAGATAATGTCATCATCAGACAAGGACATACTGCAATACACCTCGATCAGGCAACTGTTGAACGATTTAATTGAACACTTGCTGAGCGCTTATTCAGATATCAATACGTGAATGAATTTATTCAAGACGAAATCTTGTGAATGGGTTGCAAGATTACCAAGTGTGATAAATGGATTAAATAATGAAATTACCGTATTTTCCGCCCTATAAGTCGCTCCTGGGTATAAGTCGCGGGAGATCCAGATAATTTTGGAAAATTCAACAGATAAGTCACTCCTGCGTATAAGTCGCTCCTGCGCACTTACCGTAATCACGTTTTTGATACCGCCGGCCATTGCATACGACTTGGTAATTTCCAACAACGTGTAAGTATATTCTTGTTTGAAATTTAAAAAATAGAAATATAAGCAAATAAGATTTATAAATAATGTTTATTAAGTAAATAATAGCGACATTGTTATTTCTTTACATTGTCGCTAATCTGGGTCAGAAAAACCCTCAAAATCTTCGTCTTCTGTATCGCTGTTTAAGATCTGATAAATGTGTTCAGGAATTTCACCGCTGGTTTCTTCGTTTTCGTGGCTGTCTTCTTCGATTTCACTGTCGTCTGCTTCACCAGTTTTCTGAATGATTTCCGCTTTTTCAAAACCCGCCACAATTGTTCGCACAGTGACAGCCTTCCAAGCAGTAGCTACCCATTCTGCTACTTCTCCAAATGTAGCGCACCTCATCCTGCCAGTCGCTGTGAAGCTGTGCTTCCCGTCTGTCATCCATGACTCCCAAATGTTTCGTAAGACTGCCTTGAAACTTCTGTTCACTGATATATCAAGAGGTTGGAGCAGTTTCGTCATTCCACCAGGGATAATTATCGGGATGGTATTCATTGATTTCATTTTTTTTAACGCCTTCTGTTATGTGGGCTCGCATACTGTCCATGATAAGCATTGCTTTTTCTTTCTTAAAAAATCCATCTGTTCTTTTGCTGTAGCATTGCTGAAGCCAATCGATCATCATCTCTTCATCCATCCATCCATCCCTTCGTGTTATACTTTATGATAACATTTGGTGGAAAGGCATCCTTTGGTTTTGTCTTGCGTTTAAAGATGATCATTGGCGGTAGTTTAGCTCCACTTGCACAGCATGCCAGCACGACGGTGAAATGTGACTTTTCGTGTCCCGTTGTTCGGATGTTTACTGTCTTAACTCCTTTTTCTTCTACGCTTCTGCTCATCGGTATGTCGAATGTGAGTGGCACTTCATCCATGTTGATCAGATGGTCTGCACGGACTGCATGTTCATCAATCGCTGTTCTAACGTAACTGCGAAAGTTTTCTAATTTTTCGACGAAGTCCTCAAGTAATCGTTGGCTCATGGTTGTTCGAGCTCGGAAAGACAGTTGATGTCGACGCATAAATCGAAAGCACCAACTTGGTCCACCGGCAAATTCGGGAATCTCGCTCTCCTTCGCCATTGACTGTGCCTTGAGTCGTACTTGAACTGTTTAAAGTCCATGACCTGCAACACGCTGTTCCACAATCCATAGTCGTAGATTCTCCTCGAGAACTGGCCAACTTACTTTGCCACTACAATTGGCCTTCTTGGCTTTTTTTGGTTGACCTTAACTCGTCTTTTTTTTTACGCCAGTCACGCACAATCTTCTCGCTTACGTTGAATTTTCTTTCTGCTGCACGATTTCCGTTTTCTTTCGCAAATGCTACAACGTTTAACTTAAATTCTGCATCATAATTTTTTCGCGTGGTAGTTGTTGGTGCCATGATAAAACTGTATTGACTTCCGCTAATATAACAATTTTAAATCATACAACGTTATTGTGAAACTATCTTTTTTTAATGCTCCATGGTATGAACGGTCCGTATTTATATACCGGTCAATTCCACAACCCGAGCGAACTTCAAAGGCACTTTATAAAACAAATGAAGTTGTTTGCCAGCCTTCCAGTTTTTTTTTATATTAATTACTTTGAAGTTCTCTCATTGAAGCCAGTCTCGGTATTCCGGTCAATTTCCACAACCCGAGCGAACTTCAAAGGCACTTTATAAAACAATTGAAGTTGTTCGCCAGCCTTCCAGTTTTTTTAAATTAATTACTTTGAAGTTCTCTCAGTGAAGCCAGTCTCGGTATTCCGGTCAATTCCACACCCAGAGCGAACTTCAAAGGCATTTTATACGACAATTGAAATTGTTCGCCAGCCTTCCAGTTATTTTTATTAATTACTTTGGAGTTATCTCCATGAAGCCAGTCTCGGGTTAATCCAGAGTTTTTATAAACTATTGAAGTAAATTATGAAGCGCTACCGGTACATTTAAATACATATATTGTAGCGACATCTGACCAACACTTTGCTTGAAGCACGTGGTGAATAATAAAAGAAAAACAATGGCAATCGTAATTTCAATATTTTTTTTATTATTAATAACAAATTTTAACACATATATATTATAACTAAATATTATTTGATTATTTAATTTGATATTCTTGTAGTCTAATACTTACGTGTATGTAAGTTTCGAGCAATTGGCTTGCGGTATACCGTAGATGCATTTCGCTATAACACAGCATCACTGCGCATCAGTCATATCAGTCGTTAAAAAAAAATGTATTTATCGTATAAGTCGCTCCTGCGTATAAGTTGCCCACTGGGATTTAATCTGAGAAAATACAGGAACGGCATAATGCAAAGGACAAAAATGTTTTAAAAAAACATGCAATCAGATTCAGACGTTCGTCATCATCGTCATCATTGTCAAAATATTCTAGTGAGAAAATGTGGGCAATTGGAGGAACCTGTCCCATGCTTATGGGATGGTTTCTGTCTGATATTCTTTCTATGTGTTATTAGCAATTTAATTCTTTTAGAAGTTTCGTCAAATTAAAGACTTAGCATATGGCTGTTAAATGTCTGTACTTACTGTTGCTTAATCGAAATAAGGGATCTGTAAGGTTTCTGATGTAAATAAAAGTGAGTTTCAAAATTAAAGCAATGATTATTATTCGGAAATCGGCCGGTTCTTCTCTAACGCCAATAACTTCAATTTTGCACATGCCTAAATTGTATTATTTAGTTACATAATACTTGTGTTTTGGGTATTTAATTTATAAAATAATAAAAATGAATTTAAAACATTTTGAAATCTAATGTTTGATTATTTGGTTATACCGTTACTGGTCGTTCGTCAGGTTCATGTTTTTACCTGATGAACTAGTCAATCTCCACTACTCGGTCTGTATAGACAACCCAGTTTTTCTTTAGGCTAAGTACAAAAAATAAACATACCCCCAACCCCCACTCCTTTAATGCTCTTTACAGTTTTAGTTCCGTACAACTGACTCACTTAAAGTTATAAAGTTAATAGCGTATTGCAAACAAGTCAACAATTATATAATATCTTAGATACAATAATTAATTCTTGAACGGTTTTAAATACTAAAATAAAAACTTCTTTGTGCTCTAAGCTTAGAAATAACTTGTGAAAAGGTGGATGGGGTGGGGTGGACAAGGGCTTTATTAGCAAAGTGTATCTGTTATTAAATTATTTTTTCCCTTGATGTGTCTGATGTTATGATTATATGTATATTACAATAAACTAAACCTTAGTAGTCTTTGAATTTTATTTTTCATCTTGCCGATGAAAGTAAGTTTGCTGCGGTCACCAAATACAGTAATCTAAGAAGGAACTGAACTTCAAAAATATTCTTTATCAAGTTTCATTTTTTCAATCTCTGATTTCTTTTTCAAAACTCTTTAAAATATGTTTTTCACAAATTCTGTTCAGTGCAAGATTTACCCGCCCCCCATACCTCCCAAAAGGCCCTGTTAAATTTCTGGTTCTTGTCGCGTTTTAACATGTTTTCTATCATTCACTTTAGCCCCCAAACTCTCGTATATATATATATATATATATATATATATATATATATATAGATAGATAGATAGATAGATAGATAGATAGATAGATAGATAGATAGATAGATACAGAACAATGAGTGGAGTCTCAAACTATTACCGTATAAGCCTATTTCGATTCGCTCAGCATCATGATTGATATCCGCGTCTGTTTCTCATTGGATTTAACGTCAGCGTCTCTAAATCTACCTAAAGTTACGAAACACGTTTCGAGCGTTACTGATTTAAACATAACCCACATTCACATACAGGGCAACACCATTTATTATATACATGCTAAAAAGGACTGGTTTGTGTACATGCCCTACGTTCTGGAAGATTCAATTTTTGATACACAGCGTGGAGCATTATGGGAATTGTAGAGTGCCACTTGTAACCAAACATTCATCCGCATCATGCGAAATTAGCATTCTACTTTCAATGACGATGTCCCAGGCAACAAATTAGTGTCAACCCAACATACAATTTTTAATTTTTTTTTAAAAATATAAAATGGCCAAAAACAAATCAAACGAAACATCTAAGTAAACATGAGATTAATATTAATTATTAATGTAGTCATTATTAGACCTGCTTTGGTTAATAATAATAATAATAATAATAATAATAATAATAATAATAACAATAATAATAATAATAATAATAACAATAATAATAATAATAATAATAATAACAATAATAATAATAATAATAATAACAATAATAATAATAATAATAATAATAATAATAATAATAATAATAATATGCTTCATTGGAACATTTGTCGACATTTCGAAGTAAGTAGAAATGAAAAGTAGGACTTAAGAAATATTGTGTATCCCTTCATCTACACATTTTGTCCATACAGTGAAAGTGTCTTTACATATAAGAATTTAAGGAAATTTACCGTAATGAATTAGTAAGAAAAGGAAAAATTAAACTAAAATCGCCACAAACTCTGGCAAATATCACTGAGCAGTCTCAAGAGATCATGCCTCAGATCACGCAACAAGGTGAGTTCAAGGACTCCTTATATTATCGGGTCAAGTTGCTTAAACTCCGTGTTGCATATGTTGCTCGTTACGCTAGACAAGCTTACACATACTTGGAAAAGTTCATCCCTGATAACATAATAACAGGCGTATCATGTAACGTTTAATGCTAGATAGTATTTACTTTATGTTCACTGTTCTATGCGAAGACTTTAAGATTGGAAACAACTATGCAACAAGAGCACATTTCTAGGTCTGGAGAATCCAGTGCGATTAATAAATACTACTAGCAAAAGGAAACCTGTGAGACATTGTAATACGAAACATTCCACACATGGACATTTATAGTTCTTTCACTTTCTCTTCCAATTTAAACGTACCGTATAAAGTTCTGCGTACTGCCTTTTGGTATGATACCGTTGTTTGGGAAGAAATTTCAACAGTAGTCGTCAATTTCACGTAACCGGTCTGTTGTATTTCGTTTATTCTTTATATGTAGTTTGACATTTGATCGTCTATCATGAATGACTTACTGTTAATGTGTATTGGAAGGATTTCATTTCCTAATCGTTTTAATGCAAGTATTTGTATTTATAGTTGAAGTATTGACATTACTGTATATATGTGCCCTCAAAATTATATATATATATATATATATATATATATATATATATATATATATATATATATATATATATATATATATATATATATATATTGTGAAGTGGCAAATTTCAGTTGATCTATTATTTAAACATTAGTTGTGGCCAGCTAGCCATTAGTTAGATTTATGATGACACGCTATGTCAAAAGAGGGGTCTGTAGAGTCGAGTACGACCGTTGTACTAATTAAACAGTGTTTACTCAACAGCCGACTGACTGCAGGCGACATTTTAAAGTTTCATTTCTCACGAAAAGTGTCAGAATTGAGAAAATGCAGAGATTCTGTTACAAAAAAACAAGCATGTCATATTGGCCATGACGTAAGCCACTTTTAGAGAAAGCGGGAGAAAATACATTTGATTCTGATTGGTCACGGTTAAATAATAGGTGTGCTTTCACCCGAAAATTCTTTGGACATAATATCGCACTAGCTAAATTAGAATTTAGTCTTGAAAATGTCTCTGCAAGAGAAGACAGAGGAAGAATTATTTAATAAAGTCTCCGGATGTTATCTTAGTGAAGTACATCCGTTAAATCATAGTCCAGGGAAAAATCGCCAGACTAAGGAAGGGACACACCAAAAACACAAAGGAAGTAAATAGCTCTTTCGGAAAATCGTGAAGTTACGGGAATAACGACGTACACGTTGGAAAAAGAATTGAAAAAGGGAAATTGCGTTGAACGTGTTACGTGCTTAGGCTCGAATAAACAGTAACATAGAAAGAGTGAAAATAACAAGCTTGTAAAACTTAATAAACAATTTATTGAGTACAAATATTTTCCAGAAAAGAAAAGTAAACTTACGGTTTTAAGAATCAATTCCAAAATTAATTCAAAAATAATTAAAAATATTATCCACTAGAGAAATTGCAAAAGTCCTGGTAATAAAAATGCCCAAATAATTATAAGTTCGAATTCCAGCGAAGTATAATATGGAAGACGATGTCTCTTGATGAAGTCAGTTCTTGTTAATGAAAATCTATGAGCACATATTCTTTTCCAGATAACTAACAAATAATTCCTCTTGATCCAAACGAATTGACACAAATTCTAGTGCACGGTAATTAAAAACAACTCAAAAAAGACAAACACAACTTAGTATTCTAAAAGCCCAAACTTCTACTGAATAGCTTGCTCCCAAAACATGGTTTATATCTCTGTTTTTTAAGTAAACAAGGGGTCACGTGATCTTCTAGAAACTATCAGAACAAATTTACGTTCAAAGAATCACGTACACATCTTATGACCCAACTAAAATAGAAAGATGTTTATACAAAAGCCCCATTTTGTCCTTGGAACCAACCAATCATTTTAAAAGCTTGTTTATAACTCTGAAGCCAGGTCAGAAATGAGGTCAACACCTGGTGTTTACTCTGTAAAGTAAAGGTCACCCCCCTTAATGAACGAATCTTTAAACTTAAAACACCAAATTTAAATCTAACAAACAAACAAAAATAAAAGTAAATATAAATGACTTATATCAAATATACGTAACAAACGCATGATACAGTGGACTTGTCCGGAATCAAGTGGAAACATCCACGAGTGCAGAATATCTAGAGATTGGACGAGACAGGGTCTTCTAGAACAACATTGAATCGAACAGTGACGAGATCAAGTACAGCAGGTTATGACAATCGAACAAATCATTGTCTTCGATTGTACCACTCGATCCTATGATGATTTAAAACTATCAGTAATATAATGGCTAATTTGTTTAAATCTATTTCACATCTTATTGTAATTCGGTGAAAGTTGTATTTCTAAACCGCGTGAATTCCTAATGAAAGGAAGTTTCATAATTGTGTATGTAATTTAATAAATTGTTTATTTATCTTTACGGGGGCTCGGAATTGTTTATTCAATATACCTGTTCAGTTTACCCTATTTGTTCTCATACTCGAACCGGGCAATTATATTGACGGCCGTCATCTCTTAGATAACGAGTATCAAAAGGGAGTGGGTTATAGTTATTCTTATTCTATAATTAATTATAAAACAGCTACAGACTTCTAGCTGACACCACTGTAACACAAAAACAAGCCAATTCCAAATGGCTGCATGTCAAAAATGATCAAAACTTAAAGTTTAATTGTGAGTTTGTTGATCAAGATAATCACTTCCAATAAACTCTAATTAGTTTTTAGTTCTAACACCAATCTGGAAATTACTAAAAATTCAACTAGACTGTAAAACTGTCTTAGAAAATGTAATTTTAAAAAATGATACATATTTTATAAGAAAATTTAAAATTAATTTAAATTTTTTATAGAAATTCAAAGCCAAAAGTTGACAAAGTTTGTTCCATGGCAAAGTCTCTTCATTTCTTTATTATAAACATCAATGGTTTTCCTTATCAGTTGTGATGCAATAAAACCTGGGTCTGTCAATCAAATGTAACACCTTAAATCGGAAATCATCTAAACAAGGTAGCTAGGGGTACTTAACATGTATATGACAATATTTACAGCCATGAAGGGGAGCAACCCTTATGGTAGGCTTCCAATCAGATTGAAGAGTTGGTGCAGATCTCTGAGAAACCTAGCAAGCATGGCTTTTCCATGTTATGAAACTGAGTGAAAGAGGATACTTCTTGTAATTTACATGCAGTTATTGCAACTGAAACAATGAAGGGGTACAAGAAGAGGAAGAGTTTTTTTAAACCTGGAAATATTCCACATAACAAAGAAGAGATATTTACTGCTGGGTCAAACAAAAGAAAGCATCTATTATATGTTTACAAGAGACACATAGTACAGTTGAGACTGAGAAGTATTGGGAGGCTGAATGGGGATATAAGTGTGTTTTTAGCCACAAATCTAGCAGTAGTGCTGGTGTTGCTTTCCTGTTTAGAAATAATTTTGAATTTCTTATTCTCAGAAACAGATGTGATTGTCAGGGCAGATACATTCTCTTAGATTGGTCAGTTAATGGACAGAGATTTACACTAGTGAATTTATATGGTCATAATGATGATAATGCTGAGTTTTTTTTAGAAATTGGAAAGAGGATATTATAAATGTTGAAAATTTCTCTGTTATTATTTGTGGTGACTGGAATGTTGTTCAGGACATGGAGCTTGACGCTTATAATATCTTGCGTGATAAACACTCCATGGCCCGAACAGCAGTCCAGGACATCAAGAATCAACTTGATTTACTGGATCCTTGGAGAACAGTCAATCCTAACAGTAGAGTATTTACTTGGATTCAGGCAAACCCTGTGAAACAGAGTAGACTGGACTATTTTGTAATCTCTGAGGACATGTTTTCAAATTGTATGGACGCCTCCATTATTCCTGGCTATAAAACAGATCGTTCAGCAATAACATTAAAATTATCTATATCTGCATCACCGGGAGGTCCTGGATACTGGAAATTCAATTCAAAGCTATTAAAGCAAAATGAATATATTCAATTGGTAAAAAAATGTATAACCAACACAGTAGAAGAATATTATTGTGAAGGTGTTAAGAAAAACCCACTTCAGGTGAAACTAACTTGTAATAATCAATTGTTTTTTTAAATCCTTAAAATGATAATAAGATCAGAATCTATTATGTATTCACAAGCTAAAGCAAAACAGGAAAAACAAAATTTCAGGAAATTGGAAGCTGAAATACATACCTTACATGCTTTAGTGAATCAAAATAATAACCCCACCACGATGAAAGAATTGAACAAAAAACAAGCGGATTTAGAAGAAATGAGGAAAAAAAGAGGTGGAAGGTATAATGTTAAGATCTAAGGCAAGATGGTATGAATCTGGTGAAAAAACTCTAAATATTTTCTTAATCTCGAAAAGAGAAATTACACAAACAAAACAATAAAAGAGTTAACTTAGGAAGATGGAACAAGGGTAACAGATTCAAAAGAAATATTATATCAACAGAAAGACTTTTCTGAAAAATTATACCAAAGTAAACACAAATGTAACTTTCAAACGCTTAACCACTTTTTTAACCATGATAAAAAACTCTCAGATTTTGAAAGAAGTTCATGTGAAGGTAAGTTAACGTTTGAGGAATGTGGTTTAGCATTAAAAAATATGAAAAATGAAACTAGCCATGGTTCTGATGGATTTACGGTAGAATTCTACAAATTCTTTTGGAAAGACCTAGGCGGTTTTCTCTTTAGGTCTCTAAATACTGGATACGATATGCAACATTTTTCAGAATTTCAGTCTCAGGGGATCATAACGTGCATTCCAAAAGAAAATAAAGACAGGAAATTTATAAAAGAATTGGAGACCAATCTCACTACTTAATGTAGATTACAAGATTGCTTCAGCGTCAATTGCTAATAGGGTAAAAAAAGTACTCCCGTTTATCATCAGTGACACCCAAAAGAGTTTTATGAAAGGGAGATTCATTGGTGAAAATACAAGACTTCTGTATGACCTGATGCAATACCTTGAGGAAAAAAATGAATTTATTCTTCTCCTATTGATAGACTTTGAAAAAGCTTTTGACTCAGTTGAATGGGACTTTCTGGAAACTGCTCTGAAGTCTTTAAACTTTGGAGAACCAATTTGTCAATGGTTCAGGCTATTTTGCAATAAATCAAAAAGTTGTGTTATTAATAATGGACATTTATCCCCATTCTTTAATTTGGAGAGAGGTTGTCGCCAAGGAGACCCTTTATCACCCTACTTTTTTATAATAGGAATTGAACTACTTGCAATAGAACTAAAGAAAAACACAGATGTTACAGGCATTTGTTATAATGAAATGGAGTTCAAATTAAGGCAGTATGCTGATGATGCTTTTCTATTATTAGATGATTCTCATTTGTCCTTGAGGACAACCATGCAGATTTTAAATGATTTTGCTTTGGTGTCAGGTCTGCACTGCAATGTTTTGAAATCGAAAGCGATTTGGATTGGAAACAAAAAATATTCTAATGAAACAATATGTCCAGAAATTGATATTAACTGGTCAATGTCCAATTTTATATTGCTGGGAGTATATTTCTCTTTGAACTTGGAGGATATGGTAGAGCTTAATTATTCGATGAAGTTAAAGGAAGTTAAGAAACTGCTTGGCTGGTGGAGTAGAAGAAATTTATCCCTTATTGGAAAAATTACTTTGATAAAGTCCTTGCTTTTGCCTAAATTCATTCATCTTTTTGCAGCTTTGCCAAATCCTCCACCCCATATAGAAAAGGAACTGAATACATTATTTTTCCAGTTTATTTGGGGCAGTAAAACTGAGAGAGTTAAAAGAGACACACTTATAGCTTCTTTTGAGGAAGGGGGATTAAATATGATTCACTTGCATTCATTTGTGTGTTATATAAAACTTTCCTGGATTAGGCGCCTCTTAATAAACGAAGATGGCTTATGGCAAAAACTGGTTTCTGAACAAATATTTGGAACATTTGGAGGTATGCTGTTACTTTCATTATGAAAAACTAAATTAAAAGTAATTTCTAAATTAATTAAAAACATTTTTTGGCGTGATGTTATTTATGCGTTATCCCAATGGAAAAATGAACCATCTACTGTCAATGAATACTTGTCACAAGATATCCTTAATTTAGTGACTGTAGATAATTTTAAATCATACACAGGGTGGAGAACAAACGGTATTGTAATTATTCAACATCTTTTTGATGCACAAGGGTCTCTATTAAGTTTTGATGAAATAAAACAAAAAACAAAAACAAATAATTTCATACAGTACTTTGCTCTTATTTCAAAGATCTCAGTGATGTGGATAAAGAAAATTTAAACTTTCTTTGAAAGTGGAAATAGTTTTCTTGTAGCTTTGGACAAAACATCTCTCCTTAGGGTAAGAGCAAAGAATAAATGTATCTATAAAGACCTGATAAGAACCAAAATAATAAAGCCAAATGGTAAACATGAAACTTGGTCCAGACAGCTAGAGTGTGCGATTGGTACAAATGAATGGACCAACTCTTTTGTTTCGGCTAGATTTTGTACAAAAGACACAAAACTGATTAGCTTTAACTTTAGATTTCTCCACAGAAATATTGCCACAAACCAGTTTCTAAAAAAGATTAATTTAAGTGATAATGATAAATATACCTTTTGTAATGAGGGAATAGAAGCAATTGAGCACTTATTTTATGACTGTTTAGTTACTGGAACCTTTTGGAAACTGTTGGTAGAATGGATCCAAACTTATGACCCAAATTTTAGAATTACACGAAAAGATGTCTTTATAGGAAATAACAACATTGATGATCTTATTAACTTCCTAATTTTGCTTGCAAAATATGTTATATACAGATCACGTTGTGCATCAAAAAGCCCAAATCTTGCCTATTATAAAAATTGTGTTTTATCATGTAAAACGCTGGAAAAATATGTCGCCAATGTGAATAACAGAAGTGACGAGTTTAAAAGAAAGTCGACCCTATTATCAACTTTTGGTACATGAATTATTATTATAACTATTATTTTCACTTTTAAAATTTTTTATATTATTTATATATTATTTTTTTTTAATGCAATTTCAAACATCTTGGGGTTTGTACGCGTGTATGACTTTGTGTACAATAATTGTGAATGTAAGTAAGTGTCTGTGTGTGCATGTGTGTGCGTGTTGTGTAGGGAACACATGTAGAGATCAGGTTGCTTTTCCATGTTATAAAACTGAGTGAAAGAGGATACTTCTTGTAATTTACATGCAGTTATTGCAACTGAAACAATGAAGGGGTACAAGAAGAGGAAGAGTTTTTTTAAACCTGGAAATATTCCACATAACAAAGGAGTCAGATATCTGACTGATGATACTCTACCAATTTCCAGTGCTGCATCAGTTCCAGTGACCAGAAGAATGGAAGCAGACAAGTTCTCTCTCATAGCAGTGACAAAGCCAACAAATGGAGTTCTTCAGCCAGCTCAGGTTCCAGACTGTAATGCCAAACTGGGGTCTGCAAAAATTCTACAAGCATCATCCAAATCAAAACTGGACCTGAAAAAGATAGAATTAAATGAGCACAATGGAACACGTATGATATGCATGAAAAAAATGTTGAAATGTGGAATGATATCATCCATCGCCGTGGTCATCAATTCAACATATGTGACAAGCCAGAGTTCCAAATTGCTAATGAAAGAAAATGGGGACTTGCTTGGAAGCAGACTGTGATGTGTCAAAACTGTTTTAAGTCACCAGATTATAATTTGTATGAGGAGATAAAAACAGATCAACCTGGGCCAAATCCTGCTGCTGTTAATCTGATGTTTCAAACTGGACTATAAGATACCCCTATGGGCTACACCAGAGCTAGATACTTGCTTGCAGCCACTGACATTTCACCACCTAGCAGATCATCTATGCAAAGAGCATCCAACAATGTAGGCAAAGCAACTGTTGAGCCCAATGAAATTGATATGACAAACAAACTTAAACTAGTCAGACAGGTTAATGTCATGCGTGGTGTTCAGCATACTGAACAAATAAATGTTGCTTTTGATGCCAGATATAATGCCTTTAGCTTTGGACATGAAAAGAAACCTGGCCAAAGTTCATCACAAGCTGTTGGAATTGCCTGTAAAACTGTTACAGATAAGCAGTACATTGTGGGGTCTACAGTAGAAAACAAGCTCTGCTGGACTGGAGCATGGCTGAAGGGGAAAGGTTTTGATGTGCAATGTCCAGGAGCCCATGTTGACTGCACATCAAATCTGTCACCAGTCGCACCACATTCAGAGTATGAGATGGCAAGAGAAATTGGAAACAAATTTGTGCTGCAAGAGATTCTCATTAAACATGTAACAACAGATGGAGATGCACAAGGTGCTGGTGGCTTCCAAGCTGCTTACAACATTCTGCATCCAACGTGGGAAGTAGAAAGACTGTCAGACCCCATCCATCTGGGTCATTTACAGTTCAAACGGTTCAACTCTGCAGTATTTAGTGACGCAATGTTTCCAGGAATAATAACAAGAGAAGGAAAAAGGCTCAAACAGAAAATTATCAGTCAAGACATCAAAGCTCGGCGCGGTTTGATGGAGGATAACACAGGTGATGTTATAAAAATTAAAGGTCAACTTCCACAAGTACTGGATGCTACTCTGCGCTGTTATTCAGGGGACTGCTCAAAATGCCGGCATTATTCCAAGGTTTGTGGGGGAGGAAGTACTAACAACTGGTGGATGAGATCAGCATACCTAGGCACTCATAAAGTGACTCATCTTAACATGACAGAAGATGATAAGACAATCATGTTAGAAGTTCTCAAAATGAAACTCTTCTGTGATGCTGTACAAAGACTGCAACTAAACACAAACACAAACACACAGAAATGTGAGGCTGTGAACAGATCAATCAGTATTTCCTTACCCAAAAATGTGAACTATTCCAGAAACTTTGAGGCAAGAGTGCATTCAACAATACACAGACTCAATAATAGCTTGGGATCATCACTGAAAGCCAAGGTGACACACTTGAAAGGTCAACTGTCATCAAGGACTTTGCGATCACTGGATACAATGGATAAACGCAGCACTTACCATCAGTTGTATCAAAAGCATCCACAAACTAGGCGACGTCTCCTAGCAAGACGAGGAAAAACGATACAGGCTCATCTGATGTGCAGGACTCAGCAAGGCAATAGAAAGTCTGACTACTACAAAGGACTTCTAGACACCAAGGATGATCACTCCGATGCACAGGTTTAGCCAATGGACACTGCAGAGAGAAAAGATTGTTTTAATTCCATGTTCAACATGAATGTTGTTAAAAGACACAAAAAAGAACACATGGTTCAAAAGGGAAAACTGTAGTGGGGAAATCCGTAGGTAACACAACGCATGTTATGTGCAGTTGTGTTACTTACTACCACCTGATGAGACCTATGGAGGGGTCGAAACAGTTTTTTTCTGAATATAAAGACATAAATAAAGAAATTAAAAAGCAAAATAAATAAATCTTTAACAAAAGTTTAACATAAAATATAAATAAGATAGCATGACATACTAGCTGAATGAATGAATAAATGAATGAATGAATGAAGGAATGAATGAAGCAAGGAAGGAAGGAATTTAGGAAGGAATCTAAAATAGCACTTTTATATCAGTATGACTGACCTACTAAAATAAAGGTTACACTCTCTTTACTCCTCCTTACTCAATACATCCATCCATCCATCCTTTGATGCTTGACATAATTCAACATGGATGTGGGTGGGTGTATAAAAGATATCATGATACCTGCATTATACATTTTTATAATTTCAACTTCATCATGCAGTCTGGAAAGTCACCATGGCCAATGCAATACCCATAACCTTTGCAGCACTGCCTATTATTGTTAATAGAATGGGGTTCTAGATTTAGATGGTCCGCATTCACACACAAACTATTATGGCATAAATGGGATGCATCAAGCTCCTTTGGAATAGTCAGACTTCTCAACTTGACCATTAATGCCAGTCTGTGGACATGCTTTTTCTTCCATGTATTTGTCTCAGGGTCCCTATATGACAATAAGCCATATAATCTGTTGGACGTTAAATTTCCTGTCCATATTATACAATGACTATTAGGTGCTAGCACAGAATTTAATGAAATTTTAGCCGACAGGTTTTCAAAACATTCCTCCATTGCAACTTGTATATGGTGTAGGAATACATTGCTGCTAATACTAATGAGTGTTCCCTCCGTTAAATACCAATTCTGTGAATTTATGGGGTAAAAATTGATTTTTAATTATTTTTTTAAAAGTTAATTAAAATTTATTTAAATTAATTTTTTATATTTTTAATTGTAATTTCTAATTCCTACAATCAATATTTACAAGCTGTGAAAATTTCAACTATCATTAATAATAAAAAGTTTATAGCATATTAAAGTTTCAACAATACTGCCCTGACAGGACATAGACCACCATTAATTTTACTATAAGTTCTCTACATATATTTCTCAGTACTGACCTTTCCACAGTGTGACAATCAATACAAATCATATGTTAATCTAAAATACCTCCAAAGATGACTTCACGGTGAAATTCTTGTCAAGGGTTCACTGGCATTGTTTTGAGTGGCTGCACTGTAAACAGAGCAGCATGTACACAGAACACTGATTTCACTTCCGGATCATCACTAAGGCCTAATTACACAGTGTGCACTGTCGCCAAAATACACACAGACAACCACTCTCAGAGCTCCTATTCTCAAGAATAAACAATTAACTTTAAATCCATACCAAAGATGCATCAATATAACTCTTCTATCACCACCAAAAGGAGAGAGGGACAAAAATGTTCTAAAAATAGACTAGAACTACAAGGACTAATAAATATCCAGAAGAAAAACATATCCTGGATATAATTACTGCGGCCCTGGAACCAGACTTGATATCAGTATTGACAGTCAAGACCAAGCAAGACCAGGAGAATATCCTATAAATGAAATTGATCGAGCTTGTAATGCTCATGATGTGTCTTATAAAAGTAACAATCTGCAGCATAGACGCCTCTCATATGTGACATTGATTCACGCGTTAAATTCTATTACGAATATTAATAAAGCACAGGTCAAACAAGTTACTGCAGCAGATTGGTTATCAAGACATGCGATATGGCCAATTTATCTACCACCGCCTAAAAGAATCGAGTATGCTGATTTTGATGTCATTGTTCCAAATGTAGTTCATCAGGCGAATATATTATTCTTACCACATGAAACTATTCGTCGAGTAACATACAATTACGCGTTAACTGTAGCTGATGTTGCGAGTAGATACAAAGAAGCTGAGCCATTATCTACAAAGACAGCGAAATAAGTTGCTTCTGCGTTTCAACGAATTTATCGACGAGGACCTTTGCAATGGCCAAATCTATTACAGGTTGATCCTGGCAATGAATTTCAGGGCGCAGTGTTATCATTAATGAAGCAGCATAACGTCACCATCAGACGAGGACATGATGATCAGGGAATTGTTGAACGATTTAATCGATCACTTACTGGGCGGTTATTTGGATATCAATACGCGAAGAAATTTATTCAAGACAAGATATCTCGTGAATGAGTTGCAAGATTACCAAGTGTGATAAATGCATTTAATAATGAAATGACTCGAACAATCAATATGAAACCTTATAGCACGACCACTAAAATTATATACCCGCACGAAATAATTTTTCAAAACAAAAAAGAACTTGGTAATGTGACTGTCCGATATTTCTATGAATCAGGTGAGCTCGCGGGAAGTACAAACAATAGCTACTGATCTGATTTGGAGTGTCAAATCGCAACAATATCTACCATAACAAGATCCACTGGTAGACCCACGATCTATGGATTAGATTCGACTGCTCCTCAGTGTGGATTTACACGTGAACAGTTGCAAGTGATACCTGAGGATACACAATTACCACCACAATAACGTAACTAGCATATCTGCGTCTGTTACATTCAAGACAGAACAACATCGTATTTTCTCGTGTATGACCAAGACTATCCTTCCTATCAACGGTAAACTGTTGTGGGTTTTTGTCTTTAGATCAGAACCATAGCATTATATAATTACAGCTCGCACATTGATTATTCTGCTGTTGTTTCAGCATCATTATAAATTCAACATCAATATCATAGTTACGATTATTTTTTTTTGTCACTTTGTTTATAACCAGAACGGTTCTTTCATCTGATATCAGTGCTGATAATTGCATTGATTTTGTCGTCATTAGAATTTGAAATAACTCTTCGAAGATGATTTAGTCTTCTAACTCGTGGCACTGCGAGGTTAACTAAATTCGGTCACTCGATGCGATCATCTATGATCCAAACAAATGTATCAGAGATCGTTAACCACTGGACGTTAGGATATCGTCATTGTGCATCCTAGCGTCCAGGGAGATTTGACAGCACGCAGTGCATCTTCGACAGCATTGATATCGACCTGAAAAAATATCATTTTAAACGAGATTCTGTTTCCTTGACTCTGTCCCTGAATTTGTCAGGGGTCCTGGAATTTTAACTTCAATATTCTGTCTTCGTGTATCAGCTGATCTATAAAATAACGGTACAGAAAATTATGGACACTTTTCTTTATGTAATTGAAACAACCGTTGTTGAAGTGTGTCTCTGACTATCTTTCTACTTGCCACTATCAAATCGTTTGGTCTACACGATTCCCAAAAATCATTAATATTTGTTTCGGAAATTATTTCACGCGCAATTTCACATTAAATTTTATCCGACTGTAATCTGATTACTTTCTTGAACTCGCTAAATACTGGATCGAGTGCTGTATAATCGGTATTAATTTCTTCGTAATAATCGACAAATTGCTTTAGCCAATCTGGCAGAGACAAACCAAGAAATGGCGGTGGTTGACCATGATTGACACACATTATCACGGCTGTTTTTTTTCAATAACAACCAAACAAGAAACATTTGTAATATATCCAGCGACACGGTGCATATCTCATCCCAAATAGTGATCTTTGGAATATATTTCTCACCCTTTCGAGTCCATGTGTCACCCTGATACCGAAAGAAACTGTGATAAGCGCAAGAATCAACTCCTCGTTGTTTCATCTCTCTGGCAAGTCTGCGTGTAGGTCTTAGCACACTCTTGTCTGACTTCCCCTGAAATAATTCGATAACAAGAGTCATCTTACCAGATTCGCCACACCCATTCAAGTAAACAGTCTTATGTCTACATACTGGATCGGATAAAAAAGGTGCCCTAGATAATTTTGATATTTTATTATTTTTCAGGTAATTATATTCAGCCGTAACATCTGCGGATTCAGAATAATCATGCAACATTTTCTGTTTTATTCTCCATTATCCCCATGGAGCATCATAGTTTGTAAAACGACCCACTGCTTCTATATACTTGCTATCAATATAAAATGAATCCGTGCCGACTATACCTGCGGTATCAGGGAATCTAGTTATCATCGATAACAGGTTTATAGAAACATAAGCCAGCACAGATGATCTTAGATGTTTATAATGAAGAGATTCGACATCGATGTAACTAACAATTGTACCAAACCGTCAGACAAGTACGTTTGTGATCTTATTCTCCGCCTTGAGTAAATTTATCGATTATTCTTCTACAGAGATCCTTTGTATTTTTATCATTTATTTTGAATCTACACGTAAAGATCTCCTTGGATCGTTTAACAATATAATCTTCGGCGAGATCAGGAAAATTTTCCTTGTAATCGTTAATAATTTTATCACGACTATCATCATCAGGTTGTGTTAACCAAACCTCAGTCTGTTTTTATATGATATAATTGCCTCACCGACAATAAGCGATATCAGTATTGTACAATCAATCATATATCGTAATAACACTATTGGTGCCCATAATGTTTTAGAGAAGTGTCTACCATACCAAACATAACAAATCGGATGGAGTTCTTTAGCAAACTCGAATGATATTACACTAGTGCATCCGATTAGATCAAAGTCGGGTAGTGGTCCATTAATCGCAACTCGTGTGATCTCTTGCGTGGGATGTCCAAATCGGTTAAAATACCCTGCACACTCTCCATACCCGATGAAACTTCCAGGATTACACGCAACCGTATCAACGGAGAGATAACATTTTTAGATTCATATTTGGTATTCCACAACCCGCTGTGTCCGTATTCGACACAACTAGCTTCTACATCCTTGAGAAATTCAAATTGTATTGGTTTCAACAGATTTTCCTCTGTGGCAAAGTGAGTTGCAACTGACGGGAATGTCAAACAGTTTGTTAGTAATTGCTCGGTATTCTCTCCTGAAAATTTCTCAGCGAGTTTACTCATCGCGCCATGAAGAGATTCTGTACGATATATTTCGCTGTTTACGTCTTACAAATGGATCAAATTTACCTTCTTCATCTTCAAAGCTCTGAAATAACCATGCTAATACAGAATCGTTTTACTTAGCCCGTAAATAAAATTAAACATATTCCGCTCAGAGCTATCAGAGGGGTGGGGTAAAATCTTACAATTCGATCTCGTGGAAATATTGTTACTGCGTTAGTCCACGCGTGAGCATTATATATATATATATATATATATATATATATATATATATATATATATATATATATATATATATATATATATATATATATATATATATATATATATATATATATATATTATATTGGAGCTCCTAGTGATTTATATTTCGATTATTATAATACTTCTCCTGTTATTGTTTCTACGGTTATTGGGAATCTTAATGTTGTTTCTAACTCGGATACATCTTTTATTGTAGCGCCTGTATCCTTAACCGATTCAGCCCTTACATTTATGTTTTTTACTTCTTAGATTTATCAGACCCTTTCCACGCATGACATTTGTAAAATGTTCCGCTACTCGTTCGGGTAAACAATGTATCCTTGACAGTTTCATTGGTTTCAGATTATCAACCCTAGGTTTTACATTCCATAAGTAACCGCGTTCACAGGATAGGAGTTCGTATAGTACGGTTTGGTCTGGATCTTTGACTCACAATGACGGTTTTTTATTAGCGAGGACAGGGTCTTACTTAACACGAATAATCCATTCCCCGTTTCTGCTAGTATAACACATTTCACTCTGATAAAATGTTCGAGATCTACGATAACACTCGTTTACACTAGTTTATCGTTCATTGTAGCATCAACACTATTATTGATTAAAATGTTGACCAGGTGTGAGATGCTCAATCTTTCATACATTCGTTGGTAGCATCATGACTGTTATCGATTACATTTTTATTCTCCGCTGGAATTTTTACTTGTAAGTCGACAGAGTTTCTATCAAGATTAAATATGGAAATATTCCAGAGTTTAATTTTGGATAATCTCTCCTCCATACTATAATTAATAGAATTATTTAAGAAAAAGATATTATATATAATGAATAATTGCAAATGGCAGATGATAGGGTCTGCAGCTCCCTGGAACAAATGCTGCATAAACGAATTCTGCGGATATCATTCACAAAGTGTTCGACGAGGAAACTTAGGTCCGAAATGCGATGTTGGTGTTCGAGGAAACCGCAGTTGTGCCTTCAGTGTGGCGGTAAGCGATAGAGAGAACTTAAACGGTATTATCATAAAAGAAATAACGAACTCCAGAAGACAATATTGCTAGATTATCATGTAACTATCTAGACAAATCATGACTTAAACATAACAAATATTATATATATATATATATATATATATATATATATATATATATATATATATATATATATATATATATATATATATATATATATATATATAATGTTACGTATATTTGATTTGTCATTTATTTTTATTTTAATTGTTTGTTTGTCAGATTCAAATTTGACATTTTAAGTTTAAGATTCATTCACTGGGAGATACTTTTTAAAAGTGGGATGACCTGTACTTTACGAATAAACACCAGATGTTGACCTCATTTCTGACCTGGCTTCAGAGTTGTAAACAAGCTTTTAAAATGATTTGTTGATTCCAAGGACATTATGGAGCTTTGTTATAATCATCTTTCTATTTTTAGTTCTTGAGAGTAAAAATAACTGATTCTCATCTGGGTCATACGGTGTGTACGAGATTTTTTGAAGGTAAATTTGTTTTAAAGATTCTAGAAGATCATGTGACCCCTTCCTTGTTTACGTAAAAACAGGTATATAAATTATGTTTTGGAGCGAACTATTGAGTAGAAGTTGGGCTGTTAGAATATTAAGTTGTATTGTTTTGAGCTATTTTAAATTACTGGAAATGATTTCAATTCGTTTGGATCAAGAGGATTTATTTTGTTTTTTATCTGGAAAATAATTGTGCTCATTGAATTTCATAAGACTAGAACTGACTTCATCACGTGACATTGTCTTCCATCTTGGATGCTTCACCAAGATTCGAACTGGTAATTATTAGGACATTTTATTACCAGGACGTTTGCAATTTGAATATTTTTTGGATTAATTTTGAAATTGATTCTTAAAACAGTGAGTTTATTTTTCTTTTGTGGAAAATATTTGTGCTCAATAAATTGTTTGTTAAGTTTTTACAAGCTTGTTAATTTCACTCTTTCTATATTACTGTTTATTCGAGCCTAAGCACGTAACATATAAATTAGTGGCATCGTCCGAGATTGGGATCAATTGGAATTTGGCTAGAAATTTTTTCAGAAAACTTCTGTTTTAAATTTGAATTACCCTAGTTTTTTAAATTTCTTTAAATCTTTAGTGAGATTGACAGGTTTGTATTCAAATGACATCTAAGACATCTAAGATAGAAATATTTCTTTATAATCCTACTCAGGAGCAATTAGGTCTTTTCAAAAAGGATGAGTTGATTCCAATTGCCAGAAAATATGATCGTTCTGAAGTCAAGGCTTGTTTAACGAAACAAGATATCAAAACAATTTTGGTGCAATATTTGGTTGAAAAGAATGTTTTGGAAAAAATTGCTTTGATTTCGGTCAGTAAGTCTGCATCAGACTCTGACGTTAAAACAAAAAGAAATTAAAATTAAAATTCAAGATGGAATTAGAGTTGAAGAAGCTGGAATTTCAGGAAAGGGAGAAAGAAAAACAATTACAATATGACAAAGAGGAGAAAGAATGACAATTACAATTCGAACAAGAGGAGAGAGAGAGAGAGAGAGAGAGAGAGAGAGAGAGAGAGAGAGAGAGAGAGAGAGAGAGAGGGTGAAAGGGAGAAAGAAAACAATTACAATATGACAAAGAAGAGAAAGAAAGACAATTACAATATGAAAAAGAGGAGAGAGAGAGACAGGAAAGGGAGAAAGAAAGAAAATTACAATATGACAAAGAGGAGAAAGAAAGACCATTTCAATTACGAAAAGAGCAGATGCACATTCGGTTACAAAAAAAAACAAATTGAAAAAGAGAGAGAGAGAGAAGGAGGAAAGGGAGTATCAATGTTAAATGAAAGAATTAGAGCTGGCAAGTGAAAAACACCTTCACACTTCAAATCCAAATTTAAGTTTTGATTTAGCAAGGAATATTAGATTAGTCCCCCCTTTCAGAGAAAAAGTAGACAAATACTTCATTCGTTTTGAAAAAGTTGCAGAAAATTTAAAGTGGTCAAGGGAGCATTGGATTCGGTTATTGCAATGTGTACTCACTGGTAAGGCTAGTAAGATTTACACTTCACTGTCTGTTTAACAAAATGGGTGACTATATTGTAGTTAAAGAATGCATTCTAAGGGGTTATGAGTTAGAGTCCCTGAAGCTTATCGGCAAAAATTCAGCAATTACAGAAAAGAAGCTGGACAAACTCATTTCGAATTTGCTAGAGAAAAAGAGCAGTTGTTTAATAGATTAGCCAAGAAAGTCGAACAAGATTATCAAAATCTCAAGCAAATTATATTAATTTTAGAGTTCAAAAACTGTGTCTAATGTGACGTTAAGTCTTATCTTGATGAGCATCAGATTGAAACCTTGGAGAATGCTGCTCGAGCCGCTGACGAATATTCTTTGAAACATAAAGTTCCTTTTGTTAACAAGACTTGTACTCAACAGTCTTCTGGTAGAAAAGTATTTCAGCTTAATAATAGCCCTTTTAAAACTCAATCCAGCACAACTTTCAAAAATCAAACTTCAGAGAAGCTTGATTCTACATCCTTGTCTCTTCCGACGTGTACTTATTGCAAGAAAAAAGAAAAAGTTATTTCTGATTGCTACAAATTGAAAAATAGGCATCAGAATCAAGACAGATCTGTTCCAAATGCTCTTATTTCTAAGAGGTCGAGGTCACGGTCATGTATTGAAAGCAATACATTTGTTGGGTCTAAAAAATCCCAGACTGATTTTATTCTGGAGAATTATGAACCATTCATATCGAAGGGTTCTATATCACTCTTGGGTGATTTAGCCAATCCCAAACCCTATTAAAATTTTAAGGGACTCAGGACCTTCTCAGAGTCTTTTATTGTCAGGTACAATGTCTTTTTCTGAGAAGTCTTCTTCTAATGAAAGTGTTCGTATTCAGGGAGTAGAGTGCGGCTTTGTTAATGTTCATCTCCATTGTGTAAATTTGTCATCAGACTTAGTATCAGGACCTGTGACAGTCGGAACAGTCTCGGTTTTACCCGTTGAGGGAATTCATTTATTGCTAGGCAACGACTTAGCTGGAGACAAGGTTGTAGTTAATCCACTTGTAACTGACAAGCCTGATTTGGATCAGAACAATGATCCAATTGAAAAAGAATTCCCTTATATATTTCAAGCTTGTGCAGTTACCAGAGCTATGGCAAAGAAAGGTCCTGAGAATGATATTGATCAAGCCAGTATTCCTTTAGCTGACACGTGTATAGGTCAGGCTTTTGATGAGGTCACTTTTATTCCTTGTTTGGATCAATTAGAAAGTACTGATCCTAGTGATCCTCTTTTAACAACTCATTCTCTTTATTCTAATCAGGATGATAAACGACAGTCACTTGTCGTCGAACAGGAAAAAGATCATGAGATCTCCTGTTTGTTTCAAAGGGCCATAAGCATAAGTGAAACTGAAGCCACTGAAGTTTCTGTCTGTTATTTCATTAAAAATGGAATTCTTATGAGAAAATGGAGAGCTCCCGAGGTACCTGCTGGTGATGAGTGGTCGGTGAACTATCAAATAGTAGTTCCAAAACCTTACAGACAGGAAATACTTAATTTGGCCCATGAAACTCCTTTGGCTGGTCATTTATGGATTAATAAAACTTATCAAAAGATCTTGACTCACTTCTATTGGCCAAATATCAAACGTGATGTTGCCAAATACTGTAGATCTTGTCATATTGTCAAATGGTAGGAAAACCCAATCAGAAGATACCTAAGGCTCATCTACAACCTATTCCTGCCTTTGACAAACCATTTAGTAGAATTATGGTAGATTGTGTAGGTCCCTTACCCAAGACCAAGTCAGGTAACCAATACCTGTTGACCATTATGTGTGCGTCAACAAGGTTTCCAGAGGCAATTCCGTTGAGGAATATAAAATCTAAAACAATAGTAAAAGCTTTGATAATTTTTTTTTACTCAGTATGACATTCCCAAATCTGTTCAGTCTGATCAAGGTTCAAACGTCATATCTGGAATTTTCCAACAAGTTATGTATGAATTGTGCATTCAACAATTCAAATCTTCTGCCTATCACCCTGAGAGCCATGGGACATTAGAAAGATTCCATCAGACTTTGAAAAATATGATCCGATCATATTGTTTTGATACGAATACAGATTGGGATGAAGGCATTCATTTACTATTGTTTGCTGTTTTAAATTGTTTTGTGGATAGGAGCTTACCCAATAACAAAACATTTTTTTTATGTGGAGGAAAACACCTGAAACATGAAACTATTAGTTTTGTCCTTCGTAGTGAACATGACTGTATGTTTATTGTCATCCAGAAAAACATTTAATTTTTTTTTATTTTGTTACATCACATCGGATTGAAGCAAGATGTAATTGCAAAAAAGGCCATTGTTTCTGCTGAGGTTCTAGCAGACATAAAACAGCAATTCTACAGAGTTATTATAAGGATGAACTCAATGGGTGGCATAATGGGTGGTTTCCGCATAGATGGTCGCCATCGCTTAACTGCTCGAGATAGGCTCTTCCGATTTTGTGCTATATTTATGATATTTGTGCTCGTTCTCTATCATCGTCTACATCATTGTGTTTCATCATGCATTGGCTGTTCCGCTCGTATGTGTTAATTCATATCCTTGTTTTGGAAACGAGAACAATTAGAATTTTTCTCAGCGGTTTTGCCCCAATGTTAAGACGTCATTTGTTTTTAATAAACCGCCGTCACGTGACCGCTTACACTATGACGGACCTTCATTAATTGGATTAAATGACCACACCTTGGTTCTAAATATCACATTGTGCTCAAGACTAAATGAAGTGGGCATACATTCATCATTTCTTAAATGTAAACTGAAGCGAAAAAAGAAACGTTCTTTCAAAGCTGGCCGGCGTAGAACATGAAGAAGAATTCCAGTTATCTCCCTTTCGCCCGTAACGGATAAACAACATAAAAATTCTGCCGTTAATTTTAGTAACCTGGTTCAAATTCCTCTTAAATCGTCAAACGTTGTGTCAACTGTCCCAGGGATACCACTACGTATTGCATTATTCAACGCTCAATCAGTAGGATGACCGGAAAAGAGCACAGAAACTGTTAATTATATCAACGACCAGAATAATGACTTCTGTTTCCTGACATTCCGCAGGTGATGAATGTAAGTGTGCGGATTTAACACCCAGCGATTATTCCATCAAGTCGTTCCCCGCAACTCTCGCGGAAGTGGAATTGCTGTAATCACAAAGAATTCCATGATCAAATGCCTTAAGTACAACACAACCTTCAATTTCTGCCACACACCGTTTGAACTAGTTCAATCAACGCTCACATGGGAACAAAGGTCAGTCCATTTTTTCTGTCTCTACCGTCCTCCTCCTAGTAGAAAAAACATGCTGACTGAATCTCTCTTTTGTGGAGCAGTTTCCAAATCTTCTAGAGTATGGAAATTCGATAGGTGGCAACCTAATTATTCTTGGAGATTTGAACTTTCACTTTGATTGTCCTGGTCAACCATACATGTCAAAAGTTCTAGATTCCATTCATGTTTTCAATCTTAAACAGCCAGTTAACCAACCTACCCATAAACGTGGTCACGTTTTAGACTGGTTTCTTTATAGACCTGATGATAATATTCTGCAATCCACCCTTGTATCCCACGAACTTGCATCGGATCACCTCTGCATTGTATGCCATCTCGACTTATCAGTCCCTAACCCTCCACCTCTATTTGCTACTAAGAGAAAACTCCGTATGATAAATAGAACCAAATTCATGCATGACATCCAAGAAAACCTAACAACTTTCTGACATTCAACAGCGGAAAAACTTGATAACTGCCTGCGTTCATTGCTTGAAAAACATGCCTCAGCCACCAAATGCGGAGTATCAATAAAAATAGTGTTCACCATGGTATAGCAGTGTTAGGGACCAGCTTCACACTGCTAAAAGACATCGCCGAAAAACAGAGAGGCTATGGCTTTCCACCAGACTCACTATTCATTAGCAAATCAACGAAGCCGCTAAGAAGAACGTCACAAACATAGTCCATTTAGCCAAATAATCCCACTACAGTACTAAGATCACGGAGAGTTCCATCTGCGAAAAGATCTTCGAGATAACTAACAAACTAATGTCAAGGAACAAATGTACACCACTTCCAACAACCTTCTCTCCACTAGACCTACCAGACCAATTTGCAAATTTCTTAGATGACAAAGTACAAGCCATTAGAGATTCGCTTGACAGCACAATTTCAACTGATTCGTCACCATACAGTTATGATGCTGAATTTCAGTGACAACCGTTAGGAGAATTAGCAGCAGAGGGGGCGAATCAGACAACTTTTTTTTGTTTTTATTTTTGATTATACCCCCTCCAAAATAACACTGGACCCTTCTCGCGAAAAAATAAGTCTCTGACCCTTGTCTGAAAACATTCGCGTCGCAACGTCGTTCTCACTCACCCCCTCTGCTGCTAGAACTTTCAGTTGGGGTTAACCGAATATTTGATCAAGTCCGATACGATATCGTGTCCTAGGGTCTGCTAAATTTATTGTCACAAATCCGTGTGGTTTTGACTGAGCGTGACTAAAGAAATTTCTAAATTGATTATGATTCATATCACCGCTGCACCAGGTCTGATGAATATTTCGTAGCGTATGAGTATCAACGCCGTTAAATACACACAACACATTGCAATTATCTCTGATCACTTTTGGTATTTGTGTGTATCGTTGAGTGACATAGATCACATCAGTGTTTTTATGCCTGCCTCGGGAAAATATTCTAGCAGGATTTTTTTGATTATCTAACATGATATCATCGTATACCACTAAATTGTTAATACTTCCATCGATGTCTTCCACGGAAGGGGCTTCCTCTATATCAGTAATAAACTCAATAAAATCTTCATCGATTTGAAATTCTTTTGCTTTCTCGTTAAAATCCTTTAGCACTTCATAGCATCGCTGATCGTCTACACTCGGGGCTATTAAATACAATTTGTTCCATTTCATCCATCTCGTTATCAAATTAAGTAGCAGTTGTGTCTTTCCGCTTCCAGATGGTCCGATTATAATCATTCTAATTGAATTCGGCAACATTTCATGATTTTTAATAGGTTCCCGTCGTCGGGTAGCTGAATAATCAATTATATTCATGCCGTTATATATAAATTATGGATCTATATTGTGTGAAGTGTAAAAAACGTACTGGCACAGATGACTTGACGACGATTACAACTAAAAATAACCGATCAGCGCTTTCTGGTAAATGCGTACAATGTAGTACAAAGAAATTTAGATTTGTTTCTAAACCCAAGGAACTCAAGGAACCTTTAAAAAAAAACGAGGAGGTGATATCGCAGCCAAATTAGCAAAACTCCCTGGAACCCCATGGGCAAAATACCCCGGAGAAAAACACCTTCCAGGATATAGCTACTGTGGACCGGGAACAAGACTTGATATCAGACTCAATGATCAAAATCAGCCCCGACCCGGTGAGGAACCAATAAACGCTATTGATAAGGCCTGTCACCTTCATGATGTATCTTATAAAAGCAGTAATCTGCAGCACAGGCATCTAGCAGATGTGAAATTAATTCATGCGTTAAATGCTATTTCTGATAAATCTTTCAAAGAAAAATTGGCTTCCTTTTTGATAAAATCGGCTATGAAAAGTAAATTGATGTTAGGGGCTGGTAATTAATAACAACATGGAATCTATTTATTATTCCCCAAGAGGATACTGGAGGGGTAAATCAGCAATCCATAAACTCGCTAGTGCTGCAAAAGTGAAAAAAACCACTGCGGCTCATTGGTTATCCAAACAGGCACTATGGCAAATTTATCTACCACCGCCTAAACAAATCAATTTCTCGCATTTTGATGTGACCGGACCCAATGAAGTTCATCAGGCTGATCTATTATTTCTGCCACATGATCGTGGTTATAAATACGCATTAACCGTAGTTGATATTGCAAGTCGATACAAAGAAGCAGAACCGTTAAAAACAAAATCAGCCACTGAAGTGGCTTCTGCATTTGAAAGGATTTATCGAAGGAGTCCTCTGCACTGGCCAAATCTGTTACAAGTTGACACGGGCAAGGAATTTCAGGGTGCAGTGTTATCTACAATGAAATATCACAATGTCGCTATCAGACGAGGGCATACTGCACTGCATCGTGATCAGGCCATTGTAGAACGGTTTAATAAAACCCTTGCTGAGCGGTTATTTGGATATCAATACGCAAAAGAATTCATCCAAGAAAAAAGATCCCGTGAATGGGTTAAAAGGTTACCAGCTGTGATTACTGCACTGAATAACGAGATTACTAGAACCATCAACATGAAACCTATCAATGCGATTAAAAAGAAGTCAATACCTGAAATAATAATTCAAAAAGATTTTAGCGTTTCCCAACCAATTCTTGGTAGTAATGTCATTGTGAGGTACTTATACGAACCAGGAGAGCTTGAGGGTGGCACAAAAAGGGCTACTGATCCTATTTGGAGTGTTACTGCACATAAGATATCTAGTATAACACGATCTACGGGTAGACCTCCAATCTATAAACTGGATTCAACTGCCCCTCAACGGGGTTTTACTAGACAACAATTACAAGTGATACCTGAGGATACTCAATTACCACCACATGGGCTTAACTAGCACCCTTGCGTCTATTGCACTCAAGACAAGTCAACTTCACATTATTTCTGACATGACCGAGATTGTTATTTTTTCTGTCCACGGTGAATTGGCGAGGATCCTTATCCGAATACTGCCAACGCATTATACAATTGCAACTCGCGCAGTGATTATTCTGTTGTTGCTTCAGAGTAATTATTAATTCAGCATCAATATCAAATTCTCGTTGGTTTTTTTTGTCTTGTTGTTTGTAACCGGAGAGTTTTTTATCAATAATATCATCTATTGTGGTGTCATTATGATCGCCAATGATTTCATCATCGAAGACAATTCTTCGAAGTTGATTTATTTTTCGTACTCTAGACACTGCGAGATAGACTAAATTCGACCATTCTATGCGATTATCTACTATCCAAACATTTATATCCGATATAGTCAATCCCTGTGAAGAGTGTATTGTTGCTGCATAACCTAGCGTCCATGGGGATTTATTAGCACGCAATGCATCTTCAACGACATTGATATCAACCAGCACAATATCATTTAATACGAGAATCTGTCTTTGAAATCCTTCGGATTTTGGTCCTGGAATATCAACTTCGATGTTCTGTTTTCGTGTATCCGATGGCCTATAACATAACGGTACTGGAAGTGTTGCAAATTTTTGTTTATGCAATTCAAATAACTTCATCTGAAGTGTATCCCTGACTATTTTTCTACTTGCAATGATTAAATCATTTGGTCTCCACGCTTCCCAAAACTCATTCATGGGAGTTTCCGAAATTATTTCACGGGCTATTTCACACTGGATTCTATCCGGTTGTAATCTAATTAGTTTCTTAAATTCTTTTAATTCATTATCAAGTGATCTATGATCAGTATCAATTTCTTCATAATAGTCTACAAAACCCTTTAGCCATTCATGGGGGGATGCACCGACAAATGGTGGAGGTTGGCCGTGATCCCCGCACATTACGACTTTTGTATTCTTCAATAACAACCACTCAAGAAATATTTTTAAGACATCTTCGGACACTGTGTCTATTTCATCCCACATGATAATTTCAGGAATAAATTTCTCTCCCATGCGCTCAGGAGTCCAATTATCTCCCTTCCATCTAAAGAAACTATGATAAGTGCAGGCATTTACCCCTCGTTGTTTCATCTCTCTGGCGAGTCTGTGAGTCGGTGTTAGCACAATCATGTTTGGATTGGAAACACGAAATAACTCAATTGCCCGGGTTGTTTTTCCTGACCCGCCACAGCCGTTTAAATAAACTGTTTTATATCTACAGATTGGATCAGAAATCGGTGGTGCACTAGAAAATTCTGAACACTGATTGCTTTCTAAGTAATTATTTTCAATGGTAACATCTGCTGATGGAATATAATCATGAAGCATTTCCTTCTTAATTCTCCATGACCCCCAATTCTCGTTGCCAGTAGCCTTAAAATCAGCCATTTTGCTATTTATGTAAAATGAGTCAGTAGCAACTCTAACTGCGGTAGTAGGAAATCTATTGATCATTGAAAATAAATTAATAGAAGCATAACCAAGCATAGAAGCTCTCAAATATGTGTACTGCTGATGGTATCCATCAGTGTAAGTAACAATTGTACCCAATTTGGTTCCATCGGACATAAATACGTCCTTACGATTGACATATAAGCCCCTATTCGTTAAATCTTTGATTACAAAATCGTATTCAGCATTGTCTATAATCAATCGTGAAGAATATCTCGTATTATCATCTTTGCCACCTTGGGTAAATTTACCGATTATTCTTCGTCCAAGATCTTTTGCTTCATTGTTTCTGATTTCAAATAACTGTCTGGACCAATCCATGATTTGTTGTTCATTAAAATCAGGAAACAGTTTTCGCTCTTCGCTAATTATTTTTTCTAGATCAGGTTGGGGTAACCAGACTGATTTCTGTGCTCGATAGGATATAATTGCTTCACTGACAATTAATGATTTTAACATCTTACAATCAAGCATATACCGTAATAACACTATTGGCATCCAGTGTTTTTCAGACATGTGTTTACCAATCCAAAGATAACTACACGGATGAAGTCCTTCAGCCATTTCAAATGATACTACACAAGCGAATCCGGTTAAATCGAAATGTGGCAGTGGTCCATTAATAGCAACACGGGTCATTTCGTGTGTAGGGTGTCCAAATCGTTTGAAATATTTCTCACACTCTCCATACCCAAGAAAACTTCCTGGATAACATGCAATCATATCAACTGAAATAACGGAATCAGAGGTGTATTTTGTGTTCCATAATCCGCCGTGGCTGTATTCAAGACAGGACAATTTGACATCTGATAAGAACTCACTTCGGGTTGGTTTCCACGCGTTTTTCTTCCTAGCAAAATGTGCTACAACTGATGGAAGTGTAAAACAGTTTGCTAATAATTGATCGTTGTCTTCCCCCCCAGAACTCTGGGGAGAAAATTCACTAGCTAGTTGTTTCATTTGATTATGCAGCTCTTCAGTACGGTACAATTCTCCGTTGGGCCTTACAAACTGATCAAATCTACATTCTTCGTCTGAAGTACTATGAAATAGCCACACTGACACAGAATCGTTTTTACTCAAATGGTAAATAGCATCAAATAATTTCTGCTCTGAAAAAAACTCTTCGGTTCCAAACAGATATTTTACGGTTCTATCCCGTGGGAATATTGTTACTGCAGATGACCACGCGTGTGCATTATGATCAATAATTTCAATGGGAGCTCCCTGTGATTTATATTTCGATTTGTATAATACTTCTCCGGTGATTGTCCTTACCGATATTGGAAATCTCAATGATGTTTCTAATTTGGCTATATCTTGAATTGTTGCCCCATGCTGTTTCACTGTCAGTTCCCACTCGGTTATTTTTTTTCGTCTTAGATCAGTTAGTTTATTTCCCCGGGACGCATTTGTGAAGTGTTCTATTATTCGTGTTGCTACACAATTGAGCCCTGTCGAATATTTCATGGGTGCTAGTTTTGAAATATCAGGTTTTTCATTGAGCGGATATATCCCGTAAACAACTACTGTGACAGGATAAGATCTTTCGTAGTAGGGTTTATCAAGTCCAGTCAAAATTCCTGGTTTTGAATCCTGAGTCACAGTGACAGTTTTTTTGTCCTTAAGAATAGGCTCGTATTTGTCCCTAATTATCCATTTTCCATTATCATGGATAAGGAATTTTATTCGAAAAAAATTTCTTTCTTCCCCAAGACGTGAGATTATCACTGCTGCTTTTTCATCATTCATGGTAGCGTCAACAACACCATCAATTCGAAATGTTGACCAACAATGAGCTGCCCCATCACGCTTGAATTCATTAAAACAGTCTCTGATTTTACTAATCAAGGTTCTATCAAGAATTTTATTCTTTGGTGTATCAGAAACTCTATCAAGATTGAATTGAACACTTTTCCAGGGCTTAATTTTCGATAATCTCTCGAACTCCTCCATACTATAATTAAAACAAGCATTTAAATGAAAGATTTAAGTATAATGAATCATTGCAAATGGCTTATGATTGGATCAGTGACACCGTGTAACAAATCATGCAGAAATGAATTCTGTTGGTATCATATGCAAAGCTTTCGTCGTGGAAGCCGAGGTCCGTTACCCTGTATTCAATGTGGGGTTGGGGTCAGGGGGAGGTCGCAATTATGTGTTATATGCGGCGGAAAACGATACAGGGAACTAAAACGCTATTATGATAAAAAAATAAAAAATACTGCCATTGACCCCAACGATGACAAAATAATAAAGACTGCTCAAGATTATATACAGAGACTTATAATTAAACCAAACAATGAATTAGAAAAATAGTGTTATTATACAAATGAACCAAGAATTCAGACCTCACCCCTCCGTGCTTGTTAATTATGAAGCATTCCGTAATGGTATTATCAGAAAATTCTATTTTCGCGTGTCAAAATACAGTACACGCGTACCGTCTATAACACCAAGGGAGACCACTCTTAAATGATAATAACCAAGGGAGTTATCATTGTGATTTAGCGGCTTGGTATTTCTTTTTAGGAAAAGATATATTTTCTTTTTTTTTTTAGTGTTTAAGTCAAATATTCTGTGTCACGTGCGATTAATGCGTATTTCATAACATAGGATGTGATCCGGAGATACAGGCGTTATAGGATAACACACGTGTATACTTTCTCCCTTAGATTGTGTTAACTTGTTTAATGGGTATTGTGATTCAGCGCTGGGCATTGTTTTGTAAGAAAAGACATGTTTTCAAACAATTATATTCTTTGTTCTAGTGTTTAAGTCAAATATTCTGTCTCATTTAAATACTGTGAAACACCATTAATAAGTAATTCAAGAAAATAAAATAGCATACTTGCGGATTGATGTATTAATTTCCTTTATATACCATATGAATAGTTACAACATATATACGTTAAAAAACGTTATTCTTTATAGACGTGAACAGTGGTCTAACGGTATCGTGTTTGGCTTGTAAACCCAGACAATTATTCTTCACATGTTCGCGCCCCATAGCAGACAATTGTCTGATGGTGAAACGGTTGGATGTTTTTTTTTTTCTATTTAATTGAGGGGAGGAAGGCGCCCCCTCTGTGTTTTTTACATTCACATAACATGCAAACCCATGCTATCAAATTCATGGTAGCGGTGGGTTGTCGGTTTTTGACAACTTACGCAACCATGAATTTGATTTCATGGGTTGCATGTTGAATGTGTAAACACATTAATGCCCTAAAATAAATAACATCCATGGATGTAATTAGCTCTCCGTCACATTTGGGTAGCCCCGTATGGTGTTCAAAATGAATTACCGGCCAAAAAAAGGTTTGGATGCACATTGGGTAACCCCAGAATGAATTATAGGCTAATATAAACGGTCATAGGGTCATATCTCAAAGAGCAAAAACAAAAAAAAAACATTCTGATATAAAACAGAAACAGAAAAATGCTCTAACAAAGGACCCTATGAAAGACACAAAGGCCTAATAAGGGACCCAATGAATGCAAATAGAACCAAAACGCGGCCTATATCAAGGGGGCCAAATGACTGATAATCGCTCATCATGGTTGATATTTATTTTTGTCTGCATTTATATTTATATATACAGAATTAATTTTAAAAAAGATATTTATATATACAGACTGAATTTTTAAAAAAGATATTTATATATACAGAATTAATTTTAAAAAATATATTTATATATACAGAATTAATTTTAAAAAAGATATTTATATATACAGACTGAATTTTTAAAAAAGATATTTATATATACAGAATTAATTTTAAAAAATATATTTATATATACAGAATTAATTTTAAAAAAGATATTTATATATACAGACTGAATTTTTAAAAAAGATATTTATATATACAGACTGAATTTTTAAAAAAGATATTTATATATACAGACTGAATTTTTAAAAAAGATATTTATATATACAGAATTAATTTTTAAAAAAGATATTTATATATACAGACTGAATTTTTAAAAAAGATATTTATATATACAGAATTAATTTTTAAAAAAGATAGTTATATATACAGACTGAATTTTAAAAAAGATATTTATATATACAGACTGAATTTTTAAAAAAGATATTTATATATACAGAATTAATTTTAAAAAATATATTTATATATACAGAATTAATTTTAAAAAAGATATTTATATATACAGACTGAATTTTTAAAAAAGATATTTATATATACAGACTGAATTTTTAAAAAAGATATTTATATATACAGACTGAATTTTTAAAAAAGATATTTATATATACAGAATTAATTTTTAAAAAAGATAGTTATATATACAGACTGAATTTTTAAAAATATTAACGGCTCTTTTATTTTTGAAAAATGAATTAGAAATATGTATTATCATATATGAATTCTGAAATTATGAATAGCATCATAGTTGAAATTGCAAAATTGAAAAATCAGAATATTAGATTGTCAGATGGGTTAAATCCTGATCAAATCAAGTCGGATTTTCAGGATATAGAATACGGAGTTAGCACTAACAAGTATATGTTGCCAAAGAAATATGCACTCATCAAAAAAATTCAAAATTCTATTCGAGACTCTCTTGCATTTTCCAGTGAAGTAGATGTGTTTGTTCCGTTATATACTATCGTGGAAGGAATACGAAAAGAATTGGGTAACGAATATGAATTGAAAAAGGAAGTTAATTCAAAAATTAGAAACTTACGAGCGTTAATTCAAGAAAATGAACTATTTTGATTGACCGGCCCCCTCAAAAGATTTTGTCAGACAGTAAAATCTCCTTGAGATTTTCATTTTTTTTTGTCATTTTTGATTGAATCAGTGAAAATATTTCACACTGCGAAAATAAAATAGAATCCTAACTTTTAAGAACTTTTCTCTATGGAAATCGACTACTTGACCCTACGAGGTTTTTTGATGAAAATCGATGAAAAATGACCAAACATCACTGAAAACAGGCAAAAATTGATGAAAAATGGCTAAAAATCATCAAAAATGAGTTTTAACAGCTTTTCCTTATGGAAAATCCCATGTAAAATCGACTACTTGACTGTAAAATCTCTTTGAGATTTTCAACTGAAAACCACCAAAATGGCACCAAAACAGGCAAAATCAATGGATAAAAAATAAAAATATTTCACAGCAATAAAAAATTGGACCGTTAAGGATGGAATCATCGATGGGAAAAATTGTTTTACAATTGAAAAATGGTTTCTGATTTCAAATAATGGTCAATGAAGCATTAACGACCCGATTGGCTCGTGAGCGACTAGATGCAATTAAGAAATTTATACCAATTCGCGACTCTGTCAGGAATAAACTGCAACAACGACAGAGTTTACAAACTGATTTTGCTCTGGAGTCTGAAGAGTTGTTTAAACCAGTAACCACAGCAACGAAAGGAGTAGAGCGTGCTTTACTGGGAGATAGTCCCGAGACGGGGAAATCTGTTATTGGTGAACTTGAAAAACTAGCAGCGAAAACTGAACAAACTGAAAAAACTGATCCGAAAAAAACGAGTCTTTTCTCTGTTGAATAAATTTACTGATCATGCTAAAATATTAATAAAAAAACCTAGTTTATTGAAATCAAAGGATTATCAAGCCTTTGGTAATTTTGCTGCTCAAAGCTATAATTCAAAAAAAGATTTTTTAAAGGACGAGTATAAAAATGATAGAATATCAAGTAATGATTGGTTCGATTATTTGTATAAACTAAATAAAGGGATTGGTCGTTTGAATAAGGATGAGATAGGATACAAGGAATTTAAAAAGGGAATTAGTAATTATAAAAGAGAACAAATAGAAGAGCGACAACGAGAAATAGAAGAACGGCAAGAACTAAAACGTCAAACACCAACACGTAGACAAACAAGAAGACAAAAAAAACAACAACTACCACCTGATGATGATGATGATTTAGAAGAACGACGTCAAACACCAACACGGAGACAAAAAAAACAAGAAGAACCTAAAAAACAACAACTACCACGTGATGATGATGATGATGATACTCTTGATTATTTACAAACCACGGATACAGACAAACTAGATGAAGCAGCTGGTTATAGCGGAAGTGGACTGCAAAATCCAAGGATTGGAAACACTTGTCCTGATAGTGTTATCAATGATATATCACGATTAGATGTTCTTGTAGGAGGGTTCCGAGCTGGAAATAACTCTCCAGAAATAATTAATGAAGCAGCTGATATTTGTAGACGATTATTTGCCGGTGGTATCATGGATATCAAAACCTATCGAGATTTCATTGACGAGTTAGCAAATGGGTATCATAGTGATTAAATAACAATTGAAAACACTATTGTTTTTATAATAATGATCATCCATTACAATCATGATAAACCAACCCTCGTCTATGTAGTTAATTCACGGTTTCCAGTTTATAGAGCATACTACGGAGATGGCCTCGGCAAGACCATTTTAGGATTCTTTTCAAGAACGGCCCCAAAAGTGATGCCGTTAGCTAAACAACTTGGAATGAAAGCCATTGATGTTATTCGTGATAAGGGTATTAGTACTGTTGGAGATCTTGCCGGGAAAGCGTTTTCAACTGCGAAGGATAAAATAACATCATTAGTGAGTCGAAAAAAGAAACCGTTACCGTCTACAGAAGAAATGCCTGCAAGTGTTAGTAAAATTATAAATAACGCAGTAGATGAAAAACTAGCGTCGATGGTAAATCAAGGAGACCAAAGCAATATTGCAAATATGATAGCGGGAAGTGGCTTTAGAAAACCACGACGAAAACGCTAGCGTTTTTCACGATGAAATGGAAAATCCGATTTAGACTCTGATAAATAGAATAAAATGTTCAAAAAATCATCTGATCCAGCATTTGATATAGACGCCCCAGTGCGTAAAGATGATTCTGTACGCGATTATCAATTTTATTCTTATCACGCAGTACAACCAGATCTCCGATCGCGAATTGAACTTCAAGTTCATGATACCAGTAAATATTTTCTACCGTGTGAGGCATTTATTGAAGTAGAAGGAGAACTTGTAACAAATGTTGCAGCTGATACCCCATATGACAATAACTCAAATGTCCGAGTTGGTTTTGTTAATAACGGCATCATGGCGTTATTTGAAAGCGCTAGATATCTCATTGATGGAAAAGAAATTGAATCCATTGACCGTGAAGTTGATATGGCCACAACAATCATAGGGTTAGCGAGATATTCTGATGATTATACAAGATCAGCGGGTCCATCTATGATGTTTGCAAAGGATACCTCTGATACCGCTGATCACCTTCAATTCATTAAAGTGTTAACAGCACAGGGTACTGCAGAAGCCAATCAACAAGAAGCAGCTAATCCAGAACGTCGAATTAGACCCGGAGCTGCGTTTGATATTCTCGGAGGCGTTAATGGTAATCTCAATTTAGGATTTGCAACACGTGTAGCAACGTTGCATGGGCAGCGTCGACGATTTTCATGTGCGATTCCACTGCATCATATATTTGGATTCTGTAGAAATGTTAGAAAAGTTATTTATGGAGCCAAACACACAATAGCGCTTGTACGAAAGGGTACTGATGATGATGCAATCTGGCGTAATGCTGGGGTTGCTGCCGGTAAAGTCATTTTAACAAAACTATCATTATGGATGCCAGTGTTAACTCCATCAATCACAGACGAACAGCGACTACTATCATTTATGGACCAAGGAGGAAAGTCGTTGTTAAGTTGGTTATCAGTGACCACGGATATTAAACAAGACAGTGTTGATGGTACATTCACATGGCACCTGGCATCAAAACAAGGGGTTTCAGCTCCACGTCATATATTTATTGCGTTACAGAATGCTGCGCGAGTTGGTAGTCAAGAACGAAGTCATATGATATTTGATCAGTTAGGTGTTAGTGAAGTCTCGCTGAGAATAAACGGACAGCAGGAACCATCCGAGGATATACAACTTGATTACGGTCAGAATCATATTGCACGTGTCTATCATAACCTGTTGTCATTTATGGCACGTGATCAAAATGTGGATACCGGTTTGCAAATATCACAATTGGATTTTAAAAGCCTCTATCCGATTTATTACTTTTCATTGGAACATCTTGATTTGATGAGACAATCTGTCGTTGATATACACTTTAGAGCCCGTGTAACCCGTCCGACTGGTCCACCAGTTGCTGGGGTACCTGCTATCCTTATCCCGAATTATAGAGCAGTTGCTGTCATTCTTAGTGATAAATCAATGTTACTTGAAGGTGTTGGTGGAAGAATGAGAGTGGTAGATGCACCAGTAGAAAATCTTTGAACGATTTTTCATTGAATTAGAATCAATCAATTATATATAATGTCATATAGTGTTATTAGTGTTACGTTAACTCCTGGTCAAATCAAAAAATTGCAATCAGAATCGGCTAAAAAATGTGGAACCACAATCACGTTGAAACCTAATCAAATGACGGGTGGTGAAAATAAATTATCGCTGACAACTCGTCAGGTGAAACATTTCAATGATGCTTTCAAGGATAAAAAGGGAGTTCAGATTACTCTCTCTGCGGCTGCTATTAAAAATATGATGAAAACAGGTGGTATATTTCCATTGTTAGCTGCAATACCAGCATTGATTGCAGCAGCAGCCCCAGCGGTGGCTAAAGCAGCAGCGTTAGGAGCCGTTGGTACTGCAGCAGGAATGGCGTTGAAAAAGGCAGCTGGACAAGGATATAAAAAAAAGAGACGATCCGTTCAAGGATTGGGTCTAAGACTACCAGGAACCCCGTATTCGTGGTACAGCGGAAAAGGTCTAAGACTACCAGGGACCCCGTATTCATGGTACAGCGGGAGATCCGTTCACGGATCAGGCCTGAGACTACCAGGAACGGTTTATTAATACAGAAATCATCAATGATTCCAATGTCCAATTTTGATTTAATGGATGCTGCTAAAAAACTAGCGATTAAACATTTCAGAGGTGTTTTTATGAAAGATCAATTACCACATCAACCAAACAAAACTGAAACAGGTATTATTAATCTCGATAACAGCACCGGACCTGGAACTCACTGGGTTGCATACGCTATTGATCCACGTGGGATTGTCTATTTTGATTCATATGGATTAGCCCCACCAAAAGAGTTTATGCGGTATATAAAAACCCTTCCAATGAAGACTTGGTATTCTACGCTACCAACACAACAAATCAATGACCCACCAATATGCGGCAGTGAAGTATTAAATGTCCTTGACGCTATTTCTAACTCCTTGGGTAACCCAAGGGGAAAACCACCACACATTGTCGTAAATGACTACACTAGTAATCGCTTTTTAGAGAGAGATATATAAAATATCATGATTGATATTTGGGGAAGACCTCTGAAACCCAAACCCGATGACACTGCAACTCCTGATTCTATCAAGGATATAACAAAAAAAATTAAAGATGAAATAGCTGAGACGTTGAATTTAGAAAGTGTTGAACCCAATTAAATAGTTGTATTTCAGGACAAACAGGGTAAATTGAAATCTAGTAATATCTCTCTGGATGATATTTTAGTTAAACAACAAAATGCAATCGAGAACACAGTTGCGTTATTTTCCGATCAGGGTAAACTCAAACCAGGTGTACTCGTTTCGACGATTACAGATCGATTAAAAACTCTCAACGACGAGTTAAACAATTCTGTGGTTGTACTAGCAACACTTGAATCTAGAATTGAAGAACACATAAAACAGTTTATATCATTTCGTAGAAATATCATTGATAAATTTATTGGAACCCCGTTAGATAAAATTGAACTAAAACTCCCTGATATTAAAAAATCCATCGATGAGACGAAAACTTTCATCGAAGACATCAAAGGGGATGCAACGAGGATGATAACAGCCATTGAAAAAACAAAAATTCCTCATGAGAAAACCAACAACTTAGTATACACGATCCAACACGGATCATTTGAGTGGACACCTACAAACAACACATTAGATATCACTGCAACCGTTAAGGGTATTTATCGATTAACACTAGTAACACCATTATCTCAATTTAATATTTCATCGTCCAGTTCATCCGGGGTCAATAATACAATTTCAACGATCATCGACAAGAATACAACTGAAAAGTTTACAATCGCATCTACTGATAAAAATTTGGTTAGGGTCTCAACAACGTGGTATGTGGAATTCGTAGCGGATTTAAGTAAATCGTAATTGAAAACGCTAGCGTATTTAAAATAAAAATGATTTCATCATCGCAATATCGCTATGATCAGGTCAGAGAGTATCAAACTAGACTCAAAACCTTGTCTGAGGAGTATGAATTGAAAATTAAAAAATATCGCAGGAGAATTACCGCAATTGATGTTACTGTGTACGCTGTGAGTGGTGTAATCACCGGAGCCGGTATTATACTGTCTTCAGTGACAATGATGGCCCCGATAGCTGTTCCAATTTGCATTTCTGCGGCAACAACAATCGCTGGAATAATTTCAATGATCACAAAAAAAATATCCTCATGCAGCCAACGGAAACTACAAGACTACATAATTCAATTTCATGTTGTGTCTACTGCATACTCGCAATTATCCTCATTGATATCGTCATCTCTCGATGATACAATTATATCAGAGAGTGAGTTTTCAGCGATGGTAGATATATATGATTCTGCGATGTCAAAATTAGAAATACAACATGAGTATAATAACAATGACAACACAGATGGAATTACTTCAACAAATAGTGGAGAACACAAACCCAGTACAAACAAGCATGATCTCAATAACCTCAACGAATCCAGAATTCAGTGTGAATTTCCCCTCTCCGGTCCCAGTGAAGGAGATAGCGCTAGCAAAACTACGAGTATACCACAGTTGGCCAAATATTAGGTCAAAATCATTTGGTGGTCAACAACCCAATAATTCACTGGTATTTGCAAATAAGAATAAACCCGACGGCACCCCAGACTGGAATGTTGTTTCCATACCAACCGGATCATATCAAATTGAACAAATCAATAATGAATTCGCGCGTAGAATAAAATCGATTACTGGAGTAGAGTCAAAAATCGCTATAACAGTTCATGAACCAACACTATCATCTGCCATTGAAATAAACTCAGAAGAATACGTCGTAGATATCTATCAAAGCTCAATAAGAACAGTACTAGGATGGCCTGAATTACCACCCGGTGGAAAAACCGTTAAATTACCAGAACCACAAAAAACTGATTATATCACCGACAGGACAAAATCTGATAATCCAGTAAAAAGTTATAAAGAATACAAGGAATTGATAGTTTTCACTGTAGTGAAAAAGTACAACAACCCAATATATCACGCAACTCGACAAGATATCATCGATGAAAATTTAACAGCAATGAATAATGATTTTTCGCTGCTGTTAATATCTCTTAAATCTGGCTCTCTCACCCGAGATGAATTTATCAGCGTCGTAGAAACATGCAACAAAATCATCAATGACATGGAAACATTTCATTTGCAAATCATTCAAGTGGTATTAGGTGACAGTAATCCTATAACGAGAACAGAATTTGCAACGAAGTATAATATACGCGTAGAAGATATTCATGCGTTCAAACTACCAGGGTATAATATCTTAGAACTACAAAAATCTCTCAGTGATGCCATCGATGATGGTTTTAAAATAATTCATGATGCATGGAAAAAAACAATAAAAATCCTGACCCATAATAATGACCCAGATGGTGGTGGCAGGCATATTGCTCCGTTCAATGTGAATATTTCAACGGTGATTGCGCTCAATTTAGTATGTGATGTGATCGAAGGAAGCTATCAAATAAATTTAGAACGATCAAATCAAGCTCAGCAGGGATATATTTTGTATTCATTTGCACCAACAGCTCCTCCAGGGTTTTTAATAATTGAGTCCCCGGTGAATCCAGTCTATATGCGATGTCATAATAATTCATTAACCAGAATTAATTTCAAACTCACTGACCAGTCTAATAATCTGATTGATTTACAAGAGGAGGTTTTACAAATTAGTCTATTTGTGAAATCGTAGTGATTTTCGTCCCCCAGACAAGGTCTGGAACACGATATCGTATCGGACTTGATCAAATATTCGGTTAACCCCAACTGAAAGTTCTAGCAGCAGAGGGGGTGAGTGACAACGACGTTGCGACGCGAATGTTTTCAGACAAGGGTCAGAGACTTATTTTTTCGCGAGAAGGGTCCAGTGTTATTTTGGAGGGGGTATAATCAAAAATAAAAACAAAAAAAAGTTGTCTGATTCGCCCCCTCTGCTGCTGAATTTGAACCTGTTTCTATTGATTTAGTGCGGACAATCGTGATGAAAAGTGCACCAAAGTCCTGTGAACTTGATCCAATTCAGACATCACTGCTGCTTGAGTGCTTAGACCCAATATTGCCTTCACTAACTGATGTTATTAATATTTCTCTCTCATCAGGGGAATTCCCATAATTTTTCAAAACTGCCGTCGTAAAGCCACTGCTGAATAAACCAACACTGGACCATAACGATTTAAAGAACTACCGCCCAGTTTCTAATCTCCCATTCATATCAAAAATATTAGAAAAGGTTGTTCTAACTCAACTTGTATCTCATTTGAATTCAAACAGTCTTTTTAGCAATGTACAGTCTGCATATCGCCCTTGCCACAGTACAGAAACTACTCTTCTGAAAGTATTTAGTGACATTCTCTTTGCTTTGGATAATGGAAAGATTACAGTCATCACTCTCCTGGATTTATCTGCAGCATTAATACAATAGATCATAAAATATTACTTCCAGCATGTATTTGGCATTCAGAATATAGCCGTACAATGGTTCAAGTCCTACTTAGTTAACAGGGCACAAATTTATATATCTGCAAATGGAATACATTCCAGCCCAGTTGACGTGTTGTGTGGTGTTCCACAGGGATCTGTTCTTGGACCTCTTCTCTTCATTCTGTATACTCAGCCACTCTCAAGTGTCATAGATCATCACCCAGTTTCGCACCAGTTGTATGCTGATGACACCCAAATATACATGTCTAGCCACCCAACTGAAGTTGATGCTACCATCCATGGAGTAGAGAAGTGCATTTCTGATGTGAAATCATGGATGACATGTAACAAGCTGCAGATGAATGATGATAAAACTGAGACTATTCTGATCACAACACGAAGACTTTCTCATTCGCATCCTTTACCTCAGACAATAAATATTAGCAATACCAACATTAAATTCTCACAGTCAGTAGGGAATCTAGGCGTTACTCTAGACAGTACTCTCACATTGCACCAACATGTCATGAACATATGCATGACTGCATATCTTGAATTGAGACGCATCAGTTAAATTCGTAAATATCTTTCAGTACTTTCAAGACTGGACTATTGTAACTCAATTCTATCTGTTTCGTCACAATATTTACTCCAGAAACTTCAAAAAGTTCAAAACACAGCTGCACGGATCATCTTTAGAGTACCAAGATCATAGCACACCTCACCACTGCTCTATACCCTACATTGGCTATCAATTCGATACAGAATCAAACACAAAATTTGTTCTCTGTGCTATGTTTCAATTACAGACTCCAGTCCAACATACCTATCCAGCCTCACCCATGTGTATACAAAAGATAGATAATTACGCTCTTCTGATAATCGTATACTCATTGTTCCCAATGTGAAAACAAGGTCATATGGACAACGTTCGTTTGCACACCAGGGCCCGGCAACGTGGAACGAATTGCCCATTGAAATTAGACACAAAGACAAAGCGGTCTCTTTTAAGAGTGCTCTGAAGACTCACCTGTTTCGACTGCAGGGACAAACTTAGCGACCTAATACTGTTTTGTATCTTATATGTTTTCAGCATGTTTTTATGTTTTCCGATTTCATTGTTTTTGTCATTTGTTGTTCTGTAGTGTGGTCATATCATTATTGATGGTGTAAACCGATTAGAGCATCGTAAGATTAGGCGCTATACAAAGTCCTCATTATTATTATTATTAATACATGTTAGCTGTTTATGCCCAACTTCATCTGGTCCTAACTATGTTATGTATTGGCTACATTTTCCTTTTCTTTTTAGATAAACGTGAGGTCTTGAATAAGCCAAGGCTAGATAAGCTTCCAGCAGCTCCAATCTCTGATATAGACTTTACAAGAAAACAGCATGGAACAAAAGTGCACAGAACCAATCATTAAATGGAGAACAAACGGAGGCTTATAAGATTATTAAAATTTGCGACACTTAGAGCGCTTTTGAATAATCATTCCTATGTGAATTAGAGTAGTGGAGTAAAATATTTAACCCCAGTAAAAAGCTCTGAACAAATACAGCTGCTTATGCCCAGCTTCATCTGGCCCTAACTGTATGTGCAAATATACCGCTGCACTATACAGTTGCAAGTCAACATGATCCAAATGAAACACTGTACTATGTAAATCCATTACATGATTATGTGGAAAAAGTAAAACAAAATAATATCGCAGATTTTTCTCATTCAGATAGTATTACCAAAAACACAGCGTTATATAATTGTTTAAAAGTCACTCAGGATGAACAACTACTTATTCAAGAAAATACTCTTCTACAAAGCAGATTGTCTGATTGGTTTACTTAGAGACAACTGAGGATAACTGATTCTATTGTTAGCCTTATTTATAACTTTTTTGGACACGAAGTCCAATCTAAACACAATAAGTAGTGCAATATTAGAGTCATCTTATTTTTCCTCAGCAGCAATGAAATATGGATTAGATATGGAGTCGACAGATATCAATCTGTATGTTGCTGATAAAGTTAAAGAGGGTTCAAAAAGTTTCTAGTAAAAAGTTAAGTTTAGTTATAGATAAAAATCTTAGGTTCGTTGTAGAATCGCCTGATTGTGGAGTTGAAGAAAACTAACTCTCTTGCTGGTATTGTGGGATGTAAGGTAGAAGTAAAATGGAGCCACAAGACAGATAACATGGGTACTCATTAAAATCAGTGAAAATAAACCACCATGGAACTTCAGTCGAAGTTTTCGCATTTAAAACCTAATTATGCTTGGTATCACCAAATTCAGTTACAACTGTATGTATGTAGGTTATTTGAAAAGTTATGTTATTTTACCTTGATTCATCCAGAGTCTAGAAATTTTCATTGTCAGAGATTTGAATTGAATCAAGAGAGGATAAACAAATTCTTGCCATAACGTAAGACCATTTTTGATGAGTATTTAGCTAAATTTGTTTTACAAAAGTACAAGAAAAGAAAATCTGCAGCTATTATGAAAATTGTGTGTAGTCACTTGGTGATGAGTCTTTCTTTTATTTTTCATTATCCCCGTAATAGGTTGACCACCATCTTACAGTCACCTTACAATCCAATATGTGTTGCCTTTTTTAATAGATATTCATAAACAAACGTGAGTGATGTTTGGGTTTTATAAGCTTATTATTTTATCCATCCTCCTGCTTATCAAAAATAGTATGTACTAAATGGTGTTTGATAGCATCTCTCCAAGATTTTGTAATTTTGGATAAAACGGATAAAAACTTCAAGAAATCAGTAAGAAATTATGTTTTTTTATCGCTTGAAATGGTATCAGATTACTGTGATCGTCTACTAAATCATTTTGAATTTCCTGCAATGAATCGATTTTTCCTAAATCCTTCTGAGTGAGTATCACTGATTATTGATGGAAGAACTATTTTGATCCTTGCTGCAAAGACTCCTGAAGCAATCTTGTAGTCAGTAGTAGAGTAATGACCAAAATATAATAAAAAGTGTTTATTTTTAAATGCAGTTTTATTGTTTTCTTTACAGATACAGACGAAACAAAATAGTTATTTTAAAACTAGTACAATAATTTATGCAACTAGTCTAAACCAGATAAGCCTGTTTAAATGCAAGCATATCATGGTTTATATCAATCATCAATAATATGTCTCAATGTCTTTATTATATTTACATTACATTTGTTTAATATTATGTGCAATCAAGGAAGAGAATGTTTTCCTTCCTATATTAATTTATTTAATTGGCTTAATTCCACCTCAGACGGAATAATTATTCTAGTTACGGAAAGAGAACACGACGATATTACAATTACAAACTTTATTTCTTCTTTAAGCATCATAGCAACATTCAATTTCTTTTTTAAACAAATTTCTCAAGCATTTTCTTCACGTATATGAATAAATTATGGAGCTTATCCCAACACCTTCATCTATTTCGTTGTACCCTCGTTTTAAACTTCCATGGTCCGTTGTACCCTCGTTTTAAACTTCCATGATCCTTTGTCATTATGCAATGGTCGTCTTTGCAAGTTCAATTTTCTTTGTGTAGCTATTGCGATGTTCCTTCCACAACCACGACACCATGATACTTTTCCTATACGAATATTACATTCATTGACATATTCCATACATCTATCATTATTTTTTGTCTTCTGTTTGCTCTATCATAAAGCTATGTCAGTTGGTCTCGCGATAACTACAGAAATTACGCAAAGTTTCCATTCGAATAGTACCCACATTATAGTCACTTAACTATTAAGGTATACTGGTACGTGACAACAAAGAAATATCTAATTTTATGATAATTTATGACTTTTAACAATGGTGTCCATATTACACAGACACAAAATAAATCACAAAATATATTCAAAAATTCAAACAAATTCATGGGAAAGTAATTTTTCACTTGACCAAAATGATCATTAGGTACTGTCTACACAATTAACATGGATATTAATCATCTTGTGGGCTAAAATTTAGCCTATGTCTACTAATCCTCTTGTAATCACATGAACGTAAAAGCTTACACATTACATGACTAATATATGCGAAATAGATCAAATAAAGAAAATAAATAATAACAATAATAACAACTGCTATTAAAGAAAACATCTTTCCAAGGTCAGGTTCATTTCCCTATGTGATTGATGGATTTACATGCCCATCTCTTACGGATATGCTATTAAAGTTATATATTATTTACGTTCTAAAAGCATCGCTCCACCATTGTGTCTAAAGACACAATGCTCCTCTATGTTCAATTTGTTGTTCCTCCTGTGTTATATCAATATATAATGATAAGATTCATTTGCAGGGACGATTGTAATCAGAAGTAACAACAAAGCCAGTCGTGATTGGTCTTTTTAGTAACACAAGTAGTTTATATCAGGAATAAAAAATGTCGAGTCACTTGGCTACATCTGACATTAGTTTAATTAATTTATCATCATTAATTTAATTTACTCTGACTTTTGTAAAATGTGAAACACATCAGTAAATATGTATATAGTGACTGCATACACCTTGCACATGCCTAATTCGTGTAGAGTTATCGCTTTTAAGCGCCTTGAGATAAGCAAGTACGTTGTATTACCACAATACTCCTTAGAAAAGACGATCATTTAATGTTTCAGTGTAATTCCTTTTTATTGTTATCCTATTATATCATTATCTAATGTGTAAGTTAATGGTCAAGATGAATGAGTTTATTTATGATCAATGGGTCCATCAACGTACTGGTATTTAAAGGTGGCCTCTGACAGGATGCTGAATATAGAGAACGTCTTATTACCGCGGCAAATGGGAATACAGAGATAGTCAAAACTATGTATCACATTTTAAAACTTGAAATTGTATGAATAGAAAATACATCTAACAGAAATTTCAAAATGATATTTATAAATTAAATTATTTGTATATTCACGTTATAGTGGAATATACAATACTTATCCTAAATGATACTACACATTCATAAATCATAAAGTCTATGCTCCATGTATATTTGAGTCAGCCATGCCCCGCCGACAAGCAATTGCTCTTGTTTGTGTTTCGTGTTTAGAATTGCTATGGGGTAGAAACTGTCAACAATTTTAGGCGAATATAATAAAAACACCTTTCATTATATGTTAATGATTGACATAGTTTATTGAATGTACACATGTGCCAAAGACATGTAGCATGATGTCCCACCCAGTCACATTATCCTGACACCAGGATGAAAAGTACTAACACTGTTTTTTTTAATGCTGAGCGCCTAGCAAAGCAGAAGTTATTACCATGTTTATAACTCTCTGGTATCGCTTGGCAGGGTTTCAAACCCTCGACCTCCCGCATCCCAAGCGGACGCTTTGACCACGCAATCACTGGAGCGGTGGTCAAACAAACATTGTTGTAGGCAAATATTGCATGCCAAAGACATTCTGCTCCAAAAGCGATGCTGAATACGGCCATGATATACTGCGCGCATCTATTAAATAAGAACATCGTGTACGATAGCCTACAAATGTCAGATAAAAGATAAAAGAAATCGGAAATGGAATTAAGCTTGCAAAGAAAACAATTTAGACAGTTAATTTCATCATGTAAAGGATGTGGAAAAACTT